>JAPWDM010000007.1:1967500-2567500 GCA_035578155.1 Brachynemurus nebulosus | reverse complement strand
AAAAGGGGGAAACTAAACATTCTATGTCATATAGTAATAAAATTAAAGTCCAATTGTAATTGATATCCATGTTTAGTGATAAACATATCACATAAAACAATGAATATCAATATGTCAAATAAAAAATTTTTATTTTGTATAAAAAAATTGTTAATTTATATAAAATTTTTATGTCATCTAAATGACATCTGTCAAAAATTTAAGAGATTCAATTTTAGAATGTATTCACCAAACAAAGAATGCACTATTAATGTAAAAGGAAAAGGTAAATTACAAATCATCTACAGTTTTAAATTAGATTTGGAGATAACAACAATTTTCAAAAAAATTCTTTATCAAAATCAATTGAAAGTTTAAACGTCAGTAACACATTTCATATTACTTACATTAACAATAACATGGAATATTCAGTAATCCATTAGTCAAAATTTATTCATTATAACGTAGTTAAACTAGTTAAAAAATTTTTAAAAATAATTTTTTATTCATAATTTTGAACCAAAAATAATTGAATTTGTACTTCATTATTGCCAAAACATTTAGGTTTTACTCCCCTGAAAATTGAAAAGGTTTTTTTGGAAGAAAGAAAAATATTTTTTTTTTAATTCTCTAACAAATGACAATTTATTAACATTTTTAAAAGGAAACTCGGGCGTGACAATTTTCCGGTACATTTTGCAAATACAAAGTTAGATTTAAAAATATAATAAGACAAATTTGTAACTCTTGGAAATAATGTATTAAAAATATAAATTTGTATCTTTTAAGGGGAGGTTTACTCGAGAGTCCTTAAAAATTATGTATTTTTCTATAATTTTTTTCTCAAGAACGGAAGTAAATATCAATTTCAAATTTTGTACACATATTTATTAAGTATCAAACTATACAAAAAAAAAATTTTTTCAAGGAAAAATATAAAAAATTGTCCATTTTATAGATACTACAGTGTGACGATCCGAAAATCCAATGCCTTGTTGGCGGACATTCTAACGCCGGTAATAAACCACCGAAATCTAAAAACAAAAAAGATTTATAAAATATATGAAGAGTACCGGCACCTCTACCCATAATATCAATAAATTGCTGAAAGAAAAAAAAATGGCGGATGTTTGAACTTTTGCTTACGATTTTTATCTTATTTTTCGCCCTTTAAAGTAAACTTAAAAATAAAAAAAATATTGAAAGTGTATCGAACTTAGGTAGAGGTGCCGAAGAATTGAATTCTCTTTAAAATAAAAATTAAAAAAAAGATCTATCGAATAGTTTTTGAGTTATCGTGTCCGCCAGTTCCAAAAATGTAGTTTCGAGATATTATGAAATATATATAAAGAAACGTACTTTCAAAATTTTATATTTAATACTCATTATTGCGTGAACTACGTTTTTTGAATTTTTTTTTATAGAAAGCTGGATTCGGTTAATGTGCAAGAATCTTGTTTTTAAATTATTTTCAGTAAAATCATTTTGGGAACATATTCTACACATAATTTGCTATCAATTTCGGCAAAAAAAATCGATTTTTTTTATCAAATATCAAGTAAACCTTCCCTTAAATTACTTTCAGCAAAATCACTTTGGGAACATACTCTGCATATAATTAGCTACCAATTTCTGCAAAAAAAAAAAAAAAAAAAAAATTTTTAACGACTCTCAAGTAAACCTCCCCTTAAAATAATAAAATACATAATTTTGAATAGAATGATTTAAATGAAAATATAATATGATTTACAGCAAATTGGTTTCCTTTAATTTTTTGAAATTAAAAATTACATCCCAGTATTTTAAGGTTGCTTTGTTTATTTGTACATATATCATTTTCTTTTAATTTTATGATTTGAAATAACTTTGGTTTATTTTTTAATTACTTTCATTAATTTATTTCGGACTTTGAAACTTTGTTAAAACAAATTTTGTATGATAAAATAACAAAGATGAGTTTAGAGAAAACACTTGAAATTGAAAATAAATTAGTGAAAGATACTTTTTAAGATAGCGTGAGGGCTGAATGCTCTAGCGAAAACATTCAGACGACACGTGTGCAGCTTAGTATAGATATATGTATAATTTTCTTTGTTTAAATCCGAACGGTTGTGAGGGCTGAATACCTTACGTAAATGAAAAATAGAGTATTCAGACGACACGTGTTCAGTTTGGGTTATGGTGAATCCTATATACGATACATAAAATATTTTTAAATTTCAAATCAAAAAGAAAGTGCAAGTTTTTAAATAATTGGTATAAATTTAAATTGTGATATGATAATTTTACGGATAATATTAAACATTACTTAAATACTTTATAAAAATGTTAATTTTATAATTTAGTATTTCCCCCAAAAAATATAATGCATGATATACGAAATTAAAAATATTAAATATTAAATACTAAAACGATCGAAGTATTAGGGGGACCGGAAAGTAATGTCGTTTTCTTACATTAAATTCAAAGTAATAAATTTTTAATAGGTCTTTATTTCTAATCAATAATATAATCGCCCTCGTTATCAATAACCTTTAGCCATCGAGTCTACAAATTTTCAATCCCGGACTGATAAAAATCTACTGGTTTTTGAGAAAAATATCTCGAGATGGCATTTTGGACGTCATCCAAATTTTTAAATTTTTTGCCACTAAGAAAATGTTGCAGGGATCGGAATAAATGGAAATTCGAAGGTGCGATATCGGGTGAGTATGGTGGGTGAGGCAGTACCTCCCACCCCAATTCATTAATTTTTTCTAGTGTTTGCCTTGCACACTGCGGTCTTGCATTGTCGTGTTGCAGAATGACCCCCTTTCTGTTGACAATCGCCGGATACTTTGTTATTAAAGATTGGTTCACTCGATCTAATTGTTCACAATAAAGGTCTGCATTAACAGTTTGTCCAGGTTTTAGGACTTCAAAGTGAACAATACCGCGAATACTCCACCAAACACACAGAAACGCCTTTTTGCGATGTAAGCCCGGCTTCGCAGTACTTCGTGGTGATTCATTTGGAGAGAGCCACTGTCTTTTCCGTTTCGGATTATCATATAGGACCCATTTTTCGTCTCCAGTAATCAAACGATCAAAAAATGGTTCCCTTTGGTGCCGTTGAACCAATGTGTTGCATGTGATGGATCGGTTGACTTTGTTCTCTTCAGACAGTTTATGAGGAACCCAAACACCTGCTTTGCTTATTTTCCCAATCTGATGTAAATGTTCTTGAACGGTTGACCAAGGTTGGTTAAGGGTGTTTGAGAGTTCTTCGATGGTTTGGCATGGATTTGCTTCCACTTCTGCTCAGAAACGACATTGCACAGAAACGACATTACTTTCCGGTCCCCCTAATAACTTATCCCTAAATGAAAATATGGTACGAAATTACTAGAGGTTTAATCGATTTTGATACCGTAGCATAAGAATTCTGACCGAAATAAATATATACTAGATTAGTAGCTGCCAGTGTTCGAGACGAGTATTTTTGTGCTCCGAACAAGAACGTTTCCAGCGCACAACGTTTGAAAAAAAAAATACCTTAGTAACTACACTATGATTAGTATAATAATATATAAACTTTACGAAAATTTTTTTTTTAATGACGTAACCCAAAATGATATACAAAAAAAGGGTGCGGAAAATACTAGACTGACTAGACTTAACGATTGAAAATTGTAACAGTTGAGGTGGTTTGTGTAACAGCTGGGACGGTTTGCTTATACTAAAAATATTTAAATTTCGCGCCCAAAAACCGTTACTTATAGTTTTAACAATGTCCCACGCAGATTAACGTCATTGGAATGCCTGAAATGTCCAAAGTCGGGTTCTGTCGAAAAATTACTCTCCGTTGTGTGTTTTGCGAAATCACTTTATTAAATTTTTTTTTCCGAAAAACTTCCGAAACACAATTTACATTGTTTAACAAAAGTTCAAAATTTTAAAATAGATAAAAATATAAAATAACGTTCTGTCTTAATAAACATTTCCGAACTGTTTTGCGTTTAATTAATTTAAAAATGCCTTAACAAAAAACAATTACATTTTACATTGGACTTTGAGCAACAATTACTTGGTTACGGCCTAACTTTAACCAGTCCAAAACTCAAATCTTTGCTTTGTCTCTCATCTTTTCCTACATATATCAATTTGCCGCTTGTCCCCACCGCTTAATTATTATTAAATTCATATCAAACATCAAAACAGGGGAATCACAAAATAATATAATATTATAAATTCACTTAAAAGATAATAGTTAAGCTTTACAATGCTAGGTGGCTCATATTTTTTACAAACAGAAATCGCTAGTTCTCATAGCCGATATCAAAACCAATTTGAAATTTAGTTCATTAATTAAAAATTTAACCGCTAGATGTCAGTCTCCGTACCATAATATCCGTCACATACCCCCCGATGAAACAAGTTTTAAAAATTCTGCAAGCATTTTCAAAACTTTTTCGAAACTAAAAAGATGAAAGAAAAAGTTCGGCAACATAAACAGTGGAAAAAGAAAATTCGAATATAATGCAAAAAGATCGCGAACCGTTCGGAAATGGTTAAATACAAAATATATAATATAAAAGAAGAATATTTTCCAACATAAAAATATATTACTTAAATGAAACTATTCCCAAACTTGATGTTTCTAAAAAAAATTCAAAATTCAACTATAATTGCAGCCTATAAAACATCAAATTTAAGAACAATTGTTAAAACTTAAAAAATAGGTACTATATAATGAAATAATTCAATATTTTTCTTAATTATCTTGTTTAATTTTTGTTATAAATTTACTTTAAAAAGAAATGAATCGAGTATCAGTTTGACAGTTTTTAATTTTTTATTCAATCTAATTGCTTAACAAATCTCTATCAAAAAAAAAATTACTCTAAAGATGAGAAAAAAAATTTCTAAAATCCAAATATAAAACATTAGTTTTTCTTTTAACTTAAAAAAAATTCCCAACATTAGACTATAAAAAAATTATTACATTAAAGAGGAAAAAATTTCCAAGAAAAATATGTGGTTAAATATGTATAAACACAGTACAAAATTACATTTAAGGTACAGAACATAGGTATATAAAACACAAAACCTATATGACAGAATGTGCTAATACATCAGTTACGAATCAGGTAACATGATGCACTCGGTCTAATACCAAAATTGTAATACGTGTTGGTCGCTGTTGTTTTGCATCATGTCATCAAGGACACTTAGAAGCTTGATTGTGACCGTTGTGTTCGATCACCTATGGGAACGTGACATTTAAAAAGAAGCAAACAAAATAATGAATCATCGCAAGCAAGTTTTTCATGCTAATCAAATCGAATTGTTTTCCTGTGGTTTCTTTTTTATTTTACGATCGTAAAAACAAACTTTGAGAATACATAAAAAATATAAAACAAGATTTTATTGCAAAATCGTTAGGAATACATATGTCTTAGAAAAATTCAAAATTTCGATTACATACAATAAAATTTGTATCATTCTCTTTTATTTTAAATATGATTTATGAAATTAGTTAATAAATTGAAAAGAAATTAAAATTATTTAGTAAGTGTATCAATAATTCCCTTTTACCTTTATTTTTTTCAGAATAAAAAATTCTCATATACAATCGAGAGATAAACGATATAATTGATCTGTTTTAGTTGTCAATTATAGTTGATATAAATATATAAAAAAAATAAATTTTTTGGTTATTCTATGTATGAAACAAAAACTTAAATATAAGGAAAATACAGCATGTTCCAAAGTTTACGTTCTTTCTATTTGAATCGTAGGAAATTAATTTAAAAAAAATTTAAGTTTAATGGCTCGTCTATCAACGAAAATGTTAATTCAATAGGGTAACTGATTTCCTATTACCTAACAGTATTTCAGAACAAAACAAAAATAATCAAAACGATAAAACAAAAAATAACTTATTCACTAAGATGGAAAAATGACTCTACAAAATAGGGATAATACAAAAAATTTTGTACGAAGTGATGCCTCTCGCTTTTCACGATGTAGGGTGGTTACAAAAACCGTTAAAACCCCAAAAAAATTACCCCAATGAAATTTAGCCGGTTGGATATTGCCGGACGGCTGAAATAACGACAGATCCGCAAAGGTTGAAAATTGAAACTACTAAATTATAAACCCCCCAAAAATTTCAGTTTAGTTAAATCAGGTAAGCACATGTGTTTCTCCAGCCTGAAGGTTCAGTAGAAAAAGTTCGAAAAAGTGGATTAAATCATGTTCCACCCAGAATCCAGAAAAGCACAAATTCATAAAAACTTCGAGTTTTTACACCACGAGTTCGGTCAAAGCTCCATAGCGCTGTCATCTAAAGAGGCAGTATCGAACTCACTACAAAACAAACGTTCAAAATTCAGAAAATCATTGATATACTGCAATCAACATGTTAGTTTTTTTTTTCATTTTTTTTTTAAATTACTCAAAAGGTTTCCAAAAGGGCTATAGTAAATATAAGCCATTATCGTCATAAATTAAGACTGTAACATATTGGTAATGTAAATAACATTATTAAGGTAATTGCGAAAGGCTAGAGTAATTATAAGTTATTACAGTGATAAGAAGAAAATAAAAAGTAGCCGTATACCATGGTACACACTGTACCTGAACAAAAAATAATAGTGTTTTGTTTTTAACTAAAATACACGATAAGCAGGCATATACATGCTTTCTGTTTTCTACCATGATATGTGAAACATCAAAATATTTTGAACGATATACACTCGTATAGAAAACACGTACACATACATAATATTTCAATTGAATAGACTTCTTAAATTATTTACAAGGAAAAAACAATATTTTAAGCAAAAAAGAATTATTATTTTAAATATATCAAAAAATTTTGTTTGATAAAGCCAGTTTTTTTTCTAAATATGGTAAAGTCAAAATGATTGCAATCACTTAAATGCTAAATGATAAATATTAAAAATTTGTACATACTAGGACACTATGTAAATTTTAAATCAATCGTTAAATTTTTTCAAATGTATTGCATTGAAAATTCCTTTAGGTAAACCAGAATTTGGATAAATTAAGGCGTAAGCATTCGAAGCCTTCACAGAAGCAACAATGAAAAGTCCCTCATAAAGAAAGGAAAATTTTTTAACTTTTTTCAACTTAGCCAATGACCTGGGATGGGTTTTAGTAACACCAGATCACCTACTGAATATATTTTAGTAGGGTGTTTATCATGGCGTAATTTTCTAATATTAGCCATTTTAAGAGTAAGTTCACGGGCTAAATTAATTTTCTCTTCCAGGGATAAATCATCTCATACTGGGAATTGAATTGTTTTATCAAACAAAGAATCGGTTTTTTTGTTGAACATGAGTTCGTAAGGTGTAAAACCGGTATTCTCGTGAGGTGTATTATTAAGGCAATTCTCGACGAAAGACAAATATTCGGGCCATGCAGAATGTTTTTTATGACAGTAGATACGGAAAAGCCTGTTAATTTCGTGGTTAGCACGTTCTTCAGTATTTGCTCGTGAATTATATACATTAACCGTGGAAACACGAATACCAGCGTCTTTTAAAGGTTGTTGTCAGGCATTTCATGTAAACTGAGTTCCATGATCCGTAATTAAAGTTTCCATCTTCCCAACTTCCGGTATAAAGTTTCGTAGTACCTTTTTTACGCATTGTTTAGAAGAAGCTCCCTTAAGGGGGTATAACCTAATGTATTTCGTAAAGTTGTCTTTTAGAGCAAGGATCATATTAAACCCAAATTTACCGCGAGGAAGAGGACCATACAGATCAGCAAATACGTGGCTTAATGCTTTATTTGATACCACATTCTGCAAAGGGCCCTCCGAATATTGAATCGGAACTTTGCATTTCTGACAAATAACACACCTGTCCACTAATGCCTTAACTTTACTGTACATATTTTGTAAATAAAAGTATTAATTAATTAGATAGGTACATTTATTAGTTCCAAAATGACCCGATGATTTAATGTAAAAATTTATGACATCATGTAAGATAGCTTCAGGTAGTACCATTTGCCAATTGAACGGAGGACATATATTTTTGTGAAAAAGAATGTTATTATGTATCTTGAAAGTGTCGCTAAAACCATCTATTTTATTTATAATGTCAGAGCAGTATCATTTGATTGATACGTATGCATATTTTTTAAAAGATTATTGAACTTAGAACGACCGAAATCTAATTTTATACTACACAATGTAAGGCTCTGTGCACACTCATTTTCTGACAACGGACTTCCGGATTCAGAGTCATAATTAAAATCGGATATGGTATTAATTTCGGGATTTTGGTGTTCGGATACACTGGTTTCGCTTTCAGGCACAGTTTTTAGAAATAAAAGATCGGCTACAAAATTTTCTTTACCACTGATATACTCAATCTCGAAATTGAAATCACTAAGTGAAATGAACCATCTCAGAAACCTATTGCTAGCGATTTTAGCATTCCGAAAAAAGGACAAAGCACTGTGGTCGGTACGGAAAATAACAAAATGCCCTAAAACGTAGGTACGAAACTTTTGGCAACTGAAAACCACTGACAACAACTCAAGTTCAGAGACAGAAAATTTTCTCTCAGAGGTAGTTAGGCTTCTGGAAACATAGCTAATTGGCAGATGACTACCGTCTTCATCCAACTGGTACAAATAACTTGCTATAGCGTAGCCCGAAGAGTCACAATCGATATAAAATGGTTTGTTAAAATTAGGGTAATATAGTGCTACGGACTCTTTGAAACGGTTTTTTAATGCATCAAAGGTATCTTGTTGATCCGGTCCCCAACTCCATTTAGCGCCCTTTTTTAATAAATGTGATAATTTGGCAGTGAGATAACTAAATTTGTCAAAGAAACGACGATAAAAATTAAATAGACTTAAAACCGACTGTAGTTCTTTAACATTCTTCGGGGGCTTTATTTTAGAAATAGCTGCGAGTTTGTCATTATCCATTCTGACACCTTTAGAATCTATAAGGTGCCCCAGAAATCTAAGTTCCTTCTTAAAAAACTCGCATTTTTTAAAATTCACAGTTAAGCCAGCCGAATCTAATTTATTTAAAACAATTTGAATATGTTCAAAATGAGATTCTACATCGGGTGAACAGATTACAATATCGTCTACAAATACTTGACAAAATCACGGACGTCATTACCAAGAGCTTGGTCAAGACATTTTTACCCGCGGCCAAATTAAGTCCAAATGGAAGGCGCTTAAACTGATAACACTTGCCGTTAATCAGGAAAGCCGTACATTTACGACACTCAGGGTGTAAGGGCACCTGCCAATACTCGGAAGTTAGATCGATAGATGAAAAAATACGCTTATTTTGAAATTTACCTAACACGTATTCTATTGATAACGGACATTCACAATCTGACGAAATCAAACGGTTCACCCCTCGCGGATCGAGTACGATTCTAACCCTTTCATCCCTTTTAAACACACAATGAATGAGATTAACAAAATCTGAATACGCTCTTTCTATAATCTGATAATCTATCATTCTTTGTAATTCAGCCTGAACTGCGGGAAGTTTCGAATATGGTATCGGGTAACTCTTGGAAGTAAAGGGTACGTGCTCTTTAATCTTAAATTTACATATAAAATCCTTAGCTTTACTCGTTTTTTTTTTTTGAAAAAATACTCCTAAATTCGTATAATAAAAGAAATAAGCGTTCTCTATCTTCATCAGGAAGGTGATCAATCAATGAGACGTGATCACGTATCTCGTCAATACTTGTAAAAATTTGATCATTATTAGGGTCCCCATAATTGACATTATTGATATTATAGAATTCCTCACTGTCCAAATTCAATTTAAAATATTCAATTTTATTTATATTACTACAGTGTGGTTCAGAAAGATTACTACCATCTTGAAAAGGTACTGTAATTACACTATTATTATCGAGAGAAAAAAGAAAAACGGCCTTATCAAAATCGATTTTTGCCCTATGCCTTTCCATAAAATCACACCTGATAATACACTCGTGGTTTAACCCTTTAACGACAAGACAATGTAAAGGTAAAAGATTTCCGGAACACTTAAATTCGACATAAACTTGTGAGCTGATAGGCTTCGACTTTTTGCCCGTTGCTGTAATTATTTGGCATTCAGGGGTCGGTATAAGTGGAAGTAGCTTATCAGTTTTATCATGACACAATTTTTTTAGTCTTAAAAAGGCATTACTACTTAATGCTGTCACGTTACTCCCGGAATCGATCAGAGTTGAGACTGTATCATCGGAATACTTTAATTTAATAATCGGCAGAACATTACTGCCAGAGTACCATGCATTGCTGATGATGGTGAATGTAAATCTTCTAACAAATTTTCTACTAAACCACCAGATAATGTATTACAAATAAAGGTATTGCAAAAATCAAAATCTTCTTGAACTACTACTGGACACTCAGTATATACTGAATTTAATGAATTGGACAGAAAAACATTTTCAATTGTATTTAAGTCAATATTAGGGTGATTATTACCCGCATTATCCTGTAGAACGGGTAAGCAGGAAGAATTTAGTTTTCCTGATTGTTGAAATTAATGGCGCTAATTAATGGTGAGAATTTACATTATTTAAATCTGTACTTATTTCTGTTTTAATATTATCAATTTTGGAGTTTTGAGCGTTAATTAAACTCAAAGTTTCTTTACGTTCACTCTCAAAGCGTGTATTAATCTTTACATTAAACTCGTTTAATTTTGCATCAAACTTTGAATTTAATTCCTTAACATCAAATTTCAAAGATTTCAACTCCTTATTGTTTTGGTCGAGTTTGGTATTAAAAATTTTACTCAATTCCTTATTGTTTTGGTCAAGTTTGGTATTGAAATTATTGCTCAGTTCCTTATTGTTTTGACCTAATCTAGATAAAATGGTTTGTTGCAATGAAAAAATCAAACCTGTAATATCAGTAGTCGAGTTAACATCATTGATGACGATTCATTGGTATTCGGCACAGCAGTAGCCTCTGGGGAAGACGGTGAAACGCCAACACTTGGTGATGTAGTTTCAGGATCTGATTTAGGAGATTCAGGAACCATAACTTCCATGGAGTCTATATATGTTGCATCATCGTCGGACCCAACATTGTTTTTGGGTATAGATGTTCGCGCATCCAAAAAACTATAGTCAGCGAGCGTTAACGTTTTCGGATTATTAGCCCCATGTGCTTTCATTGTTATGAGCACTTTGTAACAGTTCCACAAAAAACGACAATTCAAAAATGCAGTCACCAAAAGTTCATTAATAACGAAAAATACCAGTCACTTAAGTTTTTCTAGAATTTTATGTCTTTTTCGGTACACGTTACTTAATGCGAAACACACAATTCCCACTAGGATGATATCTGTAACAGTTGAGGCGGTTTGTGTAACAGTTGGGACGGTTTGCTTATACTAAAAATATTTGAATTTCGCGCCCAAAAACCGTTACTTATAGTTTTAACAATGTCCCACGCAGATTAACGTCATTGGAATCCCTGAAATGTCCAAAGTCGGGTTCTGTCGAAGAATTACTCTCCGTTGTGTGTTTTGCGAAATCACTTTATTAAATTTTTTTTTTCCGAAAAAACTTCCGAAACACAATTTACATTGTTTAACAAAAGTTCAAAATTTTAAAATAGATAAAAATATAAAATAACGTTGCGTCTTAATAAACATTTCCGAACTGTTTTGCGTTTTAGCGAATTTCCAGAATGGAAGCTCGCTATTACAGCCACTGTCATGACGCGACTTGAACCCGGGACCATGGCAGAAATTTGTTTTGAGGTCCCTAGAAACCGAAAATAATATTCACCAAAATTTATATATATATATATATATATGTATATATGTATATATATATATATATGTGTCCGCACGATAACTCTCGAACGAAATGTCCTAGGTTTACGAAATTTGGTGAAAATGTTGGAAATCCCAAACCGTTGGACAAGTTCGTTAGCCAGACACGTCGGATGCCAGGAACATGGTGTTTGTTCTTGCAAAAAATTAGTTTTTTGCCAAAATTTCCACTTATTTAAAATTTTTTGCGAAATTTTTTTACATCATTTAAACGACGAAAAAAAATTGCATAAAAAAGGTCTTTAAACTATTATTCTATGTCAACTAGTTTCCGAGAAAATTTAATTTTTATAAAAGAGCATTCGCTATGTTATGCAGGATGCTGCGACAGGGGTATACCTATATGCATAATTATATGAAAGAATGTGTTTGTGGTACAGGAAGATATATAGATTGTATATAAGTCATATACGTCATACATATGTATATGTTTGTATGTTACTTATATGCCGTTTTTTAGGGTTCCGAAGAAAGTTCTATTTTTTAGAGCTCCGAAATAAATCTCCGAGACTATAATAGAAATTTGTTTTGGGGTCCCTAGAAACCAAAAATAATATTCACTAAAATTTATGTATTAAATTTATATTTAGTCCCACACCGTTGGACAAATTCGTTAGCCAGCCATGTCGGATGCCTAGAACATGGTTTTTTTGACCATTTTTCGTGAAAAAAATTAGTTTTTTGCCAAAATTTTCTAAAGTTAAAATTTTTTTTTGACATTTATTTACACCATTAGAAAGAGAAGGAAAAATCACTTAAAAGGGTGAAAAATCACAGAAAAACGGATTTTTATAAACGGAAATTCGCTATGTTATGCAGGATGCTGCGACAGGGGTATAATTAATTTAAAAATGCCTTAACAAAAAACAATTACATTTTACATTGGACTTAGAGCAACAATTACTTGGTTACGGCCTAACTCTAACCAGTCCAAAACTCAACTCTTTGCTTTGTCTCTCATCTTTTCCTACATATCTGAGTTTGCCGCTTGTCCCCACCGCTTAACTATTATTCAATTCATATCAAACATCAAAACAGGGGAATCACAAAATAATATAATATTATAAATTCACTTAAAAGATAATAGTTAAGCTTTACAACGCTAGGTGGCTCATATTTTTTACAAACAGAAATCGCTAGTTCTCATAGCCGATATCAAAACCAATTTGAAATTTAGTTCATTAATTCAAAATTTGACCGCTAGATGTCAGTCCCAGTACCATAATATCCGTCACAAAATTCATCACTAAAAATTAAACTTGATAATTTGCATTTTCATTTAAATTGTTTTGCACTCTTTGAAAAATCACAGTTCGTTAAATTAAAAAAAATAATTGTTTCAAGGAAATTTACTTAAGTTAAAAGAAATTTATTTTGAATCCAAATTATTTTTATAGCTTACGAGGTTAAATAAATTTCCTTGATAAAATTGGTTATATATATATATATATATATATATATATATATATATATATATATATATATATATATATATATATATATATATATATATATATATATATATATATATATATATATAAAATTCCTTGGTAAAATACTCATCTTTTAAAATCTCGAAGTTGCACGAAAGTGTAGAATATTGTTTCTTTTTTCCTTGCACACAAATACAGCACAGTACGATGAGAAAAAAGCTTGTACAGTTCGTTTCAAAAACCAATCGACAATTTAGAATGGTCAACCGACAAAACAATTATTTAATTAATATGTTGTAAAAATAAATGAATTCCTGTAAAGAAAAACAAACTTCACATGCTCTTTTAAAATATATAAAAACTGTATAATAATTGGTTATGACGCCACATGTATATGTATGTATATTAGTCACACAATAGTATTAGTATAATGTGTATTATGTATACGAAGTATGGACACTTAATCTTAAAAACAACATAATATTTATTACGTGACAGATAATGTACATTCCACAGAGATTCATATTTTGTATATACATTAACTCATATCTAAATAGCCTTGTTCCCCGGCTGTGAGATACTTGGACATAGAAAATAGACCCAAAAAGTTTATTTATTTGTTTTTATTTAATTTTTTTTTTTACTTAATGCTTAAAGGATTTCCATGCCAAGTACTACGTACATAGTATGTTCCATTTTCCTTTTATTATTTTACAAACAAAATGCCACATTATAAATATGATGGTCAGCGAAATCGATTTTTATTAGATTTTGGTTGCCATTAATTCAGCAAAATAATTAAAACTTAATGTTACATGACCAATATAATCTCTTAGACTGGGCTTGCAAAATTTATAAAATTTATCATAATTGAATATTAATTAGTTCTGAGGGGAGGTTTACTTGAGATGGACTAAAAATTATGTGTTTTTGTGGAATTTTTTTCTCAAAGACGGAAGCAAATATCAATTTCAAATTTTGTACACATATTTATTAAGTACTAAGCTATACAAAAAAAGGAAACATAAAAAATTGTCCATTTTGTAGATAACGCAGTGTGACGATCCGAAAATCCGATGCCTTGTTGGTGGACATCATAGCGCCGGTAATAAACCACTGAAATCAAAAAACAAAAAAGATTTATAAAATATATGAACAGTATCGGCACCTATACCTATAATATCAATAAATTGCTAAAAGAAAAAAAAATGGCGGATGTGTGAACTTTGGATTACGATTTTTGTCTTATTTTCGTTCTTTAAAATAAATTTAAAAATAAAAAAAAAATATTGAAAGTGTATCGGACTTAGGTAGAGGTGTCGAAGAATTGAATTATCTTTAAAATAAAATATTAAAGAACAGGATCCATCGAATAGTTTTTGAGTTATCGTGTCAACCAGTTCCAAAAATGCGGTTCCGAGATATTATAAAATATATATAAAGAAACGTATTTTCAAAATTTTATATTTAATACTCATTATTGCGTGAACTACGTTGAGTTTTTTTTTATAGAAAGCTGGATTCGTTTAATGTGCAAAAACCTTTTTTTTTAATTATTTTCAGCAAAATCACTTTGAGAACATATTCTACACATAATTTGCTATCAATTTCGGTAAAAAAATCGATTTTTTGATCAAATCTTAAGTAAACCTTCCCTTAAATTACTTTCAGCAAAATCACTTTGGGAACATATTCTACACATAATTAGCTACCAATTTCTGCAAAAGACAAAATCGATTTTTTTTAACGACGCTCAAGTAAACCTCCCCTTAATATATTTATTTCATAAACAAACGATTCAAATAAATCTAGCCAATGATTGCCCAAAAATGACAAATATTAGTCTAGCGTAAGTGATAATATTAATATTAAATTGAAAATAATATCAAAATTACAATACTGAAATGATAAAATTTTATTACTAAACTTATTTAAAGTATTATTTAAATATTCTTTTAGTCAAATTTGTAATTGATGTTTAGTAAATATGTAGAATATTGACATAGAGAATATGTATTTAAAAATATATTTTTCAAATGTTTATCAGTTTGGTTTCACATAAAACTTACCAAACAAGTTTAAGCATGTTCTCCATCGTATATATGTTATATGGTTATATACGTAAAAGTTTGTGTTTAATAGTGTCTAAGCCGTATTTTCAATAGCAGTTGTCCCTGACATGCATTAATGTTCATTTTATTATTTTTCGAATAACAATTCACCCTACCAATGTATTTTTTTACTTTATTTTCTTTCTAAGAAATAGAGAATACATTTTTAGCAAACATTTGCCCAAAAAACACATTTGCAACGGTTTTACTAATATAGTTTTCCAAAATCCGTTACAACTAGTTATACATCTTGTTTAAAACAAAATAACTTTATCAAACATCTGCCTGTTTCAAAGAAAATATTTTTTTTTACCCTTTGTCTTTATGGTACACATAATGTCACAATAAAGTAAAAAATGTGTTTCTTTATTTATTGGATAATTTTTTTTTATTTAAGTTTACCCAACTAAAATATATCTGACTTTTTAAACTTCTGTATTAGTTTCTTATCAGATTTAAAAATTTTAATTTTAAAATATGAATGTAAAGCATATGGTAGCACAAGCCTATTACAATTTTAATAGATAAATTTAATATTAAGCGCTTAGTTTTAAAATTTTATTGCAAAATAATTGTTTTTTTTTTTTTTTTTTTTTTTTGTTATAAACTATATATTTTGAAATATAATTTGTTACATGTTAACCCCTTTTGGGTCAAATAACAGTTTATCTAGTTATCCAAATTTTAATCGAACTAGAAGTTAGTTTTATTAGGTCGTAGCTTATATTTATATATTCCCAGAATTTTTGGATAGTGAATTTATTATTTCCTCAAAAGATCAAATTTTTTTTTTTTGAAATTTAGTTTATTACATTTTAACCCCTTTTGGGTCAAATAGTAGTTTATCTAGTTATCCAAATTTTAATCGAACTAGAAGTTAGTTTCAAAAGGTCGTAGCTTATATTTATGTATTCCCAGAGTTCTGGGATAGTGAATTTATTATTTTTTCAAAAGATCAAAAATTTATTTCCTGCCCCAATTACGGAAACAGGTTGCGAAATGTGCCTAATCTTTCGATTTTGAAACTTTAAGACTTGGAGTTGTATCCGGAAACCTAATGTTTCTTAATTGTAAATTTTAAATGGAATTTTTTTTAATTTTTTTTTAAAAATCCAGACAATTGAAACCGACAATGATTTTGCAATAATTATCCAAGAGAAATTTGTTAGGTTAAAAATGAAATAACAATTTATAACAATAAAGGTAACACATGTAAACAGCAGTAATTTAACAGTACTTTATGAATGAAGACGGTACATTCTGTAATTTACCAATTTTTATGTCAATTCAAACGTGCATAACTTAAACTGGTATTGTATATTGGTAAAATGTAATATTTGTATACAGTCAAATTTCAAACGGCTATTGATGTTTCGTTTAGAATATAATTTATGCATTAAACGGTTTTAAATGAATAGATTTATAAACTCCACGGACGATTTCTGAATTTGGGTGGACCAAAACATATGTACTGTCATTTTTTACAGATTTAATTTTATAAGGACCTTCAAATAATAATGCAATTTTTTTTTATTTTACGTTTAGTGGACGAACGAATATGTGTTCTGAGCAACACCAAGTCGCCAATGTTATAAACTTTAACTTTATGTTGGTCGTGCCTTTTTTTCCTTTCGTTGGCCATTTTAAATGTATTTTGATAAGCTATATTACGTTTTTCATCTATTGAAATATCTGTTGAAATGGAAAAATTTATAGCTTTGTCAATGGGTTACTCCGGTCTTACGCCAAACATAAGTTCGTAAGGAGAATATTTTGTTGTGTCATGGGGAGTAAAATTGAGGCATTGTTCCACAAAACCAAGGTGCTTAGGCCAAGTTCAATGCTTTTTATGACATAGGGTTCTAAAAAATCGACTAATCTCTCGGTTAACTCTCGCTTCAGTATTTGCACGGGGGTTATAGGCACTTACGGTACTCATACGTATTTCGGCTGATATGGGGGCTTGTTGCCACACGGGACTAATAAATTGACTGCCGTGATCGGAAATTATCATTTCCATCTTGCCAACTTCCGGGATAAAGTTTTTCAAGACGCGATCAGCGCATTGTTTCTCTATCGCACCCTTCATTGGGTACAGCTTAACAGATTTAGAAAAATTATCTTTTAGCGCAAAGATCATATTAAAACCGAATTTTTCTTTCGGAAGCGAGCCATAGAGGTCGCAAAAGATATGCTGTAACGTTCTACATGAAATTTTAGTTTTGAAAGGTCCCTCTAAATACTGGTTTGGAACTACTTTTTTGGCATAGGGCACATTTCTCTACTATCGATTTTACTCTATTGAAAAGGTTAACTATATAAAAATATTGACTAATTAGATAATAGAATTTCTGAGCTCCAAAGTGTCCACATCTCTTGTGATAAAATAATATTATATCATTTGATATTACTTCAGGGAGTACTATCTGCCAATTTTATGGAAACAATTCCCTTTTATGGAACAAAATATCTCGATGAATCGTGAAGTTATTATTAAAATTTTCTATATTACTTGAAACATTATTACAATAATTATCATTTTCTTGATATGAACGGATATTCTCCAATAATTTAGTAAATTTTTTATCATCAAAATCAACCTTCATACTGTTTATGTTACAAAATTTGAACAACTTTCATCAAAATTTGATTCATTATCATATACATCTATTAGTTAGTCCATAAAAACTGAATTAATAACAAAATTTTCGGAATTTAGAGAATCACTATCTGTCTTAGGTGGTGGATTTCTTGAAAAAACGTCTACTATGAAATTTTCCTGGCTTGTGATATGTTCGATTACAAAATCAAAATCACTCAATGACAAAAACCAACGCATGATACAGTTACTCACTACTTTAGAGTTTCGGAGGAACGAAAGTGATTTGTGGCCAGATTTTAAAATTACACGATGTCCTAGAACATAATATGTCCTAAATTTTCTAAAGCTAAAGACTATGCCCAATAACTCCTTTAATATAAGTTTTCATTGTCAATAAAATCTTCAGAATTAATAATTTTTAATAAACTGTTACTACTAGTGTTAGCATTTGTAAGATTTTTTATATTATCGTGAAAATCGATTTTACGATTATGCCCATCGCAAATAAACTCAAAAGAATAATTCAGAAAATTAAGTTTAACCTTGAACTGATCAAGCCAGTCAGTACTAATTACAAACTCGTTACTGAGACTTTCTGCAATTAAACAATTATTCGGTAAAACAAAATCGGCATACTCAAGTTCAATGTACATTTGTGAAGATATTACTTTTGATATTTTGCCCCTTGCTGTTACTATTTAACATTTAGTGGTTGGTATTAAGGGTAATGATTTTTTAATGTTTTTGATACTAATTTGGTCTAATTTAAGATAAATATCCGTATTACTACCTTATTACGTTACTACCACTATCAATCAGAATTGACACCTCTTCCCCAAAAAAGGAACATTTGATTATTGGGAGAAAATTGTTAAAGTTCTGTTTATAAATAGATGAACTAGCAGTATTAATATCTTCAGTTAGTATGTCTGGAATATCACCAGATATTGTATTACATACAAATGTTTCACAGAAATCAAACTCCGAATTTAAGGTTTTCGAAACGTTAACTGAAGGGTTAACATAAAGGGGTTCGACTGTATTTGTTATTAGATTATTTTCAATAACACTGTGGTAACAACTATTATTATTGATTGAAAATTTACTACTATCATTAAATTCTGATGAATTTTGTATTTCACCGTTAGCAAGGTGTTCAGAACTAAAGCTACTGCTAATGTTACCAGTGGCAAGCGGATATTCCGTGTCACTGGAATTTATAAGTTTTCCTGGTTGGAAACACTGTTACTGATAACTGGAGCATCCTGAGTAAGATCGTTCGAATTATCACTAGATTCGTGGTCACTTACTGTTATAACATCAATACTATTTGTAGAATTTTGAACTGGGATAGTATTACCCCATGTTACCCTATTATTATTTGGAGGACGGGAATTGTTTCTCTGGTTGTTATTTGTACCCCTATTAAATCCTATTGAATTATTATATTGGTAACTACTTCCATTAAAACCATTGTTAAAATTTTGATTTGAATTTCTGTTATAATTGTTATTGTTATTGGCAATACGGTTTTTGTTTGAGTTTGAATTTTGAGAAAAATTACTGTTATTGTTATTAAAATATCTAGTATTGTTGTCATATCTCATTGTCGTATTATTTCTAGATGTATTATTTTTATTATTATTTTTTTTGATTAAAATTGGGATACTGCTGCCGGTGGATGGCGCGGTCAGCAGCACCCGTCGGCATCGCCAACTAAGGGCATGCGCCGCCACGCACGGTAAAATAAAAACATACACAAAACAGACAGGAACATATAAATGCAATAGACAACGGACAAACACATAAATTAAAACAAAATAACGGGCAGACCCTGCCATCCCAGTGTCTAGTGAAACGCTCGGTTAAGGAAGGACATGACGCACTAGGCGATAAGATATAGGGTCCTGTCCTCAAATGGGCAAAATTGCGTTCTTCACACCACTGGTCACAGACACAAAACTCAGTGGTGCGGAGCAATTTCACAGATAGTCATATCTTCAAACAATGCAGAAAAAGAAAGACGACACGAAACAAGAAGAAATAAAAAAATACCACCAGGGGTGTAAAGAGCTCTCTGGTGGCATAAAAAAGTTAAAATAAGCACAAGGCGATTAAAAACAAACAACGCAAACTTTGATTAAAAAATAAAACAGCAATATCACATAAGTTCCAGTCGAATTAATTGCTCTGTGACACGATCCTGGTCTCCATAACTTCGACAATTCCGAAACGGCTTCGTCAACTCATAGGAACTCATCCGTGTAAGGAACAAGTGACGTCTGCTTACTAAGTGAGTAACTTACAACCTTTCAGTCAGACGTGGGGGTTCAACTTACACGGGAGACCGGTACTTGACTCAGCGACGTTCGTCCGAGTCGGGACTACAGGGAACAAGGCAATGCCACAAAGTATCACAGACAAAATCTGACCAAGACTGTCTTCACCATTCCGACGGGGCGGAAGCGGCCACATCGACGCTCAGGACCGCATCCATATGAGGGACGACGATGTCTACTTACTGGGCGAGCTCGCTCAAGCTGTTCGGTTAGACGTCGACTCATACAGCGAAAGAGTGCGTCGAGTACCACATTCCTACCCGTCGAAATAACAAAGACAAAGATCGAGACGTATCACAGTAAATATATATCACAGATGTGTAACACTAGTGTGCACAAACCAGTGTACACTATAAAGAGTAAAAACAACAATATCACAGCACGGAATCTATCACAGATCAGACTACCACAAATCACAGCATAAAAATATCACTAATCGACTGGGCGGAAGACGACTCACGACTTTGAAAATCACACACATACGGATACTAAACGCACACGAACTGTTGCCAGACATCAGGGCGAGAAGCTATTGCACAATCAGGCGGTGGTGTTTCTCTCATACGGTGGATATCTCTGTCGGTCATACGACGTTCATCCTCGTCGAAAAAAATACCAGAGCCTCGTCAGCCTGCTAGCCGAAGCTAACAGTTGCCCGCCGGGCACGAACGGGGACGTGAAGGATGGATTTTAGCCCAGCATTTTTATTATTATTATTATTATTATAATTGTTACCATTAAAATTATTACTTCTGTTGTTATTAGGTGACCTTGGAACGTTGATGTTTGTATTGTTATTATTAAATCTTTGATAATCGTTATTATTTTCAAAATTGCTCGGGTTAGAATTGTATGGATGATAGTTATTATTGCGAAAATTAGTGTTATTGTGGGTATTTTGTCGTGACCAATTTGGGAAATTAATATCTGTATTTATTGGAGAACTTGTAAAATAATTATCAAAATCTTTTAACGCTAACTCAAGTTCATGCAAATCTTTGCTGGTTGATGACAGCCTATTAATTTCGAATGGAAAATGGTTGATAAAGATTTTAATCAATTGCTGCGTATCAATCTTTTGATCCAAATGTTTTGTTAATTTATGCCAATACGTCAAGTGGTCCAAGAAACATCCCTTTTTGACATGTTTACCATTATAATTCGTGTAAAAATCAATCAGTATTTTATTCTGGGTATCTCGCCCCCAGAATGACGCTAAGATCCAATCCTTAAATTGATTGAAGGTTTTAATCTCGCTCTCGTAGAGAGAGAAATTATTTTTAATTCTATTTCCCAATTTATCACGAGCAATCTTAATTTTATCTAAATCAGAAAATTCGGTTTCGCGAAAAATTTCATCAAGAGAATTTACAAAATCTACAGGATGTTGTTGAAGTATATTATTTGTAAAAACGTCAATGTTTCCAAAGTCACTTTTATTAAATGTTAAACTATGTAAACCAAAACTAGATGTGTTTAAATTAACTTTATTACAGTTATGTAGTGCAACATTATTTTCCAAACAATTTACCCTGGAATCTAATGAATTTACGGTTTCAGATTGATTTTTCAAACTATTATTTATATCAGAGATTTTAAAATTGACTAATTGATTGAAATTCTCGGAAATTTTTTGTACGTTGGAATTTAATTTGTCATGATTTTGCGTACAATTGTTACCAACTAAATGAATTTTTTGTTCCAAAATTGATTTGTTCTTTGTAATTTTATTATCTAATTCGCCATTAAATTGGTCAATTTTACCATTTTGAGAATTGTACTTGTCAGTTAAATTATTTTCGGTTTCTAATATTTTTCTATTGCTAGAATTTATGGAATTTGTTATTAATTTGAATTTTCTGTTATTTAACTTCGTCACTAAGTTGGTCAAATTTACTACTAAGATTTTGATTAGCGACTTCTATTTTTTCATTATTATTATCTAGTTTTTGTTATTGTCTTCTAGTTTTTAAGTAAAATTTTAAACATTTCCATCGTATTGTTAGGGTCATTATCTTTACCTTTTACACTAGATGAGTCACTAATGATTCCAGAGGATCCACTGGTAGTTGGAATTTCTTGTTGGTGAACAGCGTCATCGAATTCCTCCGACGAATTTCTTTCGCTGTTGTCTAACGTTACCATAACTGATGCTTCCTCGTTTCCCTTTGGAGTTGATGCGCCGTAAAATTCCCGTGGGATAAAGGAATAATTTGTTATATCATCGGTCGAACCTTCCATAATGTTCTCAATTTGACAAAATTTGCAAAGCTTCAGCGGCACAATTTTTTTTTTTATATAGTTTACCAAAGCACGTTATTTATTAAGTTCTAACGGTATTTTTATATGAAATAACTGGGGTCACCAGACCCGAAATAAAAATATTTTGAATAATTATCACGATAATTTATAATTATCCCCATGGAATACCATATGTAGCAGTTGCGGTCACCAGACTCGATAAGATTGTGATAACTTTCGCGCGCTATTTTAAACAAAATTGCTTGTTCGTTATTTTTGTTTGTTTGTATGTCCCTGATTTTAACACATGGAGAATTATTTATTGGAATTCTTCATCAAAGGTCGTGTAGGATCGATTTTTAATATTAAGACACTTTTAAATAAATTATTTTTGTTTTATTTAACGTAAAATTTACAACCGCTACCAATAATTGATTACATATAAAATTAATACAATTAGATTCAAGACGAAAACGACGCCATCTTGACTTTAGAAAAATGTTTTTTTTTTTATTTTAAATTTAATAAATTGAATATTAAAAGATTTATTGTTTAAACAAGTATCGTTTTATATTATTTAAATTTAATTTGTTTAGTTTTATTTTGTTGTAATTTCATATATTTTATTTTTACATTATTTATTTGTAAATTTCAAGAAACAATAAAATGACTACCTTGTTATTTTAGTTACAAACAAGAGGTGTTTTATTTAAGCTAGTTCTGCTTGCTACCAATCAGCGTCTCTTCTCCTCAAAAATATCATATATGGTTATGCTTGTTGTCCTCAATGTTGATTCGTTAGAACCCCTATTTCATCTCGTCATACTCTCATATTTAACACGCCACTCCCTATTAATCAATGACTGATTATGGTTCTGATAATAGATAAACTAAGCTGAACTTAAAGATTATACCGCCAGGTGTCGTCAATAACCCCTGGACGGTTAGCTGCATAGATTATATCATAGTAGTTCCTTCTGCCTACCGCTGATGTCTCTAACGCCTCAGGCGTATTAGCGCGCTACATTTTGAACATCTCTCCTCATATCGTTACAAGTTATCTTCAAAGTTTTCAATGCGTTAAAAATTGATATAGTGCTAAGATTTACGTTTTTCTTTTCCAAAAGTTCACTTTTGATGTTTTTTAATGTAATTGCTGGATTGCATTCTATTATTAATTTTAAAAATTTAACAGTTTAAAAATTTGCCTGTCAGTTTCAGTATTCTTTTACCACCTCGTTTTTTGTTGAAAACAACATCATTTTTGTAACGTCTCAATACATTATAAGCTGTATTTTTATTAATACCTGACATTTGCGCTGCCTTGGCTATTGTTTTGCCTTCTTCATATAGTTTTATTAATATTTATTTTTTTTCTAAGCGTATTTTGTTGTTTACTGTTGAAACACGATTTCTTCTCCGTTCAACAGCTAAATTTTCAATATTTTTATCCATACTGCTATCAAAATCATTATTTGATTCCATAATTCTACCATAATTGGATCTCGTTAAAGAAGTATTGCTCAAATCACTGTCTAGTTCATTATTAGCATTGTCTATTTTGTTAAGGGATGAATCACCGCCTTTAAATCTAACCAATGGAGAATTCAGTAACAAATAAATACCGATGATATATATTAAGTAATCAAAAAGGAATTTTTGATTATTTATGTTATAAGGTAACGGTACTAGTAGTTGACACTGCATTAGTAGTTGACATTTTCAATTGTATGCGGTTATAATAACTCAACAAAGAACTTTTAGAAACTGATATTGTATTGTTTGGTCACCTACAGCCATCTAGTTTCCATACCAGTAGTTATAAATGTAACCGTCATTTTTGACACAATCATATATTTGATGAGTGCATGTGTTTTTTTTTTTAAAAAATGTTGCTTTTGCAACTGAAATACATAAGCAGGCAAGTTTTTTTTTACTCAATTACAACAAATTTTACACTTTGTAGTATTTATAACTTATTAAAATGTGTTCCAAGTTAATGAAATTTAATGCTAAAACACTTCAATTAACAATTTATAGGTTATGAACTGGTAATTCGTGGGTGTCAACTACTGAATCCCGATATCAGTCGCTGACTCAGTAGTTGACACCAGTGTCAACTACTAATGATTCCTTAATATTGTTATATTTTAACGGTTATTTAATGTACTTTGCTTGATATTTATGTGACTTATTTTAAAATTTACATCCGACGTCGTAATCCAGTAGTTGACACCCTTTGTCATTTACTAGTTCAATTGATGTCAACTACTAAATCACAATTTAATTTTTAAGGTGTAATTATTTAGATCACCAAGATGCCGCCTAGCAAAGGTAAAATGTTGAATTACTCTGAGGCTCAGATGGAAGCAGCCATTCAAGAAGTTCATCGAAGGGTTCCGGTTGCGGTAGCAGCAAAACGTAACTCAGTGCCTCGAATAACTTTATAAAGCAAAAAATAAAACTCCAGAATATCGTCGAATAGGACCAGAATCTGTTTTAACGAAAGACGAGGAAAGTCTTATAGTGGACCGGATAATTAAAATGAGTAAAGCAGGTTTCCCATTAAGTAAGAATGAGGTATTAGACAGTGTTCAGCATCTAATAAATAAACTTAATCGTAAAAATCCATTTGTGAATGGTAGACCGGGCCGAACATGGTTAAATGCATTTTCAAGAAGAAACCCTACTATTTCATTAAGAATTGCGCAAAATCTTACTTGCAGTCGGGCAGCGGTATCTAAGCAAATGCTTTTAAATTGGTTTGAGGAAATAAATTTGTATCTTACGGAAAATAATTTTAAACACATCATTGAAGATCCTGAGAGAATATTTAATTTAGATGAAACGGTTTTCTTTTTGAATCCTAAAGGAAATAAAATTCTAGCAGTAAAAGGAGACAAAAACGATTATCAACAAATTAATTCCGATGAAAAGGAGTGTCTAACAACACTAATAACTGCAAATGCTGTTGGTAAGTTTGCACCGCCATTGATAGTTTTTAAATATGAAAGAATTCCGTATTAATTATCCATGAGTATTCCTGAAAACTGGGGAATTGGTAAATCAGAAAGTGGCTGGATGATCGGATCCCTTTTTTTTTAATTTATTACAAATATTTTTCATCCATGGCTAATACGAGAAAATATAACTCTTCCAGTTATTCTGTTTGTTGACGGACATTCGTCTCATCTTACTTTACATACAAGTAAGTTCTGTGAAGAAAATGTAATTATACTAACAGCACTACTTCCAAACGCCACACACATAATACAACCCATGGATGTATAAGTTTTTCGTGTAAAAGATGCAATTACAGACTGCAATAAATGTTTTACAAAGTTATATTTCAGAAGACAAACTAAAAAGTTTTCAAGTTTCAGATGTCGAGTGGAAAGGCAACATGTATGATCGTTCATTGTTTCAAATATGGAAAAAAATGAAACAAGATTTAATCCAAAACACAAACCAAATGCGAGATATACCTCAAGAAAAACGCACTTTTACAGGAACCAAGTGGGAAACGGTTTCAAATCCAGAGAATGTTTCTATACATCTTAGGGAAGAAGTGCCCTGAGTCATGAAATAATTCGATCGAAATTATAAAATCATTTGGAGTTATAGACCCAAATAATAAATTAAATGATTGTACAAATACTGTGACTTCAACTCAAATAAAGCTAGATAAATGTCTAGTCGATGAAACATATAAAGTAGTAATACCTCAAATAATATCCCCTGAAAGCACAGCAACATGTAGTAATGATAAATTTATACCCTCACCTTTTAAACGAGTATTACTTTGGCCTGAAAATAAAGAAAAACCTAGGAAGCAATCTAAAAAGGAAAAAATTCCAAGCGTTGTCACTTCCAAACAATGGCAGGTATACCATGAAAAGAAACAAAAAGCAAAGGAGGAAAAGGAAAAACAAAAAGTGGAAAAAGCAGAAGTTCGAAAATTAAAAAAAGAAATTAAACAAGCTTCTACACATTTATATATATGTTTACTAAGTGTCCGCACAATAACTCAAGAACGAAACATCTTATTTTTAAGAAATTTCGTGAAAACGTTTACGGGGTTTTGGACATTTTTGGTGAAAAAAATTTGGCGGAATGAGGCGGAAAAATCACATAAAGAAGGTTTTTTTATTTACAATTACTCTATATCAACTAGTTTCCGAGAAAAACGTACTTTTGTAAATGGAAATTCGCTATGTTATGCAGGATGCTGCGACAGGGGTATTATTAAATAAAAGAAATTAATCTGTACAAATATGTACCTTCACTAGTCCAAGTTGTAAAAAATATAACAAAAGATGACCCTTCATAAAACTATTGACAATAATTGTGAATACATTTCAACGCAGACTTTGAAAAAATGTAGGTATATAATTTATGTACGTAAGTATAGTTTTTCAATATTTAAATGAGATGACTTTTCAAGTACGGCAATAATCAGAAGTATTGTTGGCAGCATGTTACCTACTTATCTGTATGAATGCAAAAAGAAACCGTTGCTTGTGAAACAGGTAACAAATTAAAATACAATTGGAGTGAACATAGGGTGGTATTTGTTGTAAGCAATAATAGTATATAGTGCAATAAGTGTGGGAAATTGTCGATTGCCCACGAAAGCGAAGTTGAGCGCACGAACGTAGTGAGTGCGCTCATTCGCTTGAGTGGGGCAATCGACAATCCCGCACGAGTTGCACATACTATTTTTTATTACGAATTTCACATACTTTTTCCTATTATTATCACCTATTTTAGACATTTTTATTACTTTTTAAAATAATATTTTTAAGTGTTTGTCTTTTTTTTCTGAATTAATTATCGTTTAAATTACTTTGTTGGTGGTTTCTATAGAAATAATTATGAAATATTTATTAAATGAAAAATTAAGAGGCGGCTTTGCGTGTTTTGATTAAATTTTGTGTGTTTTATTGTCAATTTGCGTGTGGAAAGTTACTTTCCACACGCAAAAAAGTATGCGGGAAGAGTACAGTGGACAAACAGCTATTTTGCGTACAGAAATGTATGCGCTAAGTTAGTACTTCTCCCGCATGAGTAATAAAAAATAATTTTACATCTTGAAAGTTTATGGTCACTAATAACACCCTCTCGAAAAGTTATCCCAAAAATTATTGGAAAAGGTACACGAAAATTTTGTAAGCAAATGAAGCAAAGTAAGTATGAACAAGTAGAGTATGAGTATGAGTATGAGCATGAGCATGGCATGAGCATGGCATGAGCATGAGGATGAGCATGAGCATGAGTATGAGCATGAATATGAGCATGAGCATGAGCATGAGTATGAGCATGAATATGAGCATGAGCATGAGTATGAGCATGAGCATGAGCATGAGCGTCCTTTAGAATATCGCTAAATAGACTTAAAAAAGGTGATTTTATTTTGGTTTCTTTTCCTGGCAAGAAAAAATATTTCAAATATATTTGTATTTTACAATGTGTATTCCAAGATGGTAAAATTGAAGTGATGGCATCAAAATGCTGTAATAAAAATAAAACACAGTTCTCACTTGACACTAACGATGCTAGTGTCATAAATAACAATCAAATTGTGGAATTGTTACCACAACCCAAATTATATACTGTTGATAATTATATCAAATACGAATTTGAAAAACCAAATCAAGCTGATAAATAATTAAAAAGAATTTACAAATAAAAATAAATACTAAAAATATTGTTATTTGTACTTTATTATTAGTGTCAAGTACTAAAACTTATAAGTGTCAGCTACTAAAAATTACGAATTAAGGAGTGATTTTTGTCTATTTTTTTTTTAATTTTTCCGAATAAAAATCTTATTATTTACGTATCTTTAGAGTATATTCCTTTCCACCACATTCTAATATAAATATGGAATGTTTTCAAAGCTTAATTTATAAAAGTTGTCCCCTTAAAGTTAAAAATACTTAAAATTATTTCTTATAGTGTTAACTACTGGTACCGTTACCTTATTTTTTACAACTTTAGAATAATACACATTATTCAATAACAGCATTATTTTTATTTAACAAAACATACAAATTAATAAGATGTAATAAATTATGTACATATATTGCGTGCAAAAGCTTGTTCCCTCTCATTCTGTCTGTGTGTGTATCGTGTGTATATCGCCTATATGCGTGGGTCGTATTCCATCTATATTAAATGTAGGTAACTAATCAGCCTCTATGAATATATATATATATATATATATATATATATATATATATATATATATATATATATATATATATATATATATATACATATATATTGTTTACCTGCAGTTGGAATAACCCCACAGTTTACCGATGATATTATTAATGACAAACAGTTATCACTGGTACAAGTCCGTTGGTTGATATATTTTTTTATAAAGATGTCTTTTTCTAATTTTATTAAATTCCAAGAATACTGATAGTGGTGTAACGGACGTAAATCCAACGGATTATATAAGAAGATTATTATTTTCTGAATTTAGTTCCATAAATACTGTTTTAAATATGATTGCATATTATAAATTTTAAAAATTATAATAGCATATTATGTGAGTTAGTTTTTAAATCATCATTCTTTATTTTATTTTTAGCTGTTTTTTTAAATTGTTATTTTGAAATGAAAAAATATTATTTTGACCTGAAAAACCTATATATATATATATATATATATATATATATATATATATATATATATTGTTAGGTTTTGTACGTTTTCAAAATTTATAATAAAAAAAAATTGATAATTTTCAAAGTTAATCTTGTTGTGTTTACTTTGCTGCCGCCCGCTGTACTTTCTGCTGGCCCAGACTGTACTTTATAATGTGTCAAATTCATTAAAAATTTTTTTGAATTGGTAGAACTGTGGTAATGTAATTTTCGCGCTAAACTCGTCCTATATATATCAGTTGTTCATTTATGTTAATTCTCATTTTAATTTGGTTTTGTGATCACGACCGGGCTTCTATATAATACAGGTACGCTTAAATTATGGTTTTTTGTTATATATTTTACATTATTGTAATAATGAAATTAGTTTTAACATGTAAAATTTTGGTCACATGTAGTTTGGAGGTTATATGTTGAATTCAAACCTTCTTTTTTTAATTTCAACTTTGACAATGATTAATTTAATTAAATTTACAATTTTATTTATTCAATTTCTTAAATAGACTTCTATATAATACAGGAATTTTGTAACAAAATATGTGAAAATTTGGTATAAACCTTCTGATATGGAATACGATTGAGTGACACGGTACAATTGTGGAAATTTGATAACTGGAAAGCATGTGTTACTATCAAATGTACAAAATTCTGGATGAAATCAACTCGCTGTGGTTCAAATTTGGCGTTCATGTGAATCGCGTCCGCAATTGGGTGACCACCACCACACGTCACCGTGCTACAGTCCAACCAATACCAATATTTATAGTGGAATTCTTTAGTTAAGTAATTCTTTTGGCATGCTTTTATTATTTGTTTTTTTACAACGTGATACCTGGTGCTTCTTTAATTAATAAATTAACTTTTACTTAGTGAATCTAATAGGTGTAAAAGCGCTGACTTTTTTGCAATTTAACTTTCTTGTAATGTGTAGTTTTCATTTAACGTAAAACAGTTGAATCTCTGTACGTATTAACTTTTCTGTCACTCAAACTTTTGTTAATTCTTTATAATATTCTAAGGCTACCTACATGAATTACATAACCTACCTAACCTAATCATAAATTTTAATTTATGCATGCATGTATTAGTCAGAAAATATTTGTATCTTGTAAAATTTCTATATCTTTCTTACTTTCCCTTTTTGTAGTTTATTAAAATTATTGTATTTCGTAATTTCTCTATATTTTCTTGCGTTATGCTAATTTTCTTGTTCTTTATTTTATCTTGCTAAAATATTTACTAACTAACTAACTAAACTTTAAATATTATGTAATTTATTTCTAAACTAATTTGTGGCTATTTTACTATTTCTTTCTTGCTATTTTGCTATTTCCTAAATTTTAATAATTTATATTGTTAATTGTTATTAAAACAAGAAATTGTTGTTAATTATTTACTTATATCAAATAATTTTATCACTCAATTATCTAAATTTTTTTGTACAAAACCCTATATTGGGAACAATCTGAAACTAACCTTCACGACCCTGAAATTGTACCAAAAATTGTACAATTAAACAAAAAAAGTATATGTAAGACTGAACTAGCCAAAGCAAATAAATTTTAATTCAAACTGAAAATTTCTATTATTTAACATTTTCCTTTTATTTGTTTTCAGGGAATAAGAAACTTTCTTAATTCAAATATTTAAAATTTTATTTTAAATAAATTTCTTTGAATTCTCTAACAATATATATATATATATATATATATATATATATATATATATATATATATATATATATATATATATATATATATATAGCAAAGATTCTTTTTGTAATACACCCTAATCAGATAGAAATGCAATTATATTACTATCTCTTTTTAAATTTAAATTCAGAATATACAAGTTGATATAACTATGACTTGCGATTTCGGTGTATATAGAATACAAATGTCTATGATAATTGTTTGCAATACATTTTAGTGCAAAATATTTAATAATGAGTTTAAAATTTATACTTTTATAAAAAATAAATGTATTTCACATTAAAAATGTATTTCATATTTTCAATACCTGAAACATCCTGTATACAAATTATATATTCGTAGTACATGTTTAAATGAATAAAAAATATATTTCCTTCTTTCTTAAAAAGATTAAGAAATATGTTTCTTTCTTTCTCGCATGTGTATTACATTCGGTGGCCGGTTTTACATTCACATTTAAAGCCGACTTTAACACTAAAGCCGACTTTAAAACTGGTTTTATTTTTGGTGCTGTGTTACAATCAAATTTAAAGCCCCGTTAGTGTAAAAGTCGACTTTAAACTAAAGTAAGAATTTTAATAGATTTGAGCGTTATTTTATGGTATTCCATATTTGTAAATAATAAACAAATATTTTACTTCGCAAAAATACCACTTTTATTTTGAAATTGTGACAATATTGTTTCGAACCGTCAGTTCATTTTCAAACAGAATAGATTTGAGCGTTACTTTATGTAAGAATTATCTCGACTTTTACTGCTTAAAGTCGGCTTTAACAAATTTGTTATTGCTGATTATTATCATTGAATTTTGTTTATAAGAAAATTTTTCTATAAAATATTCGTACCTTAAATAAATAAAATAAAAATTTTATTTGTTTGCTTATTTTCAATAATATTTTTGATTATTTTTACGTCTTGGATTAATATCAAACATTCCTTTTGGGCTAAACTGGCTGAACGATTTCTGGGTTACCCGCAATTTCTTTTATGATTCATTGTATTTATGGTAAATTTCTTTTAAAAAGAAATAATGTAGTTTTCTATTCCAATCTCACTGGCTGTAGCGAAATGAGTGAAATACGTATTTTTTGAAATTCAATCATGTTGATATTTTCGCTTCTATAGTTATTTTTTTAAAATGTAAGATTGGCTACGATCATTCGTAGTTCATTTTGTCCATGCAACACTTAAAAGTCCTTTAACAAAAGTAAGCAGACCTGATCATTGTAAAATAATGCTAAAAATAAAGTTGATTTTAAATTAAAAGTAGCTTTAGTTAATGAACCTTTAAAATTATAAATGTAAAACCGGCCGTAGATTTCATTTTTTGATTTTTCTTCCACTGTCGAAAAGAATTACTGAATTTGCTGAATTTTTCTACAATAAATGTTTTATTGTTCTTATCATTACAACTTTTGGGCGATTCCATTATCGCGGGTGCAATATTTAGACGCATTTAAAGTTTCTTACTGATAAAATATAAAATACTTTGAAGTAATCTTTGAAGAGCTACATTTTAATCTGTTCTTTTTGGATTTGTTTATAAGAATTTCAATAAAATATATAAGTAGTTAATATATAAAGAGCTATCACGAGTGCAACAAAATTGGCCCACCCGTTTCGGATTATAGTACAAAATCACAGAAGTTTATTAATTGTGAAACATTTATTATATTAAGCAATCATATTTTGAAAGAATGGTAAATCAATCAACCAAAATAAAAAGAAAATTATACGAAACAACAATAAATAATGAATTATTTGCTCCTGAATCAATTGCGGGTGCAACATTAAATTATCGCGGGTGCAACGCGTCTAACTTAGGAAAACATAAACGTCATTATAAGCACGTATCTAGTGCACTAACTAGTACATTTTTTTGTCACTCAATTATTTCTTTTCGAATATGTCAATATTCGCCGACAATTCTGCTAATATATTATTGCCATCACTTTTCTTCTCTGGTGTTTCCAATTTTGCGATAATATCTTCAAATTAAACGTCTACTATATCATTCGCGATTTCGATGAAGATTTTACCATCAATCGTCCTCAGAAATTGTACTTTAACTTCTCCGTCTTCATCTATATCGCTTTGACACACCCCCACGCAGCGATATTGTGTAACTTTTTTGCCAGATTTACAGAACAGCTGTACGAGCACGTACGAACCAGCACAAATATCTTTTGATGAGATAGCAGCAGTGTTGCCAACTACACCGTAATTACCTTAAAAACACGGTAATCAGCATAAATCTACTCCCTACGGTAGGGTTACAACTACGATAGCAAAAAACACGGTAATATTGACGATCTTAATATTATAATATAAAAGCTTGTAAATAATTATGATACTTACTAGATCTTTATGATTATTTATGATTAACTTTAAATTTCAGGAATTTTAATTACTTTCGTTAGGGTATTTTGGTTTTATTCTAATAACATTTGATTTTTTTTTTGTTTACATTTTTCAAAATGTTAACTCCGGGAATTCTTCTAACAATGTACAATGAATTTGAAGATATTATGCCAACGAATTCGATGGGTAACTACCGTATTTTATTTTAGATGAATACTTATTGTTAGTACGTTTTAATTTCGTTTGTTTGCAAAAACGTAATAAGCTCCTAACGAAATCCATCACCGGAAATTTTTCGTCGCAGCAGGGGTTTTACAGCGACACGGTAAAAGCTGTCTGTATTAACTTTAACCGTTTTAATCCCACAAAGGTTATGATCCAGAAGCATAATATCGATATGTACAAAAATGATGACTTAGCAATTATACTATCTGATTCAGATTAATAGTATAAGTTTTTTCTCAATTTTGACCTTTATTTTCCTACTGAAAAAACAAGGTAATTTTCCCGTATTTTAAATATAAATTAATTAATTATATTTTTAATTTATATTTTAAATTTTTATTAATTAATAAATATAAATTATAATTATTTTAAATATAAATAACAACATAATTTCTGAAAATCTACGGTATATTTTTATAAATTCCACGATCATCTAGATTTCAGAGTTGGCAACACTGGATAGCAGTGACAGTACCAGTTTTAATGCATGTTTCTGCTGGTAACTTCGAGGGTTCATGACGACATATTACAACAGTAGCGTATTTTGGACAGTTCTAGAGCCTCCATCTTATGGAAAATTAACATTGGCTCCACTCTCCACCTTATGCAGAAATAACATTGCCACCACCCTCCAGCTCGTTCACTTCGGCTAGCTGTTTTTAATGGCCCGGGCCAAATTTTGGTTGGTGGGGGTATGTGGTTAATCAAATTTTTGGCATATGGTTTCTAATAAATTTTTGGCAATTGATGTGTGTTGTGTGGATTGCTACAATAGTAAGTAATATTATTTAAATAAAACAAAATGTCGTTGGTTGGTGTATTCGATTTTTGGTACTTTATTTTACGAAGCGGGAGTGCTAGCCACTACACTGTGGCGTACACTGGTTCTGGATGTATTAAATGTCGAATATACACTTAAAAACTTTCAAATCGGTTTTGCTTAAAATTTTCCGTTCACGTGATAAAGGAACTTAATGGAATAGTATAATAATTACAAATTGTTTGTTATTTTAAAATTTTATACTGTTTTTTAATAAATATTTTTGAAAAATATATTTTTTTTTATTTATGTATACCCAAAAATAAAAACACTTATTTTTCCATAGGTGAAACATAAAAGCTATCAATGGGAGTTGTAATATTTCCAAATAATAATTCCACCAATTGCGCGATGGACGATTTTCTCGTTGACTCGTGGGATTCGCTATCATTTCCTAAAGGATTTACCATCCAGTGCATCTAAGTATTTTGTTTTTTATTATCTTTATCGTGGCTAGATGACGAATCTACTGAATTTATTTTTCTTTTTCTTAATTCACGGCACTTGGTCCAGGTGTTGAATAATCCCTCTCATCATCTGCATCGTCTACGCGGTCTATTTGGTTGTCTATTTCCCTGGTAGCTTCATTTAAATCTCCAACATCCACTGATACTGCAATTTCATGGAAGTCCCCTTTGCCATAAAGCTTACCAATAGCATCTTCAATATTTTTTTGCGTCGCCATTGGAAACTTTAATCATTTTTGATTGTAATTTGTATGCCCAAAGTACACGATGAAAAATTACGGGCTCTCCGTTAACAAAATCTCTTAAAATTGCTTCATAATTATTATAAATATTACATAATATTAAATTTTCGTCACCTCTGTGTACATATTCTTCTAACTCTTCTATTGACGTTATATGCTTTAAAACCTCTTCAACCCAAGACTATGTTTCAGCAAAAGTAGTGAATATTCCTGAATCCATACTAAATAAATAAAGCAAAATTATGAATTCTCCGTTAACAAAATCTCTTAAATATTCTTGATAATTGTTATAAATGTTAACATAATATTAAATTTTCTTCACCTTTATGTATATGTCTTTCAAATTCTTCTATTGATGTTTTAGAACTTTTTCAACCAATATGATGTTTCAGTAAACGTAGTGAATATTCTTGAATCCATACTAAATAACTAAAATTTAAACGCAAGCAGCTCACCCGTCGAGACTCACAATCATGAACCTCTCGCCCGCGAACTTGGGCTATTAACCAGTACCCCCAAGAAACCAACCTCAATGACCGAGGCGAGCACAAGGCCCGCTGGGCATCTCGGCCCCCGTGGTACCGACAAGAGCAATACGGTCAGCTTTTCAGCCCCCAGACCAGCTGGGGACCTCCCAGATTTAACCCCCTGACAGTAGGGCTCTGGTGGGCCCTATCAACAACGTGACCAGCACATAGATTTAACAAGTTATAAACCAACAATAAACTCTCCAACAGATAATAACAATAAAAGCGTCAATACCAACAATAGACTCTCCAACAGATAATAACAATAAAAGCATCAATACGGTCTCCACGACCAAAAATAACATGGAAGTTCAATCCAAAAGCCGTGTTAAATTAGGGTTTGTCGGATGATCAAGACCTCAGACGCGAGTCAAAGACCCTCTTCTGGACTTATTGTCCCCAACGTTGCTTACACGGTAGCATGGACCACAAGACCAGCGATGCCCATAGACGCGACACAAAGTACCCTCTGGACTGAGTCCCCAACGACGCCTTCCACGGTAAGTTCTTGAAGAACTTGCAAAGGACGTCACCCTCCCGGATATACGAACCCATCGAGCATCACCATTAGTCCATACCCCTTCTGACCCTAAATGCCCAGGATGCGAACTTTTTAAATTTCACATAGCTACTTTCATGTAGGGCGAACCTATTGTAGTGAAAAATCCCGTCCCTCTCATAGACTCCCCAGCCCTCTAGGTCTCTTCTTTCCTCATACCTCCTACAACCAATCACTACATGTTCCCAATCCTCAACCTCGTTGCACCACCTACAGCGGTCAGTCTCCGACAAGCCGCGTCGAAGCAAAAAGTCATTCAGTGACTCGTGTCCCGTTAGTAAAAATAAAGTTTCTAAGTTGGGCACGAACCAATCAAGTCTGGCAACAGTCCTAACGTTAGGGAAGAACCGATGAGTGACCCTACCATTATTTGAATTGTTCCATCTTTCCTGCCAATCCTGCCACGCTCTTCGCTTGCACATCTTGCCGAGCAGGTGCTCATCTCCTCCGGCCCGTTCGCGGTCTCCATCATTGAGCAAATCATTTTCATTCAGAGCCATACCCAGGCGTATTTTGGCCAGTGCGCCACTCAAACGTGCCTCCAAGTCCCACGGTAAGACGCCCATTAATATTTGCATAGCTTCGTTAGATACCGTCCTGCATACCGGGAGACATGCGTAGAGAACCCTGCGTTGATGCGAGATGAGAGTCCTCTTACCATGATTTGACAGACAGACCTCGTACCATACAACGGCGGCATACAAGGCGGCCGCAGTAAAAACGCCACTATAGAACACTCGCACGGTCCTTCTATTCAATCCCCATTCTCTCCTGAGCACCCGAATAAACCCACCCACCAGCGCTGCAGTCTTACGACCGATCTCCTTAAGGTGCCCAGCGAAAGAGAGTCTTTCTCCAACAGTTATTCCAAGATACCTCGTACTCTCCACATATGCAATCAACCTATCATCCGATCTCACATTAGGACGCCTGTTTCTGGATAATCTGCCCTTCAGGAGCATGACAACTGTTTTATCTACAGAGACGGCTACACCAGATCTTCTACTCCATTCGCTGATAACGCCTAAGTTACCGTTCGCTATCAGTTCAAGGTCCGCTCTAGAGACGAGCCTATAAAGTGCGTTAATTGCGGGGGCAATCACTCGGCCAAGTCGAGGAATTGCCCCATATTTAAACAAGAGTCAGCCATTCAAGAGCTGAGAGCCCTGGAACGATTATCGTATCCAGAGGCACGGCGAAAACTGCTTGGCAGTACGCCTCGTCGCTCCGCCTTGGATGGCTACGCACGCGCTGCTGCGGCCCCTGCCCCTACAGCAGCTGAAAAAAGTACAGAAATACGAGAAATGCGAGAAACTATGAGACAAATGCAGATAACAATGCAGAAAATACAAGAGAGTCTCATGTGCTCTGTGGGTGTAGCTAGTTCTACCCCCACAACAGCCGCTGCTGCGCCAGCCGGGGTCCCTGAGACTAAAAGGGTTATTAAGACAACCCCTCTGGGACCAGTTATCAGGACAGTGACGTCTTCTCCCAAGAAGACTTCACCAAAAAAATTATCCCCGGAGAGAAGACGTCATAGCGAGGGGGAAAAGGAGGTGGCCAAATCCCGGTCCCCCAAAAAGGGACCTGCCACCTCACAACCGGAGGCGGAATTCATTCCGCCCCCACCATTGACGGCTCCGCTACCACAGCGGCCGTCCAGATCGGGCACGCCAACACGCCCGGTCACCCCCCTCCCGAGTCGCTCTACAACAACACCAGTGAGCGACTCGGACATGTCGACGGCGTCGGTTCGGACGGGTGTTAAACGCCCAACGTCCGACGCCTATTCAAATACCTCGGCCACGGAGTCGGATAACTCCGATGCCGAGGTACAAGTAGCAAAAAAGAAAAAAGGCTGGCCAAAGGGAAAACCCAGGAAGTAGCCACACTTCCTGGAGCAACCCTAAGTAGTAACAGAAATGGCTATCGTACAGTGAAACTGTAATGGTGTTAAGCATCATTACTGTGAATTGCAGATGCTTCTGGCTGAGCACACGCCTATGTGCGTGTGCCTCCAAGAAACTCATCTAAAGCCGGCGGAACAATTTTCAACAAAAAATTATCATGCCCGCCGGCATGACGTACAGCCAGACATCAGGGCGAGGGGGGTGTTGCCATCATAATCAGAGATGGCGTCCCTTTCAGGGACCACCCTTTAAACACCCCCCCCCTGCAAGCTATTGCAGTACAATTTTTAAAACCGCCCCAGTTCACAGTATGCTCGGTCTACATACCAGACTTCGACTGGAATGTCGAATCTCTGACCGGGCTTACCTTACAGTTACCGCGTCCATTTTTGTTATTAAGAGATTTTAATGCTCACAGCCCTATGTGGGGCTGTAGCACAAGAGACGCCCGTGGAAGACTCATCGAACGTTTTCTAGATGAGTCTGAAACGGTCTTGCTGAACTCCGGTGAAGGTACTTTTATTAATGCAAGAACCGGTGACTTGTCGGCTATCGACTTGTCACTCTGTTCACCGGTCATGGCGCACCGTTATGAGTGGACGCTGGCGTCAGACTCATACGGTAGCGACCATATACCCAGCATTTTGAATAGTACCACGCCGATGACTCCACAATCGTCTTCGTCGAGATGGCGTCTCCGTCAAGCCGACTGGGACATGTACGTTGATTCATTCCGTACACCCGAGCTAACTGGAGATGTAGAAGATGATGTGGAGCAAATGTCTTCCAGTGTCATTGAAGCAGCATATAAGAGTATTCCAAAGTCTTCCAGCATTCCACTTAAACGTCGCTTACCATGGTGGAATGAAGTCGTGAGAGTAGCAGTTGCCGAGAAAAAGCGGGCGTACCACGAACTCAGACGTCGCCCCACGCAGGAAAATGTGATAGCCTATAAGGGTGCGCAAGCACGCTGTAAACGCACTATAAAAGAACAGAAGAGGCTATCATGGGAGCAATATGTTTCGGCCATAAATACCTCCACCACCACCTCAGAGGTATGGAGAAGAGTGAGGGCCATTACAGGGAAATTCTCCCGTTCATCAACGCCCTCCCTTCTCACCGTCGACGGTCGGAACATCACTGAACGCGCAGAAATAGCTAATTCTTTAGCTAAGCACTTTGAGCGCGTCAGTGGCTCCCAGAATTATGACCCGGACTTCCTGCGGATCAAGATCGAGCACGAACAAAAGGATCTTGATTTTTTCTCTGATGAATCCCTCCAGTACAATCAACCGTTTTCTATGCAAGAATTACTGGAGGCGCTTCGGGGATTTGGGGACACATCCCCTGGACCTGATGAGATCCCCTACGCCATGATCCGGAACCTGCCTTATCCTGGTAAGTGTAGGTTACTGGATCTGTACAACGAAATTTTTAGGCAAGGCGTTTACCCTCCGCAGTGGCGAGAAGCTACCATCATTCCGCTGCTAAAAGAGGGTAAAGATTCATCGCAACTATCTAGCTACCGTCCAATATCCTTGACTTGCTGTTTCAGCAAAGTATTGGAAAAAATGGTGAACAACCGTCTCGTCTGGTGGCTGGAATCCCACAACCTTATACCTAAACATCAATGTGGGTTCCGCCGTTACCATTCGACTACGGACCATCTTGTTCGCCTCGAGAATGCCATTCAAGACACCTTTCTCCAACGAAAACACCTTGTGGCCGTGTTTTTCGATTTGGAGAAAGCTTATGATATGACCTGGAGGTATGGCATTCTCAAGAAACTGCACGACTGGGGTTTAAGAGGTAACCTCCCTCAGTTCGTAAAAAGTTTTCTGACTGACCGCACGTTTCGTGTCCGGGTAGGTGACACTGAGTCTGAGGCCCACTCCCAGGAGAATGGTGTTCCTGAAGGCTGCACCATTAGTGTCACCTTGTTTTCCATCGCAGTCAGTCATATTGCAGCTTCAGCCCCAATTCGTCGTTGCTTGTACGTTGATGACTTAACCATATTCTATGCAGCCGATTCCATCGAGGATATCCAACAACGGCTGCAACAAGGCATCAACGAAGTGGTGACTTCTGCAGAAGCTCTTGGTTTTCGCTTCTCTCCACGAAAAACATCGGTAGTTTACTTCTGCAGAAAGCGCAACGCACATCCGGATCCTGTTCTCACATTGAAAGGATCCAACCTTCAGTGCGTCGATAGCGTCAGGTTTCTAGGACTTACATTTGATAAACAACTTACGTGGCGCCCACACCTCCAAGCCTTAGCTGCCAAGCCTTAGTTGTCGCAGGACAATAAACATGCTTAAGTGCTTGGCTGGTGCATCATGGGGTGCGGGCCGGGAGTCGTTGCTTCGCCTGTACCAGCGCTAGTTCTGACTAGGATTGATTACGGCAGCATTGCTTACTCCTCCGCCCGGGCGTCTGCGCTTCTACTCCTAGATCCTGTTCACCATGCAGGCATACGGCTGGCTACGGGAGCATTTCGAACGAGTCCTTCTATGAGCCTCTGCGTAGAGTCGGGTCTTCCTCCGCTGAGACTGAGACGTGAGCGTCTCTTGCTCAATTATGCAGCAGGGGTATATGCAACACCTTCACATATAAACCACCCGACTCTATTCAGATACCTTTTACAGGGGCTCTATGGTCGACGTCCCACCATAAGTCGACCAGTGGCCGTTCGAACGCAGGAGTTATTAGAGAGTCTCAACTTACAGTTCGCCAAGGTATTATAGGCGCAAGCCAAAAAGACTATTTTTATCTATATCTGCGTTTATCTTTGTCTATCATATTAATAAGCTGAAGTTTTTTTCTCACTCATTTAAAAACATGATATTTGGGTTGGCAACTATGTAAATACATAAATATAAATTATCATATATTACCAGTGCACCTCAAAATTTTACGATAGAAAAAAAAAATGTATAAAAATTGTAGTCCCTGCAATTTTTTAAGATTACCATGAAGTAATTTAAAATTACTTGTTGTATAATTATTCTTAAATTATTTTTGTGTTTAAAGTATTTGAATAAAAAATAACAACAAAAATAAAAAATACTAAAAGATTTACTTCATTAACAAAATAACATTTTATACAGCAAATAAAAAAAAAAAATATTAAGTTTAATAATTAAATTTAATCATCTTCGCCATCACTTTCATCATCTTCGCCATCACTTTCATCAACTTTGCCATCAGCTTCATCATCTTCACTATCACTTCTGTCATCTTCATCACTGTCATCAGTAATTATAAATGATTCATAAACATCTTCCATCAGAAAATCCTTTTCCCAATAATAATTTTCTAATTCCCCCACTTTTTTTAAATATCCAATCCAATCTGCACTGGTCACGTCGTCGAGACATTTATTGGTTAACTTTTCTAAGTCGGCCATTTTTAAATCACCTGTTACATTGTGTGACCTTATTAGTCTTTTAATTTTCGCCCAGGCTAATTCTATCGGATTGAGGTCACACATGTATGGTGGTAAACGAATTACTTCGTGACCATTTGCTTTCAGTAAATTGTCCATTGCGTAAATCGATTTTGGTGGCTTTCTTGTTTGTACAAGTTCCCACAAAACAGATTTTCTAAGGCTAGTATCGCAAGTAATTCCTTGTTTTAACAACCATTGCACCATTTCATTTTTTGTGGAATATTTATGAGGTGGCTTGTCTAATTGTTTATTGTGGAATGGCGCATTATCCATAACAATTATGGACTGTGGCGGGAGATTCGGCAAAACTTTATTTCTTATCCACCTTTCAAAATTCTCAAAATTCATCTGCCCATGATAATCGCCACTTGTTGTACCAGCTCTAAACACTAGCCGCGAATTTGGCAAAAATCCATCGATACTGCCAATATTGGCTACAATTAGTCTGTTTGTGGGACTTGTCGTTTTCAAAACACCTTTTATTTCATCTGTCTGCCAGCATTTACCTGTGTATAAATTGCTGTCAATCCATGTTTCATCAATATAAAAAATATTGTTAATATTATTCATTTTAAATTGTTTCATTTGCCGTAAATAACAACACCGCCAATTTACAATATCAGGTCGTTCTATCAATACTACTCTATTACTTTGGGTTTTCTTCCATCGAAAACCCATATCTTTTATTATTTTTCTAAGTGTGGACTCGCCACCTTTAAAATCAATACGTACCTTCTACGTATAATACGAATTTTTGTTATAAACTGAAGTTGAATTTTTTGTTATAAACTTTTGATTATAATGGATTCAGATATCTTGTTAAAATCAAATCTTATTAGATTCGATCATTTTTCCCCAGTAAAGAATCAACATGTAATTAAAAATAACTAAAAAAAAAATAATAAAGTGGAAAATGAAAAATCTTATTTGTTACTTACAGTTAGTTTTTATTAATAATGATTAATAACGTTATTATTAATGATTACTGGAATGTCAGCTAAATCATTTTGTAAAATGCAAATATGCAAAACACAGCATGCAATAATATAATAGAGTAATAAATCGGTTTATCTGAACGGCAGCTTATCCAGTAGACTGCGGAATCGTCCTTTTAATAATCCAATTAAGCGTTTAACCATCGAACGTGCTGATGAATGAACTATATTACAATGAAGCTCAGCATTATCTAAATGTCGATTATTTTTGTAAGGCACTATTACACACGGTTGTAGTATATAGCCTTGATCACCTAACAAATGACTGTCTCCTAGAAAATTAGCAGGAATTCACAGATCCTGTAATCTTGATAGTCAGAAAATTCTTGAATCGTGAACAGATCCTACTTCACCAGCATAAACGTGGATAAATTTCATGGTATAGTCACAAACCACCTGAAAAAAGATTTCGTATGGACACGAAGAAGCTTTAGATCAAATGGATGCACAAAAGTAATCATGTGCCAACCTACAAAAAAATTACATCTCAAGGTTTTAATATAGAGGAATTCGTCAATCGTATATAAGTTATTCTATATAAAAATTTGGAAATGTTATTTTTTATGGGAACCAGTACAGTATAGTCTACAATTACTTAAGTCTGTACAGAATTCCTTTCTTTTCTGTTAATATAATTGTGTGCATTCACACGAGGTGCCGTAATAGTTATATGAGTCCCATCAACAGCCCCTATCACTCCTGGAAATCCAAATCTTCTTTGAACATAGGTTGAAGTTATTAAATCTGAGCTTCTTGGGCACTAGGCTACTTAATGTAACCGTTCCCCAATCAGTTGTGTTGCCAATATTGAAATGCTCGGAAACAAATCTGTAAGTGCGACAAATCAATCAATATTTTTGTGAATACATTTTATAAAATAAGTTTTTTGTTACTTACGCATAGGAATCTGGTGTTGCCATGATCCAAAGACCCATAAAAATTTGTGTGTAAATAGGAATAGGACATCTACTAACGCTGTCAGGCACTCCCGATAATTCCAATCCCATCAAATCTATCAAATAATTTACAGTGCTTCGGTCAACTCTAAAACAAATAACAGTAAGCTTTGAATTTTTAACAACAATATAATAACAAACTACCTAAAGTAACTTTTAAATGTCTTATCTGATATTCGAAGAACAGTATAGGCAATATAATTATGAACTATCGGAATTTCTGCTCTTTCATTTCCACAATAAACAAGCAGCACCTCATCATCATCATCAGCATCATCATCAGCATCACTTATACGATGTAGCATAGGGGGAATTCATTAGAATCGTGCACTTTATGCTAAATCTTTGATATTTGGTATAGTCTTTGTTATGGTCTTAAGGTTTTAGTAAACCATTGCAAGCAACCTTGCGCGAGAACTGTGGTAGCCTGTCTGCTACAAACCAAATATGGCTGACATCTGTATTGGTATTTTTAGTTGACGGGCTTCTATTAGACATATGATTCAGTAATATAATACCATAATACCAGTATCAGGCGCATATTCAAGGGGTCATGACCCCCCCCCCCTTGAGAATAAAAAATATACACTAGATATTATTTAATTTTGAGCACAACATTGGTATTTCGGACTTTTTTTTACTCATCAACTTAATTTTAACGAAACATCGATAATTTCTGGTGTGTGTGACACCCATAAGAAAATATTTTTAGTCAATTGAGTTATCGACTTCCGTTTTATTTATTTAGTTACTGTTTTTTTTTTGCTCGCCAACTCTATTTTAGAGGGTAAACTCGTAACAAAAAGTCTTTTAGCTCTCTCATTTTTGTGGTTGTTTGGTCTCATGTACAGGCAGATATAAATGTTATCGAGCTGGGACTCACTGCAACTAGTGTTGGGCAAGATATTGAATTTTATTATCTAGATAAGAGATAATAGATAACGTAATTCAAAATATCTAGATAAAGATAACAGATAATTTAACCGTTATCTAGATAAAATTTTAGATAACAGATAAGATAATATCTACAGAAATAATGCACTAGGTCAGTGTTTCAGAGTACAAAATTTTTTGTATAAAGAAAAGTGCTTAAACAGTGGAGTAGGTATGGGGACACTTGACCATGGGAAAATTTTTATGCAAATGAGCTAATTAATTATTCAATTTTTGGCAATTGGCCCGGGCCAAATTTTTGGACGTTTTTGACCTCTAATTTTGCTCTTGACCGATTTTGGTGATTTTTCAAGTTTTGGCAATTGGCCCGTTGACCTTGAGGTCACTGACCTTTATTTTGGCAATTTTTCAAATTTTTACCATTGACCCAAATTTTGTTAATTATTTAAATTTTTTATTTTTTTTATTTTAATTTTGGTGGTTATTCGAATTTTTGGAATTAACTCACCACGCCTCATTTTGATGAGTATATTTCTCAGTAATGGTGTTCAAACTAATTAAAATGCTGTCAGTTGATGGACTCGATCTCGGGCCTTTTTGCTTACGACGCAGTAATGTTAACCGTTGCTCTATGGTCCGTGTTAACAATGTATGCATTAACTGTGGCAGGTATTCTACACACGAGCGCATGATAGTTGGTTGATCATGTGATATGTGATTGTGCTGATTGAAAACTTTCCAACTAACTATACATTCATATACGCTGCGGCATAAAAAATTTAATTATGGCATAAAAAAAATAATTTATGTTTATGATTGGGGATGTTGATAATTTTGACAAATGATGTGTAAGGATAAAGTTTCAGGATCAGAGCGGCGCAGTATGTGGTGGAAGCGTATGGCTTAGGCAATGTTAATACGGTGATTGAAAAATGTAAATAAAACCAGAGATTTCATCTTAACAAAAATCTGACATTTATTGAGATAAAATTTGTGCAGTGGACACGTCCACTGCGCCTGGCCACGAGAGCGGCTAACAGTGTAACTACCTTACAGCTATTTGTTAAGAAACTACCATGCAATTAAGACTGACTAAGAAAATTAAGATTAACATAACCTAAAGGTGTCGAATTAAACTGACCTAAACTATAATACACTAAATTAGAGGATAAGATTAAGACCTTAAATGAAACACGGAATGACGGACTGACGTGACGATGATATCCAAACTAAGGGTGAAATACCGTGATGTACTTGTCAACTTAACAAACTAAAAGGTACGTTACAAATACACGGCTTTGAAGCAGAACAATATTAATTCATAAAATTAAATGGATGGAGCTGAATTTTACAAAATACAAAATGGTACATTATAATCTTATTAAGCAAAATATTACAATATTATTAAATGAAAGGTTACGAGATTAAATTCTAATTTTAATATACCCGCCATGAGGTATCAGCTTCGCGACTTTGAGAACGGGTCTCGGATGGAACACAACCGGTTAAACATTGACGTTAAATTTAATAAACTAAATCTTAAAATTAATTAATAAACTAAACTATTAATTAATTTATACGTATGGCATGTGAGCCATAGAATAAATAAAATTTTGAAATTATAACCTAAATTACAAATTAATTTAGACGTCGTTCCAACTTAAATGTCCACATTTAAGTCAAATATTAAATAAAACGTTAAAAATGCAATGAGATACTTAAACTGATTGACAGAAAAATTAATGAATTCACGTGTCTAATGAATACAACGTGAAACAATTTGGTCAACAGTTAAGCATAATTTAAATAATTTCTAAACTTTACATTACAGGATAGAAAAGAATTTTGAACAAAAGCGAACGTCTAATTAATAGCAAAATACATATTCTAAATTTTAAAATAATGAGTGTGAATAATTACATGCTATATTACTATTATGTAAGCCCAAAAAAAAAAAATAAATTCAAGAGTGAATCAACACTTACGTGTGTCCATTGCGAGTCCCGTGCAAAAAGTGAATCATGTTTCGTATTTGAAACATAATCAAACCTTTTTTCCAGAACATTCTAGACTTTTACGTTTTAAGTTCCATACAACAACGCCACGAGTGGCCTCTTTAATGACAAAATTCAAGCGTATCATATTATTTGAGAGCACATCGAGTTGAAATCTACCCATCCGTGATTTTAATAAATTTTATGTTATTTAACTAGATGTCACTAGGTTGATATATTGATTAAATGTTTGATTATCAGATCTATGTAAGTACTTTGCAACAGTCATCCAAAGATGACGTGGCAACGCATGAACAATTAATGTTGTTTTGTTACTTCTAAGAAAAATTTCATAGTCATATGTATAAAAAAAATTTTTCGATTACATCATTTAACCTTGGTTATGTAGGCTAGGTGTAACTCTGATTGCGCACGTTACAATTTTCGGGTCACGTTGATGCCACATGATTTTCTAGAAGAATTACTGGAAAATTTTTATTTTGTGATCACATGTCTAAATAACATGACTTTTCTCTGTATAAACTCTTCATTACTTACAAATTTTATAGTTATCTCCAAATCTCATCAGTTGTTTTTATCAGTTTAATTGTTGTGAAAATTTTAATTGTTGCTATTTAATTGTTGTGAAAAAATTTAACTGTTGCTGTGAAAAATGGAATTCAATACTTACGAAGCTGCTGTTGCTGCTGCCACTGCTGCTGCTGCGGTCCCTCAGCAAGATCGTGGCGTTACTATGGAATTGCTCAGACAAAATTTGATCTGACGAAAATGAAAACTGTTCTGGAGTTAGAAAATGGATATGGAATTCAGGGAAATTAACTTAATGGAATATTACAATTCTGCACACTATGATCCTTCTTGTAGCGTTTAAATGAAATGGAATTGTTAAAGAAATCAGTGAAATGATTTTGAGAGATTCAACAAAAATGAATATCCAAGTCTCCACGAAACTTAATAGAATAATATAATTATGTATGTTGATCATAATTAAAAATTGTTTGTTAATAAATGTTTTGAAAAATATATATATTTTTTATTTGTTTATGTACACCGCTATTCCCTAAAAATAAAAACACACTTATTTCTTATTTTAAATTATTTTTATTAAAATTATATATATATATATATATATATATATATATATATATATATATATATATATATATATATATATATATATATATATATTATAACAATAGTGTTTGTACGTAGATACAACATTTTGTAACGCACAATGTCCAGTTAAATGACTTCCACACCAAGGGCTGTTGTAACTTGTCACCATGGTCTGTAGCTTTGGACAGTTGAGCACTTCTTCAAGATTGATGATGCACATTGATGGTAGTAGTTGCTTAAGACATTTAACTTTCTCTCCACCCTTGACATAGATGATTCTAGTTGAATGCAAAGAATCCATTAAAATATATTGTAATTGATCGCAATCAATGTGACTATTATAACGGTTGGGCGCTTCTTGGATATATTTAAAACTTGAATTTTTGCGCCGAAACCATCACTTTGAATATATTTTTGTCCCATAAATAATTTTCGCGCTATTGGATGCCAAAAGTTGTGGGTTACTTGTGAGGAATAATCCTCCGGAGACCAGCATTACGCGTGGCGGTTTGTGTCGACAGTTCTTAATTGATGAAATAGTTCGTCAGTAGATGGTTAAATTGGTATTTTAAATAATAAACGTTTATTTCCTTTTTAATATTTAATATTTATTATATTTTAAGGCACTTTTATTTTTAGAAATGTTTATAAAAATATTTTACAAAAAATTAATTTAAATATTGTTTAAATCTTTGTTAAGGAAATTGTGACTCACATAAAAAATTACGTCTAAACCAATCTAAGGTCAGTTAGTGAGTGAGTGATGCACGAAGCATCGTATATCAGGTTCACCGTTGTTCGTTGGTCGTTCTGGTATCAAGTCCTGTGTTAAAAACCACTTAATTCGGGGAATCACAAAATGAAGCATTGGTGTAAGAAACAAATATGTCGGAATAATGATGGCGGCCTTACATAGTTCACGTTACGGCCGCTAGTTGGCGCCACCAAACACATTACCTGGGGTTTGAACCCATGATAAGTATCAAAAATTAACAAATTACGCGGCGGCAATCAACACTACATTAGTGTAAATTCGATTGCCTAAAGTTCTCGGCTTACGCCCACTACTGTTACACTATCCATCCAGGAAAATCCGTGATGGTGTTTTCATAACCATCGAGCGGTTTGTTGATATTTTACACTCAAACAACAGAGCGGAAATGGTGGTTTAAAAATCTAATGTTGTAGTACGACGTAGTCGTCATTGTAATAATTTTTACCAGAATTAAACTTCAGTATAGTCAGTTCTTTTATATAATCAGTTGCTTTTATTGTATTTTGAAGGCTTTGAAAATCAATAATCGCCACGTCGGTCATTTTAGTGATGCTGCTGCTGCTGATACAAGGTCTGAAGTAAGAATGATTGGCTTTGAAGTCGACTATGGCTTTTATATATATTTTGAGATGATGTTCGACAATGGATTGTATTGGACTATACGATCATGTAACAATAAACAAAATGCCGATGTATTTTCTGGTATTTCCTTCGATGTTTTAAATTCAACTCGTTTATCCACCGATCCACTTTTCAGAAATTCGTTTTGATGAGAACAATCGATAAACATGATGGGGGCCATATTTTTGTATTCTTTTCGATTTAACAATGGTTCATTCGTCGTTTTTTTCGAATCATTGTATACTTCTTGAAATTTTGAATACATGTGATCTGCTAGCGCGAATTTATCATTCGCAAAATATAAATTGAGATTTATGTATGGATATTTTTCTGAATTCAAATACACCTTCACATGAAAGAGGCCGCAATGATCAAAAATGCTAGCGTTTATGTCTTTTTTTATTACGTCGATCTGTTTGTAACGCGAATATAATATAACGCGGTTTCTCCAGCTGAGTCGTTGTTTTCACAGTCAAAATGTTGTGTTTCGTTGTTGGAATCGCTGGCTGTATGTGCATATCCCAAGTGCGCAAGGCGATCGGTATATCTTGACCATTTTCCACAATTTCCAGTAACTTTAATTTCGACTCATCAGAGACAGTTACGTGCGGAACCATCCATTGGATTTTGTGTATATGAAAAGTGACGTCATCCGTTGTTGAAACAATTGCGTCAAGATCCATTCGTGCGCGAATCATAATCAGTTGATGTTTTGCATTAATAACAACTTTTTTATAATGGTTAGCGAAACCAAACACTCGATCCAGTGATAGACAAAAGTTAAAGTAACCTTTATCGGATACTTCTTCATCTGGACCACACCATCCCGCGTTTTGTAATTGTTGACCTTGATTTTCGGTGATGGAAGATATCGAAACAAATTTGATAGCTTCTGGAAGGGGTAAAAATTACAATAAAAACAGCTCTGAGCTGGTTTTTAAACTGAACAGAACTGTTTAACTTAACAGGTCTGTTTTAAGTAACTGTTTAACTGGGTTGAAATTACGACGAAAACAGCTTTTAACTGGTTTTTAAACCGAACAGGGTTGTTTAACTCAACAGGTCTGTTGTAGCTCATCAGATCCGTTTAATTCAGTACAGCTGTTTAGCTGTTTTATAAATATGGTGAATAATAAAATACACTCTCAGTTTCTGAGAAGTTGTTGCATAGAACAGTCGCCAAAATGGATAAAAAAGAGAGTATAAAAAAGAAAATTGTTAAGAAAAATATTATAAAAGCAACAAATAATATACGAAAAAAATTTAATGCCTTACGGTCTGAGAAAATTGAATCGAATATGTTGTTGTAAAGTACACTAGAACCAATAACCGCACCTCTTAAAGAAATAGTAACAAAGTTAAGCGATGAGAAAAAACAACCATTCAAAGTGGAAACAAAAGAAGAACAGACACAAGTAATGGACCCGTTTACGCCTAAAAAGAAATCACGAGCTGAAAACTACTTTTTACCAACAAAGCAGGAAGAGGAATACCAAGATATTTTAACACAGGATTTTCTCGAAGATGCTTCTCAATCGTATTCAGAAGATGTTTTTGAATCGTACCCAAAAGTACGGCCACGACACAAACAAAATGTACTTGTAACGCCAAAATTAGCCAAATCAGCACAGAGTACTGCTCGTGCCTTGAGGATAACACCTAAAGACAAAGAATATTTGTTAAATGCATTTAAACCATTACCAAGAAAATATATATATATATATATATATATATATATATATATATATATATATATATATATATATATTGAACAGAATGACAAAATAGATTCGGGTTTTGAACCGTACAATAAAGGTGAACAATTGATGTTGGGGAATTTACCGTTTGAAATAGACGGCAATGATATTGTGATTGGTGATATTAAGTATATGGGGACACCTGGTTTATACGAGTTAATTTTCATGAACAGACAAAAGGACTATATACAGAAGCAGATCTGAATCAATATAAATTAATTTTAAAGCAAACGAATGCTCACAAACGATATTATGATCCAAACGAGCGAATTCAAGGTAATAAAAGTGATAAGTACCAAAACATTGTTAGTAGATTGTTTCCAATTAGTTCTACAAAAAAAGAAATACCCAGAAGAATATATGACACAAGAAGTCGTGTTGGAAGTGCTCCAAATTTCAGTAGCGTCGGTGGTACTCCAAGATCTGGATATGGTTTGATGCAGTTGAATAATTTGAAAAAGGACTTTATATACTGGGACAACCTGAATGAACTAGCCAGTCGATTACGGCTACTAGTGGCATCGAAACAAGCTGGACACTCTGGACACGATAACGAAATCGTTTCTATCTTCGAAGAACTAAGAGAGGCAGATATTATTCAGTAATTATGGATAAATTTGGCTGTACACGTAACAGAAAGACAACTGTAGATAAATACGGTCGAGTACATGACAAAAGTATTAAAAAGAAACTTCTTAAACAAATTGGATTGAAGTTGACACGTATGGGAAATTATGATATTGGACACAGTCAATTGACAAATGTAAGAGATCCGGCCGATGATCAAGATGTGGTAAACTTAAAATTTTTAAAAAGGTTTGTAGAAGAACAGTTAGCTGCAGCAACAAAAAAGTTACCCGATTCATTTATAACTCAAACGCAAGAAGCAATAAAGGTATTAGATCAACGACTGTCAAAGGTTGAACGAGGACTCGACGAAATCTTAAAGTTTTATGAAGAGATTAATCAAGAACTTGTTCAACTAACCAAAATAAAAAGTAAAAATGAGCAAATGGCAAGTGGTACGTGAACTACACAAACTAGCGCGAAAGAATTTTCCACGGAGACATGTGATCGTGAAAGGAATTGATGATCTTTGGCAATGTGATTTAATTGAAATGGGCACTTATGCTTCGTTGAACAAAAAATACGCTTTCCTGTTAAGTATACTTGACGTATTTTCTAAATATGCTCGGTGTATTCCTGTTAAAAATAAAGCTGGAAAAGAGGTGGCAGCCGCATTTGAATCGGTACTTAAACAAGGACGCGTACCGATAAATTTACAAACCGATGATGGGAGAATTTTATAATCAGCTGTTTAAAACACTCATGAACAAGTACAACATCAACCACTTTTCGATATTTTCCACGAAAAAAGCATCAGTAGTGGAAAGATTTAACAGAACAGTAAAAACTGAACTGTGGAAGATGTTTAGTCACAACGGATCATATCGATGGATTGATATGTTGAGCAAATTGGTAGATGACTACAATTTACGCAAGCATAGAACAATAAAAATGCGACCACGTGATGTAACACCAAGTAAGGAGGATAAACTACTTTCAACCGTTTACAGTTATGTAAAAATTGCAAATAAGCCAAAATATAAAGTCGGCGATATTGTTCGCATTAGCAAGTATAAATCCCAATTTGACAAAGGATATCAACTGGTCAACATCGTAGTCAACTGAACTTTTTAAAATAATTAAGGTACAGTTAACGAGCCCGGTTACGTACCTATTGGAGGATTATCAAGGTAATCCAATACAGGGTGGTTTCGATAACGAAGAACTCCAGAAAGTGAAGTGTCCGAAGGTGTATTTAGTGGAAAAGGTGTTAAAAAAGACTAAGGACAAGGCATACGTGAAATGGCTTGGATTTTCAGACGCGGCAAACAAATGGATAGATTTGAAAAATATAATATAGATATGGCGAAAATACAATCGCTTCAAATGTGTTTCAACTCCGAAGAGGGACCAAGGAGAAGATAACCACTTATTTAAATGTTTATCAAATGTTACAAGAAAATTTTCATATAGAACAATTTTATTATTTTAAATATATAATTACATTTTTTACTCAATTTGAATTTGATTAGTAATAAAAATTACTTAACTGGTAATAATGTTTGTTCTTATTTCTATTTCCTTCTTAATATTATCTTAATAAATAATTTGTATAAATATTTACAAAATAACAAAAGTCATTGTTAACTGAATAAGTAAAGTACATACGTTTTTGTCAGTTAACATACACACACACCAACACAATTATTTTATAAAATTTTTAAGTACATATACACTAAATTATCTTGTTTATATAAAAGTCACTGTTTTATAATTTCACTTAATGTTTATTCTATTCTGTGTCTTTTAAAACCGTACGGTACTGAATCAAAATTTTCTATCCGTCGACGTTTACTAAAAGTTGGTTTAATTATTTTTGTCTCTGTTTTTGTTATTATAGTATGATCTTCAGTGCGCCGTATGTTTCGCGAAACTATACTGAACGGAGGTGCGTCTTCCAAAATCATTCGCTTCAACGTATCAAAATTCACCAGTTTTCCGGATTGATAATTTATTGTTATACCTTTGATCTTGCACGTAGGTGGTTTAATTTTGTTTTCTCTTATCGAATACACTGTATAACCATACATTTTCGGGCCGCCAGAAACAAATTCGGTAATATAACTACCAACACCGTATTCCTCCAACTCATCAGTCATATCACCCAAAAATGAACCCGTTTTTCGTTCAAATTCTCCCTTTCTTGATATATAAACCACACTGTCCGTATCGTAGCATAAAACGCGTTCTTGTAATTTTTCAAGATAGTTATACAGTTTAAGGCGAGCTTGAGTAGTAACATATGCAGCAATGATACAATTTACAGTAGATAAAAAATCTGCTGCTTCATCTTTATGCTCCCAGTTAACGAGAATCGTATTGTCATTCACTTCCTGTATATAATTAACATCGACGCTCGGGCTGGTAAGTAGGTCGTACAGTTCCTTTACCTCTTCAATTATGCTTGGTTTCGGCTGGTTTTCCCGCTGTCCAAATTTTCCCCAAAAGCTGTTTAGCATTAATTTGGCGAGCGATCGTAGGCCTGGATTTTTTAAAATTTTCGCACAATCTAGACGAACCCCCTCCTTTTCAAAATATTCGTCTACGTATCGACTTCGTTCTTCAACCGTGGTACAATTTGACGGCCATCCTGAAGCTTCTTGTTTCATTTTTAAAAACTTGTTTATGAAATCAGCACATAAACCACCATTGTCTGTTTCTTTGTCATACTGCGTAACATCATATTGCCAAATTTCATAAACTTCACCCAGTCGGTATCCTAATTCAACAGTCTTCTGTACTTCATCCACTACCCAAGTTCCAGTGAGAGTCCTCTCTTCGTCAGTATGTGTACACTCTTCTTGATTGCACTCTTCTCCGCACAGCCGACATAACACAAGCATGAGTTTATTGTTTTGTTTTACTGATAGTACCGGATGATACAAATTTTGTGGTGGTAAAATTTTACATTTAATCAATCCATTTACACTATTTAAATTGTCGTTTTCGATAAGTTCTTTGCATTCATCACCAACATATATTTTTGGATGACCTAGGGGAAATTTTCCATATTTACAAACCCAGGGGTATAAGGAGCAGATGTCTCTATATTTAATCTGCTCGTCGGCGCTATTGATTTTATAATATAATTTTGCACACCCTGTACATCCACCATAAAAACTATCCCTTGGATTTAAGGGTACATAATTTATTAAAGGATGATCTTCTAAGTATTTTAAATCAGTTCTGGTCTTTAGCATCTTTCGAAACTCGCATTCCCATTTTTCCACGACTTCAAAACCTAGCTGTTGTATTTTTTTTGTTTTTACTTTTGTTTGTTCCAATCTGCTGTTCAGTGTATCATTCGGTGCTTCATGTAATGCTTCATTACGACGCGTTGGTTGACAAAGATCGTGACCGTGAAATAGCACCCGTGGAATTCAAAAGCTTGATTTGTTTCTTCACAAAAACCGTCAACTTTATAATTAGTCCCCGGCAGAATTACTTCTCGCTGTCTACCCCCATGTTTAATAAAAATTCTCCGTTCGTTTTCTTCATATATTAGCCACTGTAGTGCAATTTTTGATTGATTATCTGCTAAACGACAACCGCCTCGAGGTATTATGCCGATTTTATTAGGCTGTAAAAATTTTCGACGAAACACCAAATTACAAACAGATGCAATCGTCATTGCCTCCGTAAACGGACAAACTGCATTCTTCTAAAGATGCCGCTCTAAATTTAAACAGGCTCTTTTTAGTATGTGGACGTCGCTAGTATAGTACTCTATAATTTCTTTTTTCATGTTAAATATATATCCACTTTCCTTTGTTTCATTGTACCATTTTAAAAAATTTTGTTCTTTCATCTTCTTCTTCAATATTATCGGTACCTTTCATCGTTTCTGGTGTGTAATAGGTTACATCTGGAATAATTAAACAAATAAGGAAAATATCCTTTCTTAGACGACGATGGTAAGTCAAAAACCTTAGGAAGTGCTGCGAGCGCCATTGGAAAATAGTTTAAAGAGTCAATAAAACTCACATTTTCAATTTCCAGCATTAATATTTTTGACCGTCTCATAATAATATCTGGCCGATGTTGTGTATTTTCAAAGACATACCTTAAAATGAACTGATGATCATAGGCCTGTCCATTGTGTGCAATGCAAATAATTTTCTTAAAAATTTTTTTTATGTTTAACAGCTGCTTCATAAATGTGTCAATAACATTGTCCTTTAAAACATGTTGACGAAATCCACATTTCTGGCAAAATGCCAGTGTTTGCACATTAACACAATTATCACAACACTGAGTGTACACATAAATTTGGCTTATGTATTACTGTATCGTTCTGTACTGTTTTCGTTCAACAGTTTTTCTTGTTTGGATTCTAAGTCAAAAAAGTTCAATTATGGTTCCGTAATGTCTTTTTTAATGTAACAAAAATGATTAGCGGGAACATAACGGTCGCACATTTTACAAAAAATTTCACCACACACATGCTTTTATTTTCGGATTTTCTTGTTCACAGTTTTTAAACAACTATCACAACGCTTGACCAAATTACAAAAAGTATCTTTACCAAACGATTTTTCTTTGCGATGATTCTCAAAACACTGTTGGCTACGGAAATCCCTATTACATCTATCGCATTTAATTTCCACATTTTGTTTTACACATGGGGGAGCCTGTTGAAAACACGGACAGTTGCACCATACCTATGTCTATTCCTTGTGTTTTACGGGGTATGGCAGGCTTCACAGTAGTAATGACAACAAAATGCTGCAGTCAAACTGGTTATTATACTAAAATGATTTTCATTTAACAACAGATTTATTTTGTAAATTACGTCGTTATTGTTTCCTTCAAATATCACTTCTCGACCTTTTGTTTGGTACTTGTAAACAGTAATTTTGTATTTTTTTAGATACTCTTGTAAAATTCGTTGAGTTCGTTATTGTGGTGTGGGTTTCGCTTTGCGTGATTAAAATTGTGACAAAGTCACGAAATTTGCAGGCAAGTGCGCGATGGAAACCTTACCACAAACAGAAATGATTAACTCCTTCGATCTGTGGTATGGCATACGTATGGATTGGTGTTGATATGATGTTTGCAACAAACACCATAAATACGTACCACAGACTATGTAAATGAAAGAGTAGTTGTGAGTACTTATAGAGGCAATTCCTTATGTAGTCTACAATTGTATTGTTTATATTTGAAGTTGTCAGATATGATTCAAATTGTAAATCAATCGATAATTCTAATAAATTTGTTTATTGGATCTTCAATAAATTGATTATTTTTCCAAATGAAATTTGTGTTGATTTATTTATTTATTTTTTTTTATTTAACTCACCAAATTATGGTATTAAAATTGTGCTTTAGTTGTTATGTTTGTCTTTCCCTTATTGCTTGGAAATTGGTGGTTAGATCCGATTTGAAATTCCTATACACGTGGTGAATTCACAGCATCAAAATGGTAAGCCCAAATTTGAATCAATTTATTTCCTTCTTTTTAAGGAAAATTTAAATCTTCACAGACATTGATTCGATGATTCCATTAACCGGAATAACAGCAGAATACAGGATGAATTGAAATAATAATGATAATAAACAAGAAAAGATCAAATTATAACTATAAGCGATTTATTCTACACAAAACTTTACAACAATTAAAAGATGTTTTAAATAATTACAACTTGTGGAGCCGAGATGTTCTTTCGTCCAAGTCCAAAATATAAGAGAGAGATTCTTCCTCGATCTTCTCATGTATATACCAGTCACCGGAACGGAAAAAATAAGTTATATAATGATAGGAAAAAAAAGAAAGGGTAGGAGTATAAATTTTATGGTGAGTGTTATCGGAATATTATTTTATGGTATTTGTTTTTTTACAGGGCTGTCCAGTTTTTCATCACATTAATTCCACCACCCTGTTCAGGCATTACCAACCCTATTTCATCTAGCAACTTGTTCACTCTTTCTGTTTGCAAATTGTGGCGGCTTAGTGGAATTTTTTCAAAATTTACATCTTTTTCTGTATGTGCCATTGCTACAACAATCGTTCACAGAAGACACAAATTATCGTTATTTATAATATTAATTATTCCTCGACGCTTTTTACATTCCTCTTTGTATGTATTATATGCAGCAGTTCTTACTCTTCCGCTACCTCGAGGCGGTTTTACATATGTAGCAGTCAATCGGAATTTATCGGTAGCTAAGCCTTCGGAGTTGCTTTGGAAAATCGCACCCAGTAATTTCCAAACATCTTCAAAACTTCAATCTTTTGCATCGCGAAAACAATCATGCGGGTCCTTTCGCAAAATTGACGCTTGTAAATGTAAGCCCTACCTTACCCTCCGCTTCAACGTCCTTTATAATACACTGTGTAATTTCGTTAACACCTTCTTTTACCCACGCTAAAGCATCTTTATTTTCGGATACTTCTTTAATTTTAAATACAATACTGCGACCGTTTAAATTAAATCGAGGCACCCTCAAATGTTTTTCGGACATGATTTCAAATTTTTCCATCGCATTGGAATCATTTTCAGCCGTAGAGATATCGTTGATTGATTCATCTAAACGCAACTTCGAATTTTGTTCCGTCACAATTTCAAAATTTTCAATTGAATCGGAATCATTTTCGGTCATAGGTGTATCGTTGATCAATTCATCTGCAATCATAGGTATACCTACCAACAATTCTTCTAAAACATCCCGCGGCATTTCTTCATTATCCACTCCGTTTAATAATTCTGACATGTCTTGTGACGTTTTTTCACTACCAGACTCATTTATTTCGTTATTTGCGTTTAACTCCATTATTAACTCCAATCAGCACGCAAACAATAAATCGGACTCGAACGATGTATTTGATTCCTTTGAAAAAATAAAGGTATTGTTGGATTATTTTTATCAAATAACTGAATCAAACATAATGTCCTTAAAAACTACGTTTTTAAATTGATGGTTTAAAATTTGTAAATTATATTCACCATCACATAAATTCTAAACTCTTAATTTCTTTATTTTCAGCACGAGCACTTTGAATAAAATCATTAGAATGAGAATAAGACATTTTATGTAAAATTATGTTTACTTAAAATCAGTTTTATAATATAAAAGTCTGTTTTACCTATTAACACTTTTTCAAAATAAAACTAGTTTTAAATTTACAAAATTGAAAAATTAAAAATAATTTTATACTTACAAGGTTAAATTTTCTTTGCTATTTGCTCTGACCCTCACAGCTGAAACGATTGAATAAAACGATGTTTTGCTCTGGTTACTGCGCACTATATATACAAACAAAACGTTTTTAATTTACGTTACCTTAAGGAGGGGGTAAGGTTAATTCGTACAAAAAAAGGCATGTTTTTGTTATTATTTTGTGACGACACAGTTAATATCTGTTTATTAAAACCAGTGGTACATTAAAGTATGACATTCGAGGAATATTTTGTAAAATTTTCACGAAGAAATATTAAAAAATACAGTAATGGCAGCAATTCTTCGGACGTGTCTCGGAAAAAAGTAGAATTTCGGTGCCCCTCATAACTTGATGCTGGATCATCCAAAATAAAAAAATTAAAGTTCATTCGTTAGATAATAGTTTTCCTCAGGTGACGCTGGGAAGGTTTTTCGAAATTTCAATTTTTCACTTTTTTGAAACAGAACGGAAAAACACGATTTTTGCGAAAAAAAATTGGCTAATTTGTTATTGTAAAATAAAAATTATTAACAAACTTGGAAAAAACTCTCCAGCGTTACCTCGTAAATTATGTACAGAAATAGTGTTCAAAATTTCAAAAGGATCGGTGCTGTAGTTTTGAAGTTATGAGAATCACCGACTTTGAAAATGTGAGCTGTGGGGAAAACGCTTTAAAGTTTTGAACACTTAAAAATTCTTGTATAAAACTGATATAGAATACTTACTGCTAAACTAAATTTTGTACCCTACACTGACAAAATATACAGTACAGGTATAAACACGTTTGTACTTGCATTGAAATTTCTATAACTGAGGGAGAGAGATATATAAAGAGCGAGACATCTGCCAGGTAACAACAAAAATGCTTATAATTTCGTCATTTTTGCTCCAATAAACTTGAAATTTTCAGACAATATTCTTGAGATATTATGCATTCAGTTAAAAAAATAAAAAAAGCAAAAAAACTTATTTTAATACCTTATCCCGCCCTTAAAAATACTTTCACTTTAGGTGTGTGCTTTTAATTTTAATTGCAAATCAAAAGAATGTCACTGGAAAATATTTTATAAAGAAAATGTAAGGATAAAAAATGTGAATAATTATTTGTACTTAAGATTTGTAATTAATTGAGGAGCTGGGTGGAAAAAGGGCGTAAGTACAGAAATACCGTTTTGAGAAAAGATCATTTCAAAGTTTGGGTGCCTGGTATGAAGGTGAAGACTGAAAAACTCGTAATTGTCGTGTTATACAATTGGTAGCACTAATAATACACTATGCATTAAGATTAAAAAAACAGTAAATATCGGTTGTTATTGCATAATTTTTTGAATTTTTCCGAAGTATGACTTACAGATGGAATTCCGAAGTATGACTTACAGGTATGCCCTTTTTGCAGATAAAATTTTGATTGAACAAAAACATAAGTTCTGTTTCCTTTTTCTGAAATTCTAATTAAACTTTGTCAGCACATTTATTAAATTCTAAACTAAAACATTTCATTCATGTTAATTTCATGAATATTTATATGTATAGTTGTACAGTGTCCGCCTGAAAGTTGGTTATAAGTGGAAAACTATTTTATATCAAATTTTTCAGAAAATTTTATTCTTGATAAAAGTTAGTACTTGGTCTTAGGCTAAAAAAGCACCCACAGAAATTTGGATATATCTGGTTGTATCGAGGGTGGGTTTAAAAATGTAAATATGGCTTAAGAGTAAAGTACTATAATTAATGAAAATATAAGAAAATATAATTTGAAAAAGTTGTTTAGAAGTGAAAGTTAATTCAAAATACAGAATCACAGTTAACTGCCCCAAAAAATAAATTTAGATTTTTTCTTTTTTTTTCTGTATCATACTGTATATCATAGGACCAGAAATATCTTTTAAAAGCTATTATGTGTCATGTACTGTAAAAATTCATTCTTAGTTGCAAGTTGCTAATTATATATTTATTTTTTTGCAAATATGGCTTATACGCTTCAAATTATTATCGTAGCATAGGGGCATTAAATGATTTCTGGTCATTGTAAAAATTTGTTTACTATAAGTAGACACTCTAAATAGTTAGAAAATCAATTCTAAGGAAAAAGGGCGTAAAGCGACTTACGCCCTTTTTCCACCCAGCTCCTCAATTGTAAAAGCAGTTCAAAATTTAAAAATTGTAAATATACTTTACAAAAGAATATTACTATTAATATGAGAAAACACATTTTTTCAAAAATTATTTTTATTAAAATTATATATATATATATATATATATATATATATATATATATATATATATATATATATATATATATATATATATATAATTTTAATAAAAATAATTTTTGAAAAAATGTGTTTTCTTATATTAATAGCAATATTCTTTTGTAAAGTATATTTAAAATTTTTAAATTTTGAACTGCTTTTACAATATATTTTATAACAATAGAGTATACATGAAAATAATTTTATTAATTGTCCAGTTACATAGATGCAATCGAAATATGACCAAGTTGCCGTGGAAATTTTTCTTAGAAAGTCACGTTTTGCTCTGTGTAAGAAAACAACATAATATGAAATCATTCATGCATATATCAATTTATAATTAGTAGTATTTATAATTAGTAACAAACTATCATGCGCTCGTGTGTAGAATACCTAACACATTTAATGCATACATTGTTAATTCCAAAAATTCCTATAACCACCAAAATTAAAATATAAAAAACCTACTCAGTGGTGATATTTTTTGAATTATATCAAGTAGATCAAGTGGTCGGAATACGACATTTCATATTACACCACTAAATATGATTCCAACTAATAGCGGAAATGATTCCAGGCAACAAGTATTCTGTTTTAAATTGAATAACTGCTTTCAACTAAATTACATGGTCGACCAAGTGAGTATAGGAAAATGGAGAATTTAGTTTCAGATTTCTTTTTTTCAAGAATAAAAAAATTAAAAATAAAGATGTGTTGTTATTATTATCTTTTCCTTTTGCTTAACAAAAAGATAAGATAAAAGATAACTTCTTTCAAAAATGTCTAGATAAAAAATAATAATAGATAACGAAAATGCTATCGCGATAAAATTTCAGATAACGTTATCTAGATAAGCACAACACTGGGCCTGCAACACATTGTGCAAATGTCAAGAAGATTGCACAAAAAACTCACATAACACACAAAGTAACTAGAGTATCATGGCGTGTTGCAAAGCTGTAATTTACGTAAAATTCTATCGTATTAGCATCAATCACTCATGTTTTTTTATATTTCGTAATTATTAAATTACACTGAATTAATAGAAAAAAATGCTTCTTTATCTTGCATTGTATCATCTAATTGGTCATGTCAAAATACGCAATGATCTTGCAATTAATTTTGAAACACAAATTAAGACCTGAGAAATGGATTCCTCGTATCCTAGAACCTATAAAAAGTGGTATTACTTAACATTTTGTGTCTAATAGAAGCCCATCTATAAGCAAATAGGCCACCAGAGATCGCGGACAAGTTGCTTGCGATGGTTTCCTAAAATCTTAAGACTATATCTAAGACTAGACTAAATTTCAAAAACTTGGCACAAAGTGCACGATTCTTATGAATTTTCAATAATTATCTAGCAATTATATTATCAAGCAATTACATATATTATACTAGCAAAATTATATTAGCAATTGTAAAATCAACACTTCTGTATTCACCAGAGGTTTGGGGTTATAACTACGCACACTACATTTTTGCTGTTTAGCTTGCTAAACACAATTGGTCTTGGGAACATTTTTATTTTTTAAATAATAATAATTTATTGTTTATAAATAAGAACGGACAATTCCAAATTGCTACCATTTAGTTAGCTGTTAGCTTTAGCCTACTCAGAATAGTTTTCCGCCTTGTCACGGGATGGCTAACGATCAAATCACGTACACTTTTAATTGCCCAGTATTAGCACAGTATGTGGATGGAAGTTTCGATCTCAACCAAAGGTTCCATTGAAAGTTTAAGTAGTGAGAAAGATGGTTTTCGATTACACAAAACGAAAACAAATACACTGAGTAACTTCAAGAAGGAAAACCTATCTAAGAAAAGCTATTTACATGTATTAATACAAACACACATTTTAATGTAAGCCAAATGATAAAAAAACTTGTTTTGAACAACAAAGATACACTTTTTAATATTATAAAGGGCGTGACAACTGACAACTTATCAACACATATTCGAATCACTAAAAAAATTCAAAAAATTTGTAATTTCTTCGTACCTAATCAAGTAAACAATAACCATTTATCAATCATAAAGATTAACACAGTCTCATAATAAATTAAATATTATTCCAAGTACGTATGTACGCCTATGTACAAAATTCTAGAATATTCTAATCGTTGACTAGCAGAAATATCAACAAAACAGACTTTATCTTTGAACTAGTTACTAAGAATGAGATTAAGTAGCACAGTTTGACAAAAATTCTAGAATGTTCTATTTGTTAACTAGCAAAGATATAGAAAAATCAATCACACCATTTAACTGGTCATTGAAAAAGAGACCAAATTACACATTTTGACAAATGTTCTGGAATATTCTATTCGTCAACTAGCAAAGATATCCAAAAACAAATGTCACCATTAAATTGGCTACGTGACAGATCTATAGTGAATTTTTAAATCTTTATGTTTGATAGTCTGATACAATATATTTGATATATTTGACGATACGCATATTACACGTCATACATATCGTACATATCGTATAGATAAAAACAAAACAGTAAACAAAATAGTTTGGTTAAGAGAGCTGTCAAAGTATAAATAACATAATGGATAAAAAGCTAGATGAAATTTTAATGAAACTAAATAAACTAGATGTATCGGAAAATAATATGGATCTTCTAAAAAATGTGTGTGAAAAGATAATGGATGATAATGACATATTAAAAAAAAAAGTAGTGGAACAACAAAAAACAATTACTAACCTAAGAAAAATGATTAACAAAAAAAAACCTAGTTATTCATGGTATACAAGAAACTGAAGAAAGTGAAACGGAACTGGAAAATAATGTGGTTAAAATGATAACAGAAAGGGTCAAAGTAGCATGTGCGACACAAGATATCGATGAAGTGTATCGTATAGGGAAAACCGGAAAAAAACCAAGCCCAATTAAAGTCTGCTTAAATAATACAAAGAAGAAAACAGAAATTTATAAAGCAAAAGAAAACTTGAAAGGTAGAAACATATTTATTAATGAAGATCTTCCATATGAAATAAGAAGACAACAAATGGAAAAAAGAATACTGAAAAAACAAAAGCAAGAAGATATTCGTCGGAAAAGAACCCTAGTGGAACAGTCGTCGGAAGAATATGAAGAATTTTCTAGCCCGGCTCAAGAAAAAATACAAGAAAGCAAGAAATTGAAAGAAATAAGTAAAAAAAAAAACTAAAGTTAGACTTTTCTATAGTTTTTTGGAATAGTCACGGAATAAATAATGTGTATGAAAATAAGGGATATTTAATGCAACATAACGTCATTGGACTCACAGAAATTTGGGTAACTGAAATGAGTAATTTAGAAAATGAATTCGCAGAATTTCAAGTAATATTAAGCCCCGCGGTAAAAACTAAAGGAAAAGGACGAACATCAGGAGGAATTTGTATATTGGTAAAAAAAATAATAAACGTAGTATTAATGTATTATATATTTCAGAAGTAGAAATTGTAGCAAGTATCCAAGAAGGTAACCAAAAGTGTTCAGTAGCTACTGTTTATTTACCACAATGGCGGAATTTCGAAACATGCCTAAGTGAAATACAACTTATGTTAGAAACAAACACGGACGAAATCTACATTATGGGGGGTGATTTTAACTGTCATATTGGTAACTTAAATAACTAGGATACAGAATTATTTGAAAGTACTAATGTTGTTTATCCAGAAAAAGTCACCCTAGATGAAAAAATTGGTAAGAGAGGTAAAGAACTTGTGCAAATTCTAGAAAGTAAGGAATTTTTAGTGCCAAATGGACGAACTAGAGGAGACATGCCTGCATGTTACACATACCTAGCAATACAGGGGAAAAGTATTATAGATTTAATATTGATGGATTTAGCAAATATTCATCAAGTTAAAAAAATGTACGTAGCCCAAGAATCGTATAACTCGGACTACTTTCCATGTGTATTGATTGTTCAAAATCCCTTCATAGGACGCCAGCAAATTCACAGCCACAATAGCTCCTCCAACTTTATAGTAAGTAGGGAAATATTAGAATGGAATACAAATTACTGTTCACAGTTTCAGGAGGTAATAGAGAGGGAAATAGAAAAACATGACAACGTTGAGTATCAGATACCAGAGAAGGCTATCATGACAGCTGCAGGAACAACGGGCATGGTAAGGAACATCAAATATAGAAAAAATAATAACAATTTTTCAGTTACAGCAAACAAACCCTGGTTTGATGAAATCTGTAAAGCATATAAAATTAAAACTAAGGAGGCATTAAAAGAATGTAGAAACTATAATTTCAAAAAGAAACAACTGGAGAAATGCTTAAATGTAAAAAGAGAATATAAAGAGGTGCAAAAAACGGCGAAAGAATCATACTATCCAATAATAAATAATAAATTAAAAAACGTTAGAAACTCCACAGAATTTTGGGAAGCAATAAATCTATTCAAAGCAAAACGCAAATACATAGATGGAATAGGATTAGAAGAGTGGGAGAATTACTTAAGAAATAAATATTGTGTATCCTTAAAAAATAGTAAAATAGTTTTTCTGGATTGTTTACATCCATATTTAGATAAATATATAGACGCCGACAAACTGGAGAACGTCATACGACAATTAAAATGTGGTAAAATACCTGGAATTGATAATGTTACAAACGAATTTTGGAAAAATATGCCTAAATCGAGTTTTAATTATCTGTTAAATACATTAAATAATATTTTTGAACGAGAAAATATTCCAGATAAATGGATGAAAACTTATTTTTGTATGATATGTAAAAACGGAGAGACAAAAAATCCAGAAAATTATAGAAGTATAGCAATAATGAATACAATCGCTAAAATATTCACGAAAATAATTAGTAATAGAATATTTGAATGGGCTGAAAGCTATAAAATCATCCCCGAGGAACAAAATGGATTCAGGTAAAAAAGAAGCACGGTTGATAACATATTTATTTTAAACTTGTTGCGGAACGCGGTGTTTGATCTGCACTGCGCAACGGATATTTTGGTTAATTACTTAAATTAATAAATAAAAGTCGAATTGCTCTTCAATTAATTGACTTGACTTCAGTTAATTTTATTTAAATATTTTTTTTTTAAATTACATATAATTGTTTATTAACCGCGAAACAACACAAAAATGAGAGATGCTAATTGGAATTACATTGTTTAAAAATATAAAATTAGTTCTTCAAAAATACGTCTATTCTGCTTAGTGGTCAAAACATCTCTCCTCGTGGTGCGGTGTGCCTCATCGCACCGGCATCTCCTATCATCATAGCCATTAACATAATTCGGGTATTCCCCGTATACACATGTAAATTTTATTCAAAATCTGTTATGTCGTCATCAAACTTAATACTTAATTGTTATAACATCTGAGTTATGTCGTCTGCATAATATTTTACACAATATCGTATTTTCTGGAATTCCACGACAAACTCAATAATAAATTTGCAATTAAGACTTCCGAAAAAAAAGTTCTTTTCCACGTTCGTGGATTTTAAATAAGCCTTCGATACCATAAATCATGATATACTGTGGAATAAATTATACAGGCTAGGTGTTAGTGGGAAAATAATACGTTTAATACAAACTTTATTTTACCAAACAGAAATAGCTATTAAGCAAAACGGAGAATATACAAACTCGGTGAGAATCAGTACAGGAATAATGCAAAGTGATAGTTTAAGCCCACTCTTATTTATTTTGTTTCTGGCGGATTTTGGAGAAATCTTAAGATGTTCTAACTGCAGAGGTATAAATGTTAACGCTTGCCAAGAAGTGCAATATTTGGCATATGCGGATGATCTCATGTTATTAGTGCCTACACAATGTCACGCTCAAAAGCAACTTACAGCACTAGAAAACTATTGTAACAATAGTATATTACATGTTAATACGCAGAAAACGAAAATGATAATTTTTCACAGAGGGAGATTACGTAAGGAAAAATATAAGTTTATATATAACAATGAAAAAATAGTAATAACCCCTGACGTAAGTTACCTTGGCATAAAATTTAATCAGTCAGGTTCATGGTCGCAAACAGCAGAAGATATGATAAGTCGGGCAACAAAAGTATCTGCGAAAGTGAGAGAAATTTTAAAAAAATCAGAAATCGATTCGTGGGAAGGTAAATTACAAATTTACGATTCAATGGTGACCTCAGTATTCTTATACGCTGGTGAAATTTGGGCCTTTCGACACACAGTTGTAATAGAAAGAGCACAGGTGAGCTTTTTCAAGCACCTGTACTACTGGCCAAATAATACACCAAATTATGTAGTAAGGCTAGAGACAGGAATTGTTGGCTTGGAGTTGCAGGTGTTTAGAAAAGCATACAAGCAGGTGGAAAAAAATTCTAAGCATGCCAGAATACTGATTATCCAAGGTATGCTTCGACAGGTTGCTAGAGCTAGACAGAAATCAACAGGCTACGAAAATGAAATACAACTGGGTTACACAATTCTTTTAGTACCGATAAGTGCTGTTCCTACTCGTCATATTGTTTTTATTATAACAATGTCACATATTAAAATAATTTAATAAAACACGACTTTTTATTATTCTGCCCAGTAGGACTAGAATATTATTTCATAAAGCCCGGTCAATTTTATTTCTTCAATAGTTATTATTGGACATTTTTCAAAATGACCGGGCATTATGAATAATGTCCTATTAATCACTTGGCCCACAATATATATATATATATATATATATATATATATATATATATATATATATATATATATATATATATATATATATACAGGGTGTAAAGTAAATAAGTTTCATCCTTTTGAGAGATGGTTTATCTCGGTGTAAAATTGCCGAAGACATAAAAATTTTTTCGGAATTCGCTATCTGAGAAAATCGCATCCCAGCCAGCTCATCGTTTAATATGAATTTCTCTGAATACGCCTCTGACCAAACTAAAATTATTCGCACCCTGTATAATAAAAATTTTTTAAAAATAAAAATAATTTTTTTTTTTATTTTACGACAATATGTAAACATCTGCCGACTTTTGAATTGATTAGGTACTGTATAGTAAAAAAAAACCGAACACTGTTTTTCATAAATTTTGGTTAAAGTATGTTTGAAATATTTTTGTGGGTTTTTATTTCACAGAACGTTATGAATATTGCAAGAACCGTAACTGTCGTATTGTTGCATTTCTTTAATTACAAATATTTAGTTGCATTACTTTAATTACAAGTATTAATTTAATTAAAAATTACACTTGAATTTTTAAACAAACCAAAATAAAAACTTTCCTTTAACTGTCATAAAACATTGTTATTAATATTTTTGGTACACAACACAGATTAAAAAGTGAATTTTTATTCATAAGTGAGTAACTTTAGCGGAAAACTGTAACAGAGAATTCCAAACTTCGGCATTAATTATCATTATTGTAAAATTATTTTACCAAATTTGTTCTATTATACCAACAAGCTGAAACAAAACACATTTAAATAATAATTTATGTACCTGCGACACACATCAAAATAAGAGTACCAATAATAATAATAATAAAATATTAAAATACATTTACATCATAGAACACATTTACATAATAAGAGATACTATAAACATACATAATTATGTATGTAAGCAAATATACAGTAAGGTAAATGTCCCAAATTCCGACACTAAATTCCGACACTAGGAAGAACTAAACATATTTTCCTAGAATAATTTAAAATTCGTTTCTAGGAAAAAATATTTTCCTAGAATAATTTAAAAGGCTCAAAGTCTTTTGTCAACAACCAGACCAAAATTTTTACTTTAGATAAATTATCACTTAAGAAAAATAGAAAGATAAAATACAAAAAATAAGAATTTTTGTACTACTGAAATGACACATAATTTCGACATCTACCATAAGACTTAGCTCTAAATTCAATACCTTTGTGAACTTATTTTCGTGTTTTTAAATTCGACAGTGTCCATAATTTTGACTATAAACGCTTTAGCTCAAATAAAAAAGAAAAAAAAATTGATAAAGATGCATTTAACCTTTAACCGGTAAGGTGATGTCTGTGAGTCGTATACAAAAATATTCTTTTTTGTTAACTGAACGTTTGTGTATTCTTTTATGATTTAGGGCAAATTTTACTCTGCTGGCGTAAGGGGAGTCTCCAGTTTTTGGCTATCTATGTTACCAGCCCGCGGTATGTTAATCTGTTGATGTCTCTCAGACATCACTTTACCGTGATTATTATAAAAATTCACCTTACCGGTTAAGGGTTAAGTATAATTTATTGAAAAATTGCTTTATTTATTACACGTACATATTAGTTAATAATGTACTTTTCCAATTTCTGCTAATATAAAAATCAGTACTGTTTTGTTGTATATTTCGCAAAATAACTAATTGATCATTAATTTTAGTACAATATTTGTTAAAAATAAATCGAAATATACAAAAGGTAGTATTACCTTTACCATAGATATCTCTGATATACAAAACGAACGTTTTAAAAGCAGAATTTTTTTAAATTCTTTAAAATAATATAAACGTTTGATTTTAAGACACTGTCTGATTTTGGGTCATTTACCTTATCTACTGATCCATTCAAATTGATAAATATTCCTTTTCAGTTCCCAGCCTCTGTGGTTCCCAGTGTGTCAAAATCTCAAAATCGTCAAAACATTTTTTTTTAAATAAACAATTACAGACATACATATGTACTTGGGGATTCACAGACCATCATGATATCATCACATCAACCATCGATAATCAAGGAGTTGGCCAAGTGCGTATTTAACACACATTAAGCCGAGTTGCTGAGTTATTTGCGTTTTTGTATTTTTGGGGATAAAATACATCGCATCGCATATTTTTTTACGGTTTACTGTGAAAATAAATAAATATATTTGTACTTGTGTTACTTAAGGGTCAATTAAGTGGTAATTGGATTCCTTACAAACCACATGGACTTTGAAATACAATATTTCTGAAACGAGGTATAAAAAGTTGTTAAAAGAACCTTAACTTGATTTTAAAAGATTTTTCTAATGATATGCTGCAAATAGTATACATATAATTATTTTTGAAGGAATTTACGAAAAAAATTTTTCAGCATTTCTCTTAATAATTTTGATTTGAATTTTTGGAAATGTTATCTAATATCAGAATATACTTTGACGTAAAATTTCACTTACTGAGTGTACTAAAATTGTTTATGCCCAGTTTTAAATACGGAAGATAGGTACCATAAGAAATTAAGAAAGAAATTGTTTTACTGACGGTTAATTGAGATATCTATCTGTAGCATGTATTATATTTGCGAACCTTCCAGAGTTCTTCGGAACCCTAATCTTTGAAAATTATTTTTTAAAAAGCCATAAACATAATATATTTATGACCTGTCAAACTGGATATATAGTATATCCGCTCCCGTCTCCACATTCCTAAAATTCCACAGTTTAATGCGATCAATTAAGAAAACACATACATCCAGTATAGTTATCTTTTTCTTCAGTTTTCTTCATTGTACCACAGTCGGTTGTGGAACAATAGCTATCGTTTGGTTTGTTCTCGGAAACAATTACAAGTACAAAATAAGTAAAGTGACTCCTCCTATATTTAGAACATAACTGGCAGTGGTTTGTTCAAACTGAAGCGATATAATAAAATAATATTTTAATAATAGATAATTGCTAACTAAATAAATTGCCAAATAAATTCAGTAATAGCAATTTTTCTGTTTTAATTATCTTGATTTGATGGGCGATTCTCACGTGACGCACGGGACATTTTTGCAACAAAAACATTTTTTCATAAAAAATGCAATTAATAATAAACAAAACAGAATGATTGTAATACGCAGAAAATGAATTAAAATTTTTTGAGCATATTATAATTTTTATCTGCAGTCCAGTACCCAAGATATAAGGCATAAACTCACGTGACGCACAGGACATCGTACAAAACGAAGTTTATGTTTTATATTTGGAGTACTGCATTTCAGATATAAATTAAAATATGCTCAAAAAAATTTAATCCAGTTGCCCCATGTTATAAACTTTTTGTTTTGTTTGTTATTAATTTAATTTAAAAAAAAAAAAAAATTTATTTAACTTTTATGTCCCGTGCATCACGCGAGAATCGCCCTGATATCATTTTTGTATTTCTATTGTAAAACTTCAAGGGACTGAACTTTACTTCTTCTTACTACAATATAATGTTATTATTAAAATTCCAAGAAGAAATATATTTATTTATTTTTGTATAGGTACAGTGAATTAAGAGTAAATAAATATAATATTAAAATCATTAATATTTGTACACATAAACTGGTACACTATTTTAACAGCAAATACACTTTATATGGAATTGCTGGCGTCGTACAACGATTATTAGATATTGTTAATTAAGAATAGAATCCCTGCCTTAATAATAAATATACTGAAAAAATTTTTATAATAAAAATTTCCAAATAAGATTACGTACTTACTTAAAATTGTCTCAGCTCATATATTACCGTTAATATTTACTCGTTTGTACTAGCTTCATAAAATATATTTTAGGCATTATTTAACTTGGTGTCCATTTTTGAAATTTCAACCAATAAAAATTTAAGTGTCACTCAGTTTCGTTTTGTTGGTATACTTTAACCATCGATATTTGGGATGACTTTTTGAGAGTGATTATAAACTTTTAAAAAGTTTAATTATTTTATTACTAGTACCAAATACCACCTTATGTTCACTCCAATTATGTTTAAATATATTTCCTGTTTTATGAGTGACGGTTTCTTTTAACATTTACCTAGATAAGTAAATAAATGCAACGAACAATACTAATAATTATTGCTGTATTTGAAAAGGCATCCCATTTATATATGGTCAAACTTTATCAATTGTCTGGTTGAACAATTTATGAAATATACATAATCATTGGCGGCTTTCTCAAAAATAACCATAATTTGATTGTATTAAATAGAAACTAAATGTAAGAATGGTGAATCTTACCCTTTAATCTGACTTTAAATTTATCTGCTGTTCAAAAATATGACATCTTAAGTAATATAATTAACCAAATAAACTAAAATAAAATGAAAAATATTACTTGACTACTGCTTTTAACAGTTTATTTAGCTTATGTATAAGATTACATTTCAAACGTGACGGTTTTTGTCAAAAGTACATACATATGGTATTTTATTTCTTATTTAATTGTAAACATCCCAGATGTCTTACTTATGAACGAATATGCTGGACTATTGTTTTATCTGTTTAAATTTTTCTTCAAGGTTTTATATCCTGAATGACAAATTAGAAAAGGTAGAAGGTACCGTATTGTTGCAATGAATGATCTAAAATGACGACTACTTGTATTTTCGTATCACTTGAATGTATTTTCGTTTAAAGATACTAAATAATAATTATTTATGTAAATGATAATGTTTTTAGTAATTAGATTTAATTAAATCAGTTCTGTTTTATAAAAAAATTTGCAAAAAATGACTTAGAAATAAGAAAAGAAATAGTGACAGCTAATATTAAAGTTACCAAAATAATTAAATTTTGTAATTGAAACCTCTCTTTTATTATAAAGTAAGTCAAATAATCAGTTTATTTTTCAATTAGTATTATAATACTATCCAATCACATGTATAGATGTTGTAAGTGAACCGCCACTGGATAGACTTCCTTCGCTATAATCTTTTCCCACTCTCCAAAATTTTTATGTGACCAATCAGGAGAGTTCGACTTCTTTATTTACCCTTGAATTTTTATTCTAACATTGTGTCTTTACTTACAATTACACAAATTTTTACTTCGTTTATATTCGTTCGTACGCGTTTCGTAAAAATTTAATAGTATTTTTAAATCTTTTTTTTTTCATCATGGAAAATAAAAGACTATCAAAATCAGCGAAAAAACTTGTTTTGAACGCTTTAGCGTTTGCTAATGCGGAAAAAGAAGTAAATCAGCCCCTCGTAGCGCTAGAATCTGCTCAACACGTAAGTTTTTGTGACTGTGTGACTATAAAATAATATTTATTTTATATAATTACATAATTGTATTCATTTAAAAATTACGAAAATTGTAGCTGAAAATCGACACGGTGGAGTTTGTTCCCCTCGAAAACCGACGTTACGAGAAAGACCGATAACTGATTTGGACGAGTTTGCACTGTCCAAAATTAAGGAAATTGTATATAAAATGCATAGAGAGAGTACGCTTGCATTTAAATGCATTGTATTTATAATAACGAAATGCCTACTTAATATTCCTTTATTTTCCAGGAAAACACATAACACTTGGTACGATTTTGGCCGAGGCAAAGCAGGCAGACATATTTCACGGGGGGAAAACAAGTTTAGCCAAAATTTTGCCAGTTGTAGGTTTCCACTGGAAACTGGAGAGTAATCGACGATATTTAATGGAAACGCCGGAAATTGCAAGTCTCCGATTTAAATTTTTAAAAGAATATTTTAGGAATGCAAATTTAGAAAACCCCTTACCAGTAGTCTTTTTAGACGAAACGTGGGTTTTTCAAAAAGGTGCATTTAAACGTACCTGGACTGATAATTCTGCCGAATGCAGTCGCTCTGCAAGTGAGGGTGGGCAGAGGTATGACACCTAATTTCATATTTTATGTACAAAACTTATGGAAGTAAAATCATAATTTTGTTATTTATTTAGTTATTTAATTTCTTTTTTTGCAGATATATTATTGTCTCAGCAGGAAATGCAGATGGTTTTGTCCCCGGAGCACATTTAATTTTTGCTTCACAGAGGAATACCGGAGATTATCATGGAGAAATGAACTCCGACAATTTCCAAAAGTGGTTCCAGGAGCAACTTCTGCCGGGGCTAACCAAACAATCAATTATTATATTAGACAATGCAAGATATCATTGTGCACCGGTAAAATATATACACTCGACTTATGTACTAAACGCTAATTAAATCAAGTTTTAATGAAATTTGTCCTTTTCAGATTGAACAAATACCAACAATGTCTTGGAAAAAGGCAGATATTCAGAACTGGCTTAAGAATAAAAATTTGCAATTTAAAGAAACAGATTTTAAGCAAGATTTAATGGAAATAGTCCAAAAGTATATTCCTGAACAAATTCTTTTTACCTAAAAAATCATTTCTTATGTTGTTTCGTTACAGACACAAACCGGAAAAAGGACATGCCATAGAAAAAATTGCGAAAGAAGCTGGCCGTTCAGTACTGTGGTTACCACCATACCATTGCCAATTTAATGCAATTGAGTTAATTTGGGGAATTACAAAAGGCCATTATAATAAAAATATTGGAAGAAATGGATTTTCCAAAAGAGAAGTTTTAAAAATATGGCAAGAGGCACTAGACAGCATTACACCTGAGAATTGGAGGAACTCTGTACAACATGTACATAAAATTATTACGGAGTATTGGGATCGGGAGGTTAAAGTTGATAATGGGGAAATTGATCCTTTCATTATCAACGTTGGAGACAGTGATTCTTCTGATGACGAATAAATATACTATATTACATACAGAAGAACTAACTCTTGAAAGATTTCAGGATTCTGAACAAAAAATTTTAGAACCCTTATAATTTCATCAATTTTGGCTGACCATCTGCCACAATCTCCATAATTCTTACATTTTACGACCTATGAACATGAGATTTAATGCGTTCGCTAATAAGCTGTATTCGATAAGTGGAGAGTGCACAGAATGTGTCATAAGTTGGGACAGAATTCTTATGTTTTTACATATTTTTTCCTGCAATCAAAGCAAAAAAATAGAAGGAACTTCACGTTTTACCATTTTCTAATTAAAATACGTCATTTTATGCATAATTTTTCAATTTCACTTTATCATGCATTATTCTGCATATATTATAATTTAATTTGCATAACTTTGTATACTTATATACTTTCTAAATTCTTTCTAGGAACTACATTTAAAAAAAATACTTATTGAATACTTAATGAATCGCTTATTGTTTGATTTTAAAAATTCAAATTATAATTTTGTTTGTTAACTGTTATTATTAATAAAACTAAACAATGAAACAATGAATTTTAAAAATTCAGATTGCTAATTTTGTTAATTGTTAAAATTAACAAAATTAAATTATAAGTCACTAATTGATTTATTTTAAAAATTAAAATGATAACTACAGTTTGTTGCTCCACCATCATTGGCTGTAGTACTCAGAGCTACGAAAACATACATTTATCTGTTTTTGTACACACCTAACTTCTAAGAAAAGTTCTAAGGTCAATTTAAACTTTTCTCTATTTCTCACTGTTTTTGAGATATTTAAAAATTTAAATTTTACTCTAATCTTTGGAAGGCAAAGCACCTCTTAAATTTTGGTAATTTGGTGTAGTTTGATAATTTTTGAAATAAACTGATACACAAAGTGGTATTATGCATCTGGACGCCATCCGAAGGTTTTCTTCCTTCGAGTCTTACCAATTTCTTCTTTAATTTTTTCTGAACAAACTTTACAAAAAAATTTAGTAAAACAACATTAGAACTATTGACAGCAAACAACTTAATTTTTTAATTCAAAATGTTTATCATATGTCATAAAAACGTCAGTTAATTTTGGATTTTCTTGTATTCTGTTGGGACGCTCTTTGGTTGGGGGCCCCGGGGCAATGCTCCGGTTGTCCCAGCCTAGTTACGAGCCTGTCTGGAAGGCAAAATAGGGGTCTGTTAGGCTCTGATAAAGAATCATCTATCGAAGATTGAACAAAAGTGGAGTAGGCAGCAGAAATTGTAAGGGTAAATTTTATGTATAATTTTATTATCTAGGTACCTATATAAAAAAAAAATTTTAAGGTTACAATATTTCCAAAACTTTTAAGTGCTACTACATATTTGGTCCATTTTCAATGATATTATTAAAATCATAATTTTTTTATTTATATAAATGTATTTAAAAGAAATGAATGCTGCATTGTTTTTTTTTTTTTTTTTTTTTGAGAAGTAATTAAAGTGTTAAAACATAAATTTTTCCGTATCTTTTTATTACGATAAAATACCCTTGTCCCACAATCCAGTAAATACAATACAGTACACATAAAACTGTATTGACTAGTTAAAAAAAAATAAAGTAAAAAAAAATAACTTTGAAAAAAAAAGTAACTTTGGATGTTCAGATAGTCAGAATTTTCAAAAAGTAGATTCTAGAAATTTATCATTTAAACATTAAAATTAGATTACATATTTTTGTATAAAATTAATTATTTAAACTAAATATTTAATACCTATATAACGCTATACAGATTTAATACAATTTAATGTCGTCTGTATATGGTGCGTATATAAACTAAATACACTCTATTTTTTTGGAATGATTGGAATGTGTAGACGGGAGCGGATATACTATATTTATGTGTTTTGGAAACACCAGTAACCTATTTATTTTATACATAACATAACACATAAGTATATGTATTTTTAGTTGTATGTGTATGATTGCCGATTGCTATTCGTATTATTTTATTATCATTTTACCAATAATAAAACAGTACATTCTTCCTTATTTCTTTAACAATACAGGTACTGGTCTAAGCTGTTTTAAACTGTTGCATAACTGTGTGAAAATAAATTAGCGATTTATAATTTCTTTAAATCAAAGTATTAAAATTAAAAGTATGTGTATGTGCGTGAATAACAAACCAATTGTATATTTTAGAAATGTTTTAAAATTTAATTGTTGTGTCATAATTCATAAATACTTCAACTTGACGTACTTGCTCTGAGATAGTCAGGTACAAAAGTTTATCTCAGCAAAAAAATTTATCAAAAATTAAATAATGTATTGATATTCTTCAGTTATTATATTTGTATACCACTTTTTTTTTGTATTTCCGCGCGCTTATGTTGTAGCAATTTAAAAGAATTGTTGAAAAAACTTTGTAAAAACGTAGTAAAATGATGTTTTTAAATTATATTTCAAAATCGGCGTGGTCAATAATTTTTATTTCTTATTAAATATGGTTTGTAACTTTGTATTAAATAACATATTCAATTTTTATCAAATTCCTTTGACACGTTTTCATTTTATTCTAAAAAAATAGAATTTTCCCATAAAAACCCGTGTTAAAATTACAAAACTTTGAAATCGTTTTTCTCAAAATTAGGGTGGTCAATTTTTTTTTCGGTAAGGGCTCGTATTATTGGTATTGGAGAAAATAAATATCTAGAAAACTTTGTTAAATTTCCAAATAATTTAATGAGATTTGACGAAATCGATCTATTTGATATATGACGTAAATTGTCTCATTAAAAATTATGTCCAAATTTTTATGGACACTACTGTATAACTATTTTCAAAAGATTTCGTAAACAAGCAGGTAAAAATATTTTGTTGACAAAAAAATTTACATTCAAAAAAGCAAAGGAAAAAAAATGATAAGTAATCAGAGCCTGATTAAGTTTTTTTTTCTAGGGGCCACTTTTTAACACGTTTTTGACAATCGAAAATTTCTGAAATGAAACTTGATCCGTAAAATTTAACTAGCAATACTTAATTAGTAGACTGAGACCTTTCTCTCCTGCAAATTATGAAACTTATTTACTTTACACCCTGTATATACATATATGTTCGATCTCAAACAAAAAAAATTGTTTAAATTTATTGAAAGGCTGTACTGGACTATAAACTTTCACCAACATTCCACAGGTACCACGAAAGGACAACTCTACCCCCGGACCGGCAGTAGTACACAGAGAAGTGAGCAGATCGTATGAGTGACAACAATCAATGTGATTATAAAGGACATATTAGTGTTAAATAACATAAAATCTTTAATTGTACCGAATTTTAATTTATGTAATATACCGGCATATATCAATGAACCAGCGACTTTTTATTTAAAACCCTAACAATATATATATATATATATATATATATATATATATATATATATATATATATATATATATATATATATATATATATATATATATATATATATAAATACCGTATCGTTTGGATGATTACTTTCGGTCACCCTGCTGTGGTTCCTGATATTTGATGATTTTCAATGATATCTGCATTTCGTTTGAAGAATTTCTCACATCTGCCTCCGTTGGATATGGACCCGCCAACTCGTGTATCGAGGAAACATGCCGCAACCGATATCCAGTACAATTCATCTTCGGCGGTTTAGTTAATCATCCTCGCGTTTGCCGGGATCCGTATTTTGAGTTAAGTTAACCATGTTCTAATTTAGTTCTTTTTTTTGTTTTCGTGTCGTTTGCACTGAATTTAAGAACAGGGCGTATTCCCGAGTCTCTCCACCTAATTTCATGCTAATATAAAAACTTATATGAGCTAGTCAGTTCTAAGAAAAAAATATATATAGAAAAAGGCTATAATTTTATGGGAACAATTGTTAATGAACCAAAATTTATTTATATTTTAACCTTGTACGAGCAAACCATACTCATGGTGACATCTAGGTGTATCAACACTTACACGTAATAAAATTTCATTCATTATGATTGCATTTTGGTATCACAACGTACGGGACGTACGGTGCCTACATGCGGTACATGCATACTTAACACTTTAAAACAGCTCGATAACATGCGTGCGCAGCGCGACTATCGTACATATTCTTGGTTGCCTCTGATGTCAACAACGACAACAGACAGATACACGTTGAAGATACGCAATATAGATACACTCGGTAGAAACACGAATGCTACCGCGGTTTTTATACATCATAAATGTTTATTAAATTACTTAAATATTTACCATTTTGTATTATTTCAAGTCAAAATTAAAGAGTTATATCCATATTTCTTGATGCATGTTAAACTAATTACAATAAACTCAGTTTATATTGGTGTGGGATGTGTTTTTATTCGTCTAAATTACCACAACACACACATTCGATTCAATAATGGAAGAATTGGGGAACGTGGGAACCAAGGAAGAACAACAGGAAACAAGGAAACAAAAATCCCGTACATAATCATCTGGTCCTTTGTCGCCAAATTATCGAAAATCAGCACAATCAACGTATCCTTCAACAATCCTGTAAGTACACGTTCCTTATACATACACATTTTTTCTGTATTGAATTGTAAAACTGTTTCAACAAACAAATTCGTAGAAATTCATCTAACACTCGTAAGAATATTTAAGTTTCTCAGCAAAACATTTCGCGATTTAACAAACGCATTTCATTATTTGTTTAATTTTTGTACATACATATTATACAAAAACGCCATTTCATTTGACGCGACTGCACATACATATATTGTATGATTTATACGCAATAATTTTTGTATAGTAGAAAGACGCCATTCATTTTAGCGCGATCCACACGTACACGTATTGTAATAAAACAAATTCAAAATCAATAATTATTGCAATTTACACGTTTTGAATTTGTATTAAAACTTTATATATTATTTTTCACGCACGTATTCATATATACATATCTTTATTCATTCTTGTATACATTTAATTAATTGATCGATTATTTCACGTATAAATTGACAAAATGCCCGGTGACAATAACTCGGAAAATGTTAATAAAACTCACAAATTATCGATATTAATAAAAAATCGCGGAGCAATCGAAGGTCAGTTAACTCGATTTAAAAATTTCTTAACCACATTTGATAGAAATAAAGACAGCATCACGCAATTAAAATTACGATTAGAAAAAGCTGAAGTTTTGTTATCAGAATTTAACAAAATTCAATCCGAGATAGAATTACTCAAGGATACCGATATACAAAAGGCCAAACGAGAACGATTCGGGGATTTTTATTTCGAAACGTTAACATTAGCGAATAATCTTTTAGCAGATTCAACCACAATTTCAAATAACGGTGTCAATAACAATAATACTAACGTAAATTCGGGAATTTGTGCTACGAACGTAAAACTTTCTAGCATTAATCTTCCACAATACAACGGTCAATACGATGAGTGGTTACAGTTTCGCGATACATTTAACGCATTAATACATTCAAATAATAATTTATCAAATGTTCAAAAATTTTTTTATTTAAAATCGGCATTAACCGGAGACGCGGCAAAGGTTATTCATTCATTGGAATCTTCAAACGAAAATTATTCAATAGCTTGGGAATTAATCAAAGAACGTTTTGAAAATAAACGGCTTATAATTCACAATCACATTAAAGCTTTATTTGAATTATCGGCTGTCAACAAAGAATCCAATACGTCATTACGACAATTATTAGACAATTTCACTAAACACATACGCGCCCTTAAATCGTTGGGACAGCCCACCGAATATTGGGACACATTATTAATTTACTTAATATCGAACAAATTCGACATGGTTACAAAACGCGAATGGGAAATTTCGATTAATTCTTCGGAATCCCCGACTACTCAAGATCTTATTTCGTTTCTCAATAATCGTTGCCAGCTACTCGAAACTCTCGAAACGAACAAATCAAAAAATTCGACACTAAGTAATAACAATCCAAATCGCAGTAATATTATCCAATCTAATAAGAAATACACGCACGTAAATATTAAAACCGAAAATTGTCAGCATTGCAAAAAATCTCATTTTTGTATCAATGCGAAGATTTTTTAAAACTACCGGTTTCATCACGAATCGAACGCGTTAAACAGTTACGTCTTTGTAAAAATTGTTTACGTCCCGGACATTCTACTATAGTTTGTCGTTCTCGAGCATGGCAAATTTGTAATAAACGGCATAATACGAAATTACATGTATCGGAAAATTCCAACAGATCCACTAATAATTCATACGCGCCTCAAGAACAAGAAACGTTAAAAAATCAGAATAATTTACCGTTAGCCACGCAAACCACAGTAACTACACATTGTACTTTAGCGGGTTCATCAGCTTATATTTTACTTTCAACAGCCATCGTCAAAGTTTACGACATGTACGGCAATCCTCATCGTGCACGAGTCTTATTAAACTCAGCGTCTCAATCTAATTTTATCACACGCCAATTTCACAATAAATTATATTTACCTAGCGAAAAAATTGACGTACCCATGATCGGAATCAATCAGTCATTATCTTGTATTTCTCAAAGAACAAATTGTACTGTTCAATCGTGTCATGGTTCATTTAGAATTAACTTATCGTGCCTCATTATTGAAAAAATTACAGACGATCTAGCCACACATTTTACTAATCAAAGTAAAATAAATATTCCTTGCGATATTCCGCTAGCAGACCAAACATTTGCCAAAACCGATCAAATCGATATGCTCTTCGGAGCAAGCATATTTTGGGATCTTTTGACCGCTGGCCAAATTAAAGTTGATAATCAGGGTCCGATTTTACAAAATACCAAACTCGGCTGGATAATTTCTGGACCCATCCCCATATCGAATTGTTATAATAACCAAACCAGTTGCAATGTTTCTACAAATTTCGAACTCGAAAATCAATTACGTTTTTGGAACATAGATGAATATGCCTCAAAAAACAATTTTAGTAATGAAGAACAAAAATGCAAACATCATTTTAAATTCAACAGTCGTAGAGACCCAAACGGACGTTTCATTGTCGCATTACCGTTCCACGAGAATGCTCCCGAATTAGGGAATTCGAAACAAACAGCTCTCAAACGTTTTCATTACTTAGAGAGTAAATTTAAACGCGAACCGGAATTTAAGTTAATGTACGTTGATTTCATGCGCGAATATAAAAATTTAGGGCATATGTCAAAATTAAATTCGAACAGTCTCGCAGAAAATTCATCATATCATTTACCGCATCATGGAGTAATTCGTGACTCCAGCACAACCACGAAACTTCGTGTCGTTTTTGACGCATCGGCAAAAACTTCTAATAACGTTTCTCTTAATGATAAATTAATGGTCGGTCCAACAATTCAAAATGAATTGTATAGTATATTATATTGAGATTTCGAACGTATCAATACGTGATGACAGCTGACATTTGTAAAATGTACCGGCAAATCAATATCATACTGGAACATCATAACTTCCAACTAATCTTATGGCGAGAACACGAACGCGAACCACTCGAAACATACAAACTTAATACAGTGACGTATGGTACGGCATCTGCGCCATTCCTCGCAATACGTTGCTTGCATCAATTGGGCCTCGACGTAAAGGAAACACATCCTAATATAAGTATTGTTCAACAAATTTGACTTTGCCGCACCAAGGTCATTAAAAGTGAGATAGTGATATAGTGAGACAGTACTTACAATAAAGAAAACATTACCTTGATAGCGGCAAAGTCAAATTTGTTGAACTGTAAAATAATAATAAACGATTTTTACGTTGATGACTTAATTACGGACACTTCAATCGAAAACGCCAAATATATTATAATTCACCTAGTAGAAATTTTGAAATCAGGAGGTTCCGAATTACACGTAAATGGCTAACAAATGATCAATCGCTACTCCAAACCTCTGAAAACGATTCCCCTAACGTGAACATAAATATCGACAAAAGCTCAATTTCAAAACCACTAGGGTTAATTTGGAACTCAAACGACGATACTTTGACATATGACACTACTGCTTTAAACATAATTGACAAACACGTTACAAAACGCCAATTACTTTCGGTCATATCGAAAATTTTTGATCCCTTGGGCTTAATAGGTCCAATCACAGTTAAAGCAAAAATTATCATTCGAAAGTTATGGATGTTAAAATGCAATTGGGACGAACCCATTCCATACTCATTACGCGCGTCTTGGTTTCAATTTCTCGCAGGCATTAAGCTTCTCGATAATCTAACTATTTCGCGACATGTACTTTGTATTAACTCGAATAAACTCGAACTTCACGGCTTCAGCGACGCTTCTAAAGCAGCTTATGGTTGTTCTTCTTATTTATCTTCGTTCCGTAAATCAGTCAGGCGAAGTAATCGTCAATTTATTATGCTCGAAATCCCGCGTAGCGCCTCTCAAAATCATTACATTACCACGTCTCGAATTATGCGGCGCTGTTCTTCTAATCCAACTTGCAAACAAAGTTATCGAATCTCTCAATTGTCACATCGACAATCGTTATTTTTGGTGCGACTCAAAGATTGTTTGAGTTCGCTATGAGTCCGCCGATTTATATTGCTATTGTAGACATTCCTCCTCCATGACCGAAAAATATTCATTTCAGTGTCTCGTTATAAGCCCAGAACATTGGTGTTGATATTTAATGCAAACGATGATATTCAGGTATATTTTGTTTATACAAATTAATAATTAGTACAATCTGCCAAATAATGTTTGTAACATCACTTGCGCCGCGAACGCACAGACCTTGTTTTGTCCAACTACATTTATATTATATTAATAAATTAATATTATTAAACCTATTAATAAATTCTATACTATGATAAATTCTTTTTTCTTCCTGGCGAAAATTGTAAACTATTTCAAGGAGCGTAGTTCTATAAAATTTTAAGAGGAGATATTTCATAAATAGACAACAAACATTAATAAATTAAATATATTATTTAATATTTCGAATTATTTTGAATTACTTTAATTTCATAGAAACATACATACATTTTAAGCAATAATTTAAACTTCTTTTCTTTTAGGAGTTGTCCCACCATATTAGGTTAAATTGATTAAAATTTATATGGTTTATTCCTTCCCTAGTTCTTGTGATGGTAGGCAAGGATTGGCACGCCCGGCATCTGGGCTTGCTTAGGTCGGTGCGGATGTCGAAAGTGTGAGGTAGTGGCGTCCCCGTCGCGGAAGGGGGATTTGGCATCTTGGTTTCAACACATGTGATGGATGTGTGATGCTCACAAGGAAAAGTTACCAGGTGTCCGCCTCCGATTTCAATGCCGCTGAAATATGTTATTCTACGTCGAAATCTAAGAGACCCGTATTTTTTTTATCGGCGGAAAAACGGTTTGAAGGGGTGAAATTGCCTTTCAAAAATTGGGGTAAAAATTTAATTTTTCAAATATCTCGAAAACAGTAAGAGATTAAATTGGAAAGAAAAGTTTAAGTTGGCGATATCATACTTTTTTAAAGAGCTATCTATTGATATTAAATTTGTTCAATTTACATCAACAGGGGTGGGTAGGGGTTAATTTTAAATTAAAAATCCCAAAGTGATTGAAAAAATTATCCGGATCGGCCGGGAATCGAACCCAGGATCTCCTGGTAACTAGCCAGGCGTGCTAACCTCTACACCAACGATCCTGTGCTCGGCAAGCGTTCGAGCCGGATACCCATTCAATCACCTATGTGTATTAGTACCCTCTCTGATTCGAGAAACAGTTACAATTTTAATTTCAAATATTATCGAGTGATTGTGAGACATTACTACGTATGACAAACTTTTGTTTGCATTTCAATACACGCAGTATTGATATTTTCACTTTTCGTTCAGCTTCGAATAATATTTGAAATTAAAATTGTAACCGTTTCCCGAATCAGAGAGAGTGCTAATTCACATAGGTGATTGAATGGGTGTCCGGCTCGGACGCTTGCCGAGCATAGGATCGTTGGTGTAGAGGTTAGCATGCCTGGCTAGTTACCAGAAGATCCTGGATTCGATTCCCTGTCGATCCGGATAATTTTTTCAATCACTTTGTGATTTTTAATTTACATGTGGTTTTTGGTCATACTATACCAAGGAAATCGAGTGCTTACAGTTTCAGTTTAGCTGAACGATAAGTGAACATATCAATACTGCGTGTGTTGAAATGCAAACAAAAGTTTGTCATACGTAGTAATGTCTCACAAGCACTCGATAATATTTGAAATTAAAAAAGGGGTTAATTTTGCAAAAAGGGGGTGAAAAATAAACAATATAGAAACTTTGCTTACCGATTTGAAATCTATGTCAAAAAATCAAATTGACCTGTTTTTGCCCAATGTCCTAATATTATGTCTAGGGGTAGTTAACTGGGGGGGAGGTGACTCTGTCGAATAATCATACTATTTGGGTAGTTCAAGAAGTTCTTCAAGGAAAATAGTTTAAGACAATTAGAATGACGTAGGGATGGAATTCTCGAATTCAAAATTCAGTTTGAGTAACATTGGAGAGGGCGTGAGTCACACTCTCTTAAATTACATACTCTTTACATACACTCATTTTTACTATAAAAGTATAAACACACTGATAGTGGGTAATAATGTCACAATAAGTGGTTTTGAAGTTGGACTATCATATGAAACCTAATAAAAATCTTACATACGATAGTCAAACTTCAGAGCCACTTACTGTGCCATTATTACCCACTATTAGTGTGTTAATAGTAAAAATGAGTGTATATAAACTAGTATGTAATTTAAGAGGGTGACTCACCCCCTCTCCAATGTTGCTCAAACTGAATTTTGAATTCGAGAATTTTATTTCTACGTTACTGTAATTGTCTTAAACTATTTTCCATGAAGAAGAACTTCCTGAACTACCCAAGTAGTACGACTATTCGACACAGTCACCCGTTGGTTAACTACCCCTAGACTTAATATTAGGACATTGAGCAACAACAGGTCAATTAGATTTTTTGACGTAGATTTCAAATCTGTAAACAAAATTTTTATATTGTTTATATTTCAGCCCCTTTTTGCAAAATTAACCGCAAAATTCTAACCGCCAATCACCCCTGTTGATGTAAATTGAACAAATTGCATATCAGTAGATAGCTTTTTAAAAAAGAGCGATATTGCCAATTGAAACTTTTTCTCTATCTCTTACTGTTTTCGAAATATTTGAAAAATTAAATTTTTACCCCAATTTTTGAAGGCCGATTTCACCGCTTCAAACCGTTTTTCCGCCGATAAAAAAAAATACGTGTCTCTTAGATTTCGACGTAGAATAACATATTTCAGCAGCATTGAAATCGGAGGCGGATACCTGGGAACCTTTCCTTGTGAGCATCACACATCCATCACATGTGTTGAAACCAAGATGCCAAATACTACAACTATACCACCCAACCTAAGATGTAAGGCATCGTGTCGAAAAGTGCATGGCACGTGGGGAGATGTGTCGCTAACGATCCCCTTGGGGTGCCAGGTCGAACTCCTTTATATTATAGACCCTCTGTCAGAGCGTGAGTCTGACAGCGACCTTATGGACCTAACTTTGCGTGGGAACACAAATGGAAACACCAAAAGGAAAATAAAAAACACATACATCCGAGGGCTCTACTTGTGGTGCACTCGAGGAGACCGGTGGGGGCTCCTTCAGTGGTATCCCTGAGTCATTTCAGGCTTACGAAGCTAGAGCGGGATTCTCCAAAGAGAAGCCCGCTAGCCAGCAAGAAGAATCTGTGGGAGAGCTAACAGAGAAAGTTAGCTCTCTTAAGATTAAAAGGAACAATATCTGCGGGGTCAAGGAGCACACTGAAAACAAGGTAGTAAGGCCTGTAGTACTTTTTGGGCCTGCCGAAGAGCTGTTGGGGCCAGGTGGGGCCTTAAACCAAAAATAGTTTATTGGCTCTACACAATAATTGTTAGGCCGTCGCTTACCTTTTCTTCCTTAATTTGGTGGCCTGGTACTGAAACAGCCAGTGCTAGGTCAAAACTGAATAAAATTCAAAGATTAGCGTGCTTGGGCGTGCTGGTCGCTCTGGAGGTGCTGACGGGACTGTATCCGCTCCATTTGAAGATGCAGAAGCAGGCCAGACTGTGTGCCTACAGATTTTGGAGTAACGTCTTACAAACATCCTGGGCAAGGGCATTCGGCCGCTTTATCTGAGCTTCAGGAATTGCTTGACATCACTCAAATGGTAAGTGACACAATGAAGCCGAAATATAATCTGAACGCAACTATCACGTGATCATTCCATCCAGGGAGGAGTGAGAAAGCAATGCTCTCCTAACAGCTGTCAGAGGACTGGTCTTGTATACCGACCAGTCCTCTGACATAAATAATTGATTTGGTTTTTCGCGTAAAGGCCAAAACGCTTGCCTTAAATTTGCTAACACTGTAGCAGTGCCCGCATGAAGCAGTTTCTCATTTCTGCTCGAATAATAAGAGTAGTAACGTGATTCTTCGCGGGAAGGATCAGAGGATGTTTTTGTGCAAAAGTCAGACTAATTGTTAGTTCTAATCGTCTTCCTACTCGTAGACAACCCTAATGATCCACGAAAGGGTTTAAAGGTTTAATTTTACTATTACCAAATTCCTGACTATCGTGAAATTTTCCACTGTTAAGAAAACTAATTTACCGTGAAAACGCTTATTGTTGAATCAACCTGACAATGAAACAAGTCGAGTTGTCCAATTCTGACACAGTTAAAGGACCAGAAATTGATTTACCCTTCATTTTATCAATAAACCTGAGAACATATGCAAAGGTACGCTTCAGTTTACAATTTAGAAAATCTTGAAAACACTTCAACCATTGAATTTGAAGTTGTTACAAATGTGTATGTCAGTACTGTTTTCCTGATTTCAGCAAGTTTTTCCTTTGGTAAAGTTTTCACCTTGAATTTAGGTTGAAATTTTGAGCCTTGCGTCAAGAATGAAGGCCCTGTTCACCACAACGAACAGTTGTGTATATCAGTAACCGTGACACCCCTACTGATAAGATTAGCTGGATTTAACTTGGAGTCAACATGAGACCACGAAAATGTTGACGTTAAACTTTGAATTTCTGCAACCCGATGTGCAACAAATACACTTAACTGTGCGGGTGCTAAACTCATCCATGAAACGACAATACTTGAATCTGTATACAAAGTAACCTTTATTATTAGTTACTCCCACTGATTGAATAACCTTCTGAACTAGTCGTGATAAAAGCACTGCACTACACAATTCCAATCGTGGAATCGTTAAAACCTTAAATGGACTAACTCGTGATTTAGAACAAAGAAGTTGTGAAAAATATTCACCATTGTCATACTTGGCTCGAATATAAATACATGCTCCGTATGCTCGAGCACTTGCATCGCAAAAACCATGAATTTCGATGCTAGTAATAGCTGTGTTTGTAAAACACCAGCGAGGAATTGTTATTTGTCGAACAAATTCCAATTGTTCCAAAATTCTACCCATGTTTGTAGAATATGATCTGGGACCTCGTCATCCCAGTCGATTTTTTGAATCCAGATTTGTTGCAATAAAATTTTTTCCCTGATCATAATTGGAGAAACTAGTCTCAATGGATCGTAACATTTCGCAATTGTTGATAATATCGAGCGCTTAGTTCGACATTTACTTGCTGAGAGAAAGTTTTGTGCAAATTTAATTTGAAATGCATCTGCTAACCCTAAAGCAGTTATAAAGATTTCTTCACCGGACGAAGAAATTTGTGTTGACGAACAGCTGTCTAGTTGACAAATTGAGTGCCACGTATGCAAGTGCATATTGGCAGATTCCAGAAGAGAGCTCAGTTGCGATTGTAAGTCGTTAAGCTCCTCAATTGAATCCTTTCCAGCAAGAAAGTCATCAACACAACATGAATTTAAAATTGCATGCTTAGCCAATGGATAATTTTCTCCATTTGAAGCAGCCAATTCATTTAAAGTACGAGTCGCCAAGTAAGGTGATGATGCTAACCCATACATAACTGTACATAATTCTATGCATTGTAATAGTTCTTGTGGAGAATTTCTCCAAATAATTCGTTGGAACTTTCTATGGGATTCCTCAATTAAAATCCTTCTGTACATTTGTTTTATGTCCGCTGTGACTACGTTTTTGTACAAACGAAAACGCATTATGACGTCAAATAGCTCAGGCTGTACAACAGGACCCACGCACAATGTCATTTAAAGATACACCCGAAGTAGATTTAGAGGACCCATCAAACACAACACGAACCTTGGTTGACTCCTTGTGTTGATTGATAACTGGATGGTGTTGACAAAAATACCCGTCAACGGTAGTTGGATCTGAAATGGCTTTTGTAAAATCGAATTTAACATAGTTGCCATGACCCAAAGAAAGATATTCGTTGATAATTGCCTTGTATTGTTAACAAAAATTGTCATCCTTAATCAAACGTCGCTCTAATTTATAGAAGCGATTCAATGCCTCTTGAAAGGAAGATCCCAGAGATACTGCTGGGTTTCGTAAAAATGGTAATTGTACTTGAAATTGACCATTATCTAACCTTGTAACTGATTGTTGAAAGGAAGTTTCACATAATTTTTCCTCATCTGTAAGAGGTGAACTTGACGGAAGTTTCTCAATTTCCCAAAATCGAGGAATAATAGTGTCGATATCACTATTCACGGTATGTAGTGATACACTATGTAAACTAACATTTGCACTGGGAGTCGCACTCCCAGATACGAGATACCCAAAGTGACTATTTTGAAAGTGAATTGAGTTTATGCTCAATTTTCCTGTTAACATTGACTGAAAGAATATATCAGCACCTAGTAATATGTCGATATTTCCAGGGAGAAAATATTGCGAATCCGCAAGATTGTTTTTAATCTGATGCAGCAGGTCCACATGTTTAGTGACCTTGACATGGGGTAACTGACAAGTTATGTCATCAAGAACAACACAACTAGCTTCAATGCTGAATTGAGTTACTCGTGACCCAATGGTTAAATCAACAACCTTTGAGGTGTTAATACTTGAATTTGAAATACTACTAATTTGTATTTTCTGGTTATGTATTGGTATATTTAAACTTTTGACTAATTCTGTCGTCACAAACGAATTCTGTGATGCAGAGTCCAATAAAGCCCGTGCATGAACCCATTAATTGTTTGAGTTGCGCACTCGTACAATCGCAGTGGGTAAAAGAATCTCAAAACCTTTTGATGCGTGTGCATGCAAGCTGATTTGAGTTTCGGAATCTTGACCTGAATTAATGTTTTTTACAGAACTTGTTTTTTACATAACAAGGTATAATGTTTTCCATGACATACTTTGCACTTTGAATGTGTGCAAGACGCGTAATTGTGCTTGCGAAAGCAATTGATACATAGTGTGGCATTGTGTCACACACAAAACTATCGAAATTACAATGATACATATAAAATCAAAAATCGATACACAGAGCCACTTGTTGAAAACTTATTTAATCTCTACAGAGATCTGAAACGGAGAACTGGTTTGCACATAAATAATCAAATATTTCAAAAAACCTTTAATTATTTGATTAAGAACTTGTTTACAAAAAAAAAACATTTTTTTTTTTATTATGTAATCTATTGTATAAAACATTCTAGAGATTTTTATAACAAAAAAAACAACGAAAGTTAAACTTGACTTTATCAAAAGAACATCTTGTATCGGGTTCAACTTAAATTTTAATAATCGATTCGATATTTAATTTTGTTCTATACATACGCAATATTCTGCGGAAAACATTTAACGATTATTGTAACATTGTTAATTTATTTTTTTTTTGTAAAATCTACTGTTGTAAAATTCGAAGATCGGAGTGTGTCCACTGGAGGATTATATTTTTTTTCCCTCAAAAAAACAAAAAAATTAATAAATAAATAAATAAAATTGGAGAAACGAATTGTCGATTTATTTATTTAAATTTAATTCGTTTTAACATTGAGCCTTATCCTTGGACGGATCTTGGGGAGTGCCTCTGGGAGAATTTATTTTGAAGTTTTTGGAACTGCCGGACTTGCGGCATTAAACCTCGTGGCTTTCCGCCCGATTAGTTAAGGTTCTCGCCATCACGGATACTAATTGGCAAGTCGGTTTTATTTTACGGATTACGTCGCCCTAAATCGCTACCTATTAGATCTATTTCTCCTGATCCCTCCAGCGGTTCCCGACCACGAATTTTACACATTTCCTATCGTTCTCATCCAGACAAGAAATTTGGGAATAAATTTTTTTCCTACCTCCATTTTTTGGCTGGAATTTTTTTTTTTTGATTTTATTTTGACCCTTTGACGACCAAAGGGGAAAACTATCTAACCAGTAGTGGGGTACCTGGAAATTCACGCCTCAAATTTAGATTTCGGGCCTAGCACAAACTGCCATCTCTCAGAATAGGAAAATTTAGGGATCCATTACGGATTGAATCGACTCACCACAGTGAGCGGATTCAAAAGATTCAACACACTAGAAAGAGTGATTATTCCCATAACTAGTGTGTACCACTGACTACAAACACATGTATACATTATGTACTTAATACCTGAAATACAATACGTAACCAATTCATACATATGTACCATGCATGCAAATATCATGAATATTATTATATAAAACCCGAAAAATGGTTAAAAATTGATATAATAATACAAATAAACAATGTTTAAATTCTGAAATTTCAAGCGTCTTTAAATGTTCAAAAATTTGAATAAAGTAAACAAAGATAGATAGTCTTTTACTAAAGTCACTTGTATAAAATGAACAAAGACAAGAAAACTCAATAAAAAGAACTGGATATAACACAACACTCACCGAACCGATGATGTGCGCTTGTGCACAGTAACATTCGATGCTACAGTACAGTCGACCAGTCAAATAATGAAAATAGATATGTAACGCTTACCAAAATGTCCGTTACCTCGAATGTTTGTTTGACTGACTGCAAAAACCGTTGAAAAGACGCCACAAAATTTGCATGTCTATGCTTGCAGGAACTTGAAGCATTGACTACACGTAGAATACGTAGAATACTTCCAAATTTCCATAGATTTGCTTGAAGATATCGAAATTGCCGCTAATTCAGATGAAATGTGGGATCAACTGCATTCGAGATTAGGGATCAACTGCATTCGAGATCGAATACACCAATGTTGAAGCCTCAAAACCCACATCTGGCTCGAATCTGGATCAGTGTTGGGACCCGTTTCCGAATCGATGTTCCAATGATGTAGAATCCGGGAATTTTATGTTTCGAAGGACCACCCCGTTCGGGGAATTATAACACCAATTAATTTATTTTTCTGTTTATTAAACTGATTGATTTTAGTAATAATTACACTTTTATTCGTTTTAAGATTTGATAATGTAGGTTTATAATAACAATGAAATAACGAAGTAACTAAGTACATTTAAATAAATATAAATAATATAAACGTGTTTGAGACTTGGTACGATTGAAAGTATAAAGGACAAAAATGGTGACTTCCGGTATGTGGGCAAGTCAGACAACGACTGTACGTAAAATGTGTTTTGTATAGCTGTTTGTTCGGTAGTCAAGACAAAGACATGTACAAAAGAGAGAGAAAGCACTTGAAGATGTTAGATGCTGTTGATAAAGTATTAATTTAGATAATATCATAGTTGATCAGTAATGCCGATTGCATATGTTTTATTATAATACATTTAAGAAATCCAACAACAATAATAATAATAATAATAATAATAATAATAATAATAATAATAATAATAATAATAACCCCTAACAGGTTTTAACTAGTTCCCAACGGTAATAGAACTAGGAAGGCTGGTCGTGCCGCGGGTCTCTCGGATGGGCCCGCACAAAAAGGCGGAACCAGTCAAAATTCACCTTCTCGTCTCGTGCGCCTGGAGTGGACGGACAGCTTGAAGAGAGATTTGCTCACGTGCCGCACACAAAGTGAGCCAAATAAGAGAGGGTACATGGCAAGGATGCACGCCATATGGTGCCAGATGCATCCCGAACACTCTAATTTAACGCCACAAAATCTACGTGACCATGTAGCCCGAATTATAAAATTAAACATACCTACCGGACATGATGATAATCGAGAAGCTTGCGAAGAAGCTAGGGTTGCAGAAACTGCAGTGGTGGAAGCTGAACAGGATTCTGCGGTCAACGGTGAGAGCTCGACCAATAACATCATAGAGCGGGATCAACCGGTAACTTGCGGTGGCAGCGTAGTTACTGAGGCACAGACGGACTTGTTAAATCAAGCCAACACAGATACTGTGCTAGAGTCTAACACCAGAACAAGTTCAGCTCCCACACAGAATGATGCCGATCTAAATAAATCCCTTTCTGTCTCAGACAATTTAAGAAAACAATTTCGCGATCTTCTCGATACCGATTTAGACTTTGACAAACGACCACGTCCCAAATACCGACGGACGTATATAAAGGGCGAACAACTGACCCTACCAATAGGCGCTTTACGCGAAAGGTACGGGCTTTTGCCAGAGAACTAAGGTACCGTTATCACACGATAAATTTGGGCAATCTGTTGACCATCAAACAGACACATTTGGATAAGATACGCGCATTGGCCCTGGCCAAGAAGAAAGTAGCCCGGCGTGAACGGTGTATTCGGGAAAATAAGATCTTTAACTCGAACCCTTCACGCCTGTTCGCATCTAAAAGCCCTGTCGTGGAGCAACCACCGACGGTCGACGCAATAGAGGATTATTGGCGGGGGATATATGAGACGACTAAAGAGACTGACTTGGACTGTATTCCCATCAGCCAGTTTAGATGGTACTGCAAACAACAGCTTGGCAAAGTGCCATCTCACACCAATATAACATCTGTTGATAAAGAGGAAGTCGAACTTGCTTTCAAAAGCAAGAAGAACTATTCGGCTCCGGGCATTGATGGAATAACGAATTTTTGGTGGAAGAAGCTCACTAGTACCCACCGCCACCTTGCCCGTATATTTTCAAATTGGTTATTTAACTGTGAGCCAATACCATCGTGGCTCGCTGAGGGAAGAACGGTCCTAATACCGAAAAAAGGAGACCTATCACAACCACAGAACTACAGACCGATAACGTGCCTGAACACTGTGTATAAAGCGTTCACTTCCATTCTATATGAACGCATCTTGAAGGCGATTGAATCAGTGTGGAGTTCGATCTATGAACAACGAGGTTCAAAAAGAGGAATATCGGGTTGCAAAGACAACTTGCTGGTCGACAGATGTATCTGTCAGGACGCTCGACAGTACAAACGCAACCTGAGCATGGCCTGGGTGGACTATCCGAAAGCATTTTATCGCAAAGCTCATTATCTATTTGCTCCATTGTCTGCGAGTCCACCCCGACATTATTAAATGTATTGAACACCTGTTGCCGCTCTGGAAAACAAGGTTCACAATAACATCCGGTGAACACGTTGTGTCAACGGAGTTGGTGACATACAAACGAGGCGTATACCAAGGAGACAGCCTCAGTCCACTTTTGTTTTGCATCTCGTTGTTGCCCCTGTCAATCAGCCTGAGAGAGGAACCCGGGTACTTGTGTGGCCCGATAGGAAATCGCGAGCATAAAGTCACACATTTGTTTTATATGGATGACTTAAAACTGTATGCCTCGTCGCAGAGTGATCTCAACTGCGCTCTAAAATTAACACACAAATACACGCACGCGATCGGTATGGAGTTCGGACTGGACAAATGCGCGGTGGTGCACTGTAAGCATGGTGTAGTTCCGAATTTTGATTCACACGCCCAATTAGTGGATGGAAGCATCATAGAACATCTTGATGAAGGAGCGACCTATACGTACCTCGGTGTTGGCGAAAGTCACATCCAGGACGTGAAGAACATGAAGGCCGCCTTAAGTAGTAGATATAAGCGCCTTCTCCGACAGATTTGGAGTTCCGAATTGTCGGCGAAGAACAAGACCAGCGCTACAAATATGTTAGCCATACCCATCCTTTTATATAATTTTGGCTCAATTAAGTGGAATGTGAATGAATTGGAGGAACTAGACCGACACACGCGAAAAATAATGAATATCAATCGTAGTTTGCACCCACGCGCATCGACACAACGACTTTACCTCCCACGAGACCAAGGGGGGAGGGGGCTCCTGTCAGTCGAACGTTTACATGATCGTATAGTCTTAGGTACAGCTTGTCGTGTACTTAACAGTTCAGACCCGCTATTGCAACTCGTCAGGGATCACGAGCTTGCTGGCGTAGGCGCATTTTTATTCACAGCAGCGCAACGTGCCGCCGATATCTTGGACTTAGCCTTTGATCCGCGTAATCGCGACGGTGATGATAACATTCTTTCACTATCACAGTCGCGCCAAAAGTCGGCAATCAAGAGAGCGGAGCAACACTTGCCCAATCAGCATCGCGACAAAGTTCACCAGGGTATGTTCTACCGTCACCTTGACAATCTTGGCCTTTCGAGCGAACTCACTTGGGCTTTCTTGAGAGCTAATGGACTTAAATCGGAAACGGAGGGCTTTATCGCTGCAGTTCAAGATGGAGTGTGGAACACCTTAACACACCAAAAATATGTGATGGGTAATAAAGGGGTTTCGAGTACCTCGTGTCGGGCATGCAAAGCATACCCGGAAACCTTAATGCACCTGACTTCAGGTTGTTCTTATTATGCTAAATCCACCTATATCCATCGCCATAATGCAGCGTTGCGTGTGCTCTACTTTTATCTTCGTCATCATTACATCTCAGCATTGAAAAAAAGTGGGAAACAATAAAGCTTTCTCTAGAAAAGGCCCAAAAAAAAATTAGTGAACAAACAGCCACAGAACAACTTAAAAAGAAAAATGAATGGATAACCGAAGATACTCTAAAATTAATGGACGTTCGCCGGATAACAAAAGACATCGATAACAAGAAATACAAAGAACTCGATAAAACTATTAAAGAAAGGTGTAAAATAGAAAAAGAAATTTGGATAAATAGTTTATGTGACGAAATGAATAATACAATAAAATATGATCCTAGAGGACATTACAAAATTCTGAAAAAGTTAAGTGGTATAAAGAAACAAACAGCAAGAGGTATTATCAAGAATGAAGAAGGTAATATAGTAATGGACACAAAAGAAATCTTGAACGTGTGGAAGAGATACATCGAAAATCTGTATGAAGATGAGGATAGGAGCATAAAACCAGAAATAATAGCGGAAACGGGGCCAAGGATACTAAAAGAAGAAGTAGAATATGCAATAAAGAAACTGAAAAATTTTAAAACTCCAGGGCCAGATGGAATTACATCAGAAATATTAAAGGTACACGATGATAATTTAATCGAAAAATATACTGACCTCTTCAATGATATATATGAGACAGGAGAATTCCCAGCAGAATTTCTAAAATCTAGTTTCGTCACAATAGCAAAGACATATAACGCCACCGAATGTGAAAATTTCAGAACAATAAGCCTAAATAATAATGTCATGAAAATTCTAACAAGGATAATTTTGGAAAGAATAAAAAATAAAATTACAGAAAATATAAGTCAAGAACAAGTGGGGTTTAGGAAAGGAATGGGGACCCGAAATGCACTATTCATTCTTGGGAGAGTGATAGAACGAAGCTTAGAAGTACAAAAAAATATATACCTATGCTTTCTAGATTATAAAAAAGCTTTCGACCGAATTAAACATGACTATCTAATACAAACATTAAAAAATATTAACATTGACGATAAAGATCTAAGACTTATAATAAACATGTACTGGCAACAAAACGCAAGCATCACAGAGAAGAATGAACAACTGGAAAGTATCAGCATAAAAAGAGGCGTAAGGCAGGGGTGTATTCTGTCCCCTATTTTATTCAATCTGTACACAGAAAATATTTTTCAACATATAAAGAACTTGGAAGGAGTTAAAATTGGTGGGCAAAATATGAACAACATTAGGTACGCGGATGATACAGTATTAATTGCAGATAGTGAAGAAAAACTACAGTGTCTAATAAACAAAGTGTGTGAGGCTAATAAAACAATGGGAATGGAAATCAATACAAAAAAAACCGTAGTTATGATGGTAACAAACAAAAAAATTAAAAAAGAACTTAATATTAAAATTAATAATGAACTAATTAAGACTGTTGATAAACATATTTATTTAGGCTCACTTATAACTAATGATGGAAAATGTGCAGGGGAAATAAAAAGGCGGATAACACTCGCAAAGTCGGTATTTAATAAAATAAAAAAAGTGATAAACAATAAAAATATAAGTGTTAAAACAAAACAAAATATAATTCAGTCATGTGTTTGGTCAGTATTATCTTACGGGTGTGAAAGTTGGAACATTAATAAGGCCCTCACTAAATCCCTGGAAGCGTGTGAAATCTGGTTTTGGAGGAGGATACTAAAAGTACGATGGGATGACTTCGTCACAAATGATAAAGTGTGGGAAAGGGTGGGACTAAAAGCAAAATTAGTAAATTATATACACAAAAGACAATTAGAGTTTTTGGGGCACGTAGTGAGGAAAGGGGGACTAGAATCTGTGGCATTATTAGGAAAGGTGGATGGAAAAAAAGGACGGGGGCGGAAAAGAATCGGATACCTTCGTAACCTTCCCATCAAACACTTGAATCCAGAAAACATCATACACTTGACATATGATAGGAAAAAATGGAAGAGTTTGCTCGTCAACGTCACTGCGACATGACACTCATCATCATCATCATTACGAAGTTGACAAAACACCAGTCTTGCCCTACGATCCTGCGAAAGTAGAATCCTTTGTTGCCAACCAAAAGTGCAAGATCTTTTGGAATATGCCGGTTGCGACTACCAGGAAATTGAACGCCAATAAGCCTGATGTTGTGCTCCAAGATTTAACATCTCAGACTATGTATGTTATCGAGTTCTCTGCTCCGGCGGAAACTAACATAGTCGAAAAGGAGGAGCAAACAAGGATTAAATATCAAGATCTAATACACGAACTGAAACAGCTGTACCCGGGCTATACAGTCCACTTGGTCGTACTTATAATCGGATGTCTGGGGGGTTTGCATAACTCCTTTGTGCGCAATCTTAACATCATTCCGGCTTGTAGATCTCACGCCAACATGTTAGCGGCGTCAATGCAAAAAGCAGTTATTATCGGGACGCTCCGCACGCTTCGGTCGCACGAGACGACTTTTTCCGAGAGTTCATGAACACCTTTGAACCCCATGCCCCGTTTAGAGCGGGTCCTCGAACATCCATTGAACCTGCCCTCGAATCTCCCACTGTCGTGGTTTCGCAGCGAAGTTCGGGGATTTATTAGGTAGGGAAGACCAGGAAGGGGATGCTGTATGACGGACATTACGTACCTGACTTTGAAGTACCTGACCTGGTACGCTGCACGGACACTTTTTCCTCCGCCTGGGGGTTTTTGAAGTGCAGTCGCCTTTCTTTCGTTAAATTCAAAATAATAATAATAATAATAATAATAATAATAATAATAATAAACGCCCTGTGGGTGGGGGCTTCACTTTGCAGAATTTGCCCACAGTAAGTCCTGCTTGTCGTAAAAGGCGACTAAAAGGACACCCCATTAGGATGGTGAATAAAAGTAAAAAGCCTCGGAAAAATGCCGCTGCCGGTGGAGCGACCGGGCGCATCAGGGTCACCACTGAATGTGACAGTTTAGATCGCGGTGACGACAGGCTGGGTTCTAGGCAGCCACCTGTCAGCTGTAATAACACCTTCAGCCAAAATACTACTGCCCTACTTACAGAGCCCCCAACACCTTTGGCTCAGCCGACTTTAAGTGTTTCCTCGGAGCATTCTTTGGGGACCACTAAAGCTGGTAAGAAGCGTGTGCGTATGCAATGGACAGATGAACTGAATGAATTCATCGTACGCACATACTTCCAAGTTACTAGACTTGAAACGGACAAAACTGGTTACCGTACGAAATTACATCAAGAGTTCGCGCGCACCTACCCTCACCTAAGTCGCGTCACTGAACAGAGACTGGCAGACCAAAAACGTGTCATTTTTACCAATAACCTTATCCCTTCCTCCCTCATAAACACGATTAAAACACAAGTCGCACATCAATTTGCTCAAAATGAAGAAAGTCAGGACGACGGCCCACCAGAAATGGAGAGCCCCACACAAAACGACACTCAACAACTTGTCGAGAATGAGCCTGACCACCATGAGACAGCAGTAAATGACACCCTACTGCAAAAGATCGAACTGGAATTTAACACAGCGCTTACTGAATTTGAAGGGACGGACCCCACACATAGGTACTTGTTGCCTAAACAACACACCTCACGTAGATTGGCTGAGATCGTTGAGATATTAAATAATATAATACTGCCTAAACATGTAGAAACCTGTGACAATTTTATCGAGTTACACACAGCTATCTATTGTGGAGCCGTTGCAGCTATACGTTGTACCGGGTCCGATGTAACACCACCTGTAGCGCACAACTCGAAGGAACACAAAACTCCTGCCTGGGAAACACGATTGAATAAACGCATCAGCAACATCCGATGCAACCTCGGCAGGATCACCCAATACCAACAGGGTACAAGGTCCAAGCGGCTCAACAAACACATACACGACATATTACGCAAACACACAGTACACACACAATACGAGGAACCCAGTAAAACACTTACAGAGATCAGAGATACGCTTCACCAAAAATTAACAGCACTAGCGAAGCGCTTACGAAGATATAAGACCAGTACTGAACGCAGACGACAAAACCAAGCGTTCAGCAGAAACGAGAGACGGTTTTATCAGTCTCTAGCGAACACGGTAACTGACAGTAATGGTCTACCGGAGAAGAACGCACTCCATAGTTTCTGGGCGAATATATGGTCCAACACCATTGACCATAATGACAAAGCCAGCTGGATCGATACGGAGTGCAGGAATAACGAACATCTTCCGGAGATGCCCTATACGGACATTACTACAGAGGACGTCTCCAGAGCTTTACAGAGATCGCATAACTGGAAAGCACCTGGCATCGACAACATACAAAACTACTGGCTCAAACACTTTACATCAACACACAAGTATCTCGCTGAACACTTTACACTATTTATAAGAACACCAAACCTGACACCGAAGTTCCTAACGCAGGGTATCACATACATGAAATCTAAAAACAGTGATACAAAAAATCCTGCGAATTATAGGCCTATCACCTGCTTGCCTACAGTGTATAAGATATTGACGTCCTGTCTGGCAGAAAAGATCAATGAGCATTGTCAGATTAACACCATACTGACAGAAGAACAAAAGGGATGTCGAAAGAGGTCACAAGGCTGCAAAGAGCAGCTTCTGATTGACTCCGTAGTACTGGAACAAGCGAAAGGGAGAAAACGTAACCTGTACACAGAGTTTATTGATTATAAAAAGGCATTTGATTCGGTCCCGCACTCCTGGTTACGGAGAGTATTGGAGCTGTACAAAATACACCCAAGTATCGTGAACTTCCTTGGAACGATCATGTCCGACTGGCGAACGACCTTACATTTAAGTATTGGTAATGAAAAAACAACAAACGACCTTATTCAAGTAAGACGCGGCATATTCCAAGGCGACTCATTGAGTCCATTATGGTTTTGTCTCGCAATGAATCCACTTTCCCGCCTGTTAAATGAAACCAAATACGGTTACAATGTAGGTACGCAAACGAATTCGCGCCATACCATTTCACATCTAATGTACATGGATGATATTAAGATCTATGCAGCTACTAAACATCAATTACAGCAGCTGCTGGGACTTTCCAACGAGGTTTCGCGAGACCTCTGTATGGAGTTCGGAATCGATAAATGTCGAACACAATGTCATTCTTTCCAATGTCTGGAGGAAAACGAGATGCGGTCGTATTCGAACTCGAACCAGAGTCTGTTATGCAGCCCATGGACGAGGGAGAGTCGTACCGGTATCTCGGATTCAATCAGGACGAACGTATAGATCACAGCGCTGTAAAACAACACCTGATGCAGCAATACCTAACGCGTGTACGGAGATTACTGAACACCCACCTTGATGGAAAAAAAACCATCAAAGCAATTAACACCTACGCAGTTCCGGTACTAACATACTCATTTGGGGTAATCAAATGGACGCCTAGGGACTTGACAAACATCGAGATCAAGACCCGCGTCCTTATGACCAAATACAGAATTCATCATCCCAAAGCAGCGATAGAACGATTGACGCTGCCAAGAGCCGAAGGAGGTCGAGGTCTTATAGACATAAGGAACACGCATAATAAACAGGTTCATAACTTGCGAGAATACTTTTACACCAAAACACACACATCACACTTACACAATGCAATAATCCAAGCCGACAAGGCATACACACCATTAAACCTCTCACACACAGAAATGCCAGATAGTTTTTGCCGTTTGGTCACGAAGGAGGACAAAATTCAGCAATGGATTCGGAAGCCTTTACATGGGAGACATCCACATGAACTTAATCAGAGTAACGTCGACAAAGCAGCGTCGCACGCCTGGTTGAGTCAAGGAAGTCTTTTCCCGGAGACTGAAGGATTCATGCTAGCTATACAAGATCAAGTAATTCATACAAAGAATTACTCAAAATACATACTTCGTGACTCGTCAATAACATCTGACTCATGCCGGAGATGCCATTCCAAACCTGAAACGATCCAACACATCACAGCTGCCTGTACTCAGCTCGCTCAGTCCGAATACAAACACCGTCACGACCAGGTTGGCAAAATCATATACCAGAAACTAGCGGTTAAGCACCACCTTATAACCGATAAAACACCTTACTACAAGCTCACACCAAAAGTAGTAGCGGAGAATGACTCCTGTAGACTTTACTGGGATCGGTCGATTATTACAGATAAGACCATAAATCATAATCATTTTTTTATTATTTTTATGGGCGAAACAAATATTTTAACTTCGGGCGAGTCCGGGCCCAACAAACCGGACGCGAACCCTGCTCCACCGACAACATCTGGTGGGAGCAACGGTAGCGGGGTTGCAGCCGCTACCTCGTCAAGCGTGACCGCACCACCAGCCGGTGGTCCAGTCACTAAGTCTTCGGGGGGTAACCCTCCTCCCAGCAAGAAATCAAAAGGGAAAAATCGTGGGCGTCTGGTTGATCTAGACACCCCAAGAATGTCAGATAGTTTTATTAAGTTTTTAGTTTTGAAGCCAGTAGAAGGTGACTTCAGCAAAATAAGTCCCTTCCTCCTGGCTAAACTTGTAAATACAGAAATTGGACACGTGAAGGATGCCAAACTGTCGGGCAAAGGGTTGCTCGTGGAGGCATTCTCAGCGACACAGTCTGCAAAGATTCAAAACATGAAAAGCCTAGGGCAGTACGCGGTGGAAGTGACACCACATGGTGTATTAAATTACTCCAGAGGTGTCATAATGCATCCGTCGCTCGCGTACTGCTCACTTGACGAGATAGTGTCGGAGATGTCTCCTCAGGGGGTTATAGAGGCCAGAAGACTTAAGTACAATAGGGGGAACAAACATCCAGAGTCCCCCTTAATTCTACTTACATTCAATAAGACAAGTCTGCCGAAACAAGTAATCATAGGCCTGTTCAATAAAGTGGACGTTCGTCCGTACATCCCAGCGCCAATGCGCTGCTACAGGTGTCAAAAGTACGGACACGTTTCACAACGTTGTAACGTTGAGCAGCAGATCTGCGTGTGCGGTAAGCCACTGCACGAAGGACGACCGTGTGGCGAACCGATAAAATGCGTGAACTGTGGGGGCAACCATTCCGCCAAGTCAAGGAATTGCCCCAAGTTCAAAGAAGAATCAGCCATCCAGGAGCTGAGAGCCATGGAACGACTCACTTACCCAGAGGCACGTCGAAAACTTTTGGGTAACTTGCCTCGTCGTTCCGCTCTGGATGGCTACGCACGCGTTGCTGCGGCCCCCGCCCCTTCAGCGGCTAATAATGAAATAAAAGAAATTAAAGAAGCTATGAAATCTATGCAAATTACAATGCAGAGAATGCAAGAAAGTATAATGCACTCTGTGGGTGTAACTAGCTCTACACCACAAAAAGCCGCTGCTGTGCCAGCCAAGGTCTCTGAGGCCAAGAGGGTATTAACAACCACCCCTCAGGGACCTGTAATGAGAACTGTGACGTCTTCCGCAGCGAAGAAATCACCGAAAAAGTCACCACCAAGAAGACGTCGCAGCGAGGGGGAACAGGAGGTGGTCCTACAACGGTCCCCGAAAAAGGGACCAACCACCTCAACATCGGAGGCAGAGTCAATGCTGCCTCCACAAACGACGGCGCCACTGCCCCAACGACAACAGGCGCCGTCCCGACCGGGCACACCAACACGCCCGGTCACCCCCCTCCCGAGTTGCTCTACAACAACACCAGTGAGCGACTCGGACATGTCGACGGCGTCGGTCAGGACGGGTGTTAAACGCCCGACGTCCGACGCCTATACAAACACCTCGGCCACGGAGTCTGATAACTCCGATGCCGAGGTTCAAGTAATAAAAAAAAAGAAAGGCTGGCCAAAGGGGAAACCTAGGAAGTAGCCACACTTCCTAGGGAGCAACCCTAAGTAGTAACAGAAATGGCTATCGTACAGTGGAACTGTAATGGTGTTAAGCACCATTACTGTGAATTGCAGATGCTTCTGGCTGAGCACGCGCCTATGTGCGTGTGCCTTCAAGAGACCCATTTAAAGCTGGCGGAACAATTTTCAATAAAAAATTATCATATCCGCCGGCATAATGTACAGCCAGACATCCGGGCGAGGGGGGGTGTTGCCATCATCATTAAAGATGGCGTCCCATTCAGGGACCATCCATTAAACACCCCCCTACAAGCTATTGCAATACAAATATTAAAACCGCCACAGTTCACAGTATGCTCGGTCTATTTACCAGACTTCGACTGGAATGTCGAAACCCTGACCGAGCTTACCTTACAGTTACCACGTCCATTTTTGTTACTAGGAGATTTTAATGCTCACAGCCCTATGTGGGGCTGTAGCACAAGAGACGCCCGTGGAAGACTCATCGAACGTTTTCTAGATGAGTCTGAAACGGTCCTGTTGAATTCCGGTGAAGGTACTTTTATTAATGCAAGAACCGGTGAGTTGTCGGCTATCGACTTGTCACTCTGCTCACCGGTCATGGCGCATCGTTATGAGTGGACGCTGGCGTCAGACTCATACGGTAGCGACCATATACCCATTATTCTGAATAGTACCACGCCGATGACTCCACAATCGTCTTCGCCGAGATGGCGTCTCCGTCAAGCTGACTGGGACATGTACGTCGATTCATTCCGTACACCCGAGCTGACTGGAGACGTAGAAGATGATGTGGAGCAAATGTCCTCCAGTGTCATTGAAGCAGCATACTCTAGTATACCGAAGTCGTCCAACATTCCACCTAAACGTCGCTTACCATGGTGGAATGAAGTCGTGAGTGTAGCAGTTGCAGAGAAAAAGCGGGCGTACAACGAACTCAGACGTCGCCCCACGCAGGAAAATGTGATAGCCTACAAGCGTGCGCAAGCACGCTGTAAGAGAACTATTAAAGAACAGAAGAGGCTATCATGGGAGCAATATGTTTCGGCCATTAATACCTCCACCACCACCTCAGAGGTATGGAGAAGAGTGAAGGCCATTACAGGGAAATCCTCCCGTTCACCAATGCCCTCCCTTCTTATCGTCGACGGTCGGAACATCACTGACCGCGCAGAAATAGCTAATTGTTTAGCTAAACACTTTGAGCGCGTCAGTGGCTCCCAAAACTATGACCCGGACTTCCTGCGGATCAAGATCGAACACGAACAAAACGATCTTGATTTTTTCTCAGATGAATCCCTCCAGTATAACCAACCGTTTTCTATGCAAGAATTACTGGAGGCGCTTCGGGGATCTGGGGACACATCCCCTGGACCTGATGAGATCCCCTACGCCATGATCCGGAACCTGCCTTATCCTGGTAAGTGTAGGTTACTGGATCTTTACAACGAAATATTTAGGCAAGGCGTTTACCCTCCGCAGTGGCGGGAAGCTACCATCATTCCGCTGCTAAAAGAGGGTAAAGATTCATCGCAACTATCTAGCTACCGTCCAATATCCTTGACTTGCTGTTTCAGCAAGGTATTGGAAAAAATGGTGAACAACCGTCTCGTCTGGTGGCTGGAATCCCACAGTCTCATTCCTAAACATCAGTGTGGGTTCCGCCGATACCATTCGACTACGGACCATCTTGTTCGCCTCGAGAATGCTATTCAAGACGCCTTTCTCCAACGAAAACACCTTGTGGCAGTGTTCTTCGATTTGGAGAAAGCTTATGATATGACCTGGAGGTATGGGATTCTCAAGAAGCTGCACGACTGGGGTTTAAGAGGTAACCTCCCTCAGTTCGTAAAAAGTTTTCTGACTGACCGTTCCTTTCGTGTCCGGGTAGGTGACACTGAGTCTGAGGCCCACTCCCAGGAGAATGGTGTTCCTCAAGGCTCCACCATTAGTGTCACCTTGTTTTCCATCGCAGTCAGTCATATTGCAGCTTCAGCCCCAATTCGTCGTTGCTTGTACGTTGATGACCTCACCATATTTTACGCAGCCGATTCCATCGAGGATATTCAACAACGGCTGCAACAAGGCATCAACGAAGTGGTGACTTCTGCAGAAGCTCTTGGTTTTCGTTTCTCTCCACAAAAAACATCGGTGGTTCACTTCTGCAGAAAGCGCAACGCACATCCGGATCCTGTTCTCACATTGAAAGGATCCAACCTTCAGTGCGTTGATAGCGTCAGGTTTCTAGGACTTATTTTTGATAAACAACTTACGTGGTGCCCACACCTCCAAGCCTTAGCTGCGAGTTGTCGTAGGACAATAAACATGCTTAAGTGCTTGGGTGGTGCATCGTGGGGTGCGGGCCGGGAGTCGTTGCTTCGCCTGTATCAATCGCTGGTTCTGACCAGGATTGATTACGGCAGCATTGCTTACTCCTCCGCCCGGGCGTCTGCGCTTCTACTCCTAGATCCTGTTCACCATGCAGGCATACGACTGGCTACGGGAGCATTTCGAACGAGTCCTTCTATGAGCCTTTGCGTAGAGTCGGGTCTTCCTCCGCTGCGATTGAGACGTGAGCGTCTCTTGCTCAATTATGCGGCGGGGATATATGCAACACCTTCACATATAAACCACCCAACTCTATTCAGATACCGTTTACAGGGGCTCTATGGTCGACGTCCCACCGTAAGTGGACCAGTGGCCGTTCGAACGCAGGAGTTATTAGAGAGTCTGCACTTACAGTTCGCCAAGGTACTTCCCAAACGTCCTATGGAAGTACCTCCTTGGCTGATCCCTAACGTAAGGTGTCGTTTCGACCTGACTGGTCTCAACAAGGAGGAGACCAGTTCATTCGAATATCGATCCCGCTTTTATGAGATCATTAGCGAACTTGACTCTCTCTGCATATACACAGATGGTTCCAAAACAGCTACGGGTGTGGGAAGTGCCATCGTCATTCGTGACGATCCTCACGCTTGGTCACTTCCTCCCCAGGCCACTGTGTATACTGCGGAATTATTTGCGATTTTGCAAGCCCTGCGATTCTGTCGAACATCCGAAGACAGCGCATTCCTCATTTGTTCCGACTCGTTGAGCGCGTTGCAAGCGATCTGCCACTCTCATACCATCGATCCACTGGTGCAGAACATCCGAACGTGTCTCTACATGCTCCGCCAAAAGTCTATCACCTTCTTTTGGATTCCCGGACATGTAGGGATACCTGGCAATGAACTCGCCGACCAGGCAGCACGTCATGCAGCCGAAGTCGGTGAGCCACAGGACATTGCCATACGCCCAGAGGATCTAAGAGTGTGCATTAGATCCGCGATCGATCAGAAATGGCAACGTGAGTGGAACAACCTCACGGCTAAGCTCAGACAGGTGAAACCTGAGGTCCGAAGAACTCCGGCACCTGTAAATCTGAGCCGGCGAGAGAGTGTGGCCCTGACGCGTTTACGCTTGGGCCACACGGCGTTAACACATCGTCATCTTCTCGCCGGTGAGGATCAGCCGAGGTGCGCCGCCTGCGGGACGGCGCTGACCGTGAGGCATATAGTTGAGGAATGTGTAACCTTTGAGCCTTTGCGCCAGAGGTTGCAGCTCCCGAATAATGTAGCTAATGCTTTAAGTTATGATACTGTCTCTGAAAGAAGGATGATTGAATTTCTCAGAAATTCGAACCTTCTTCAGAGACTGTAGGGGCATTACATCTCTAAATTTTAGAAAGTCGTCTCTCATTATCTCCCCCGACAGTGAATTTTATTTTTCAGCTATTTTTTTTTTTTTTTTTTTGAGAGAATATATATATATTTTTATTGCCAGACCAACATATTACATAATGTTATACATAGCATTGTTGTCTTAGGTAATAACAGTAAGACTGATTTTTATAACTTTATAAGTGTGTTGACATAATACGATTAATTAATTAATACGGTTGTGGGTAAACAAAATTTGTATCTCATCAAAGTCATAAACAAAACATGGTCTCGTATACAACGTGTTTAATTATATAGCTGTGGTAGTCTCCGCTTCAACCTTCGGTTTGCTTTTATTTCGTTGAGCTTATATACCTCCGTGGCTGGGCAAGATGTTAAATGCTCATAGAAATTTTTTGATAATTTGTGGATGTGGTTTTCGATCGTTTCGAGTTGAAGTTCGTGATGTATTTGCTTGTTTCGTACGAACCAGGGTGCTTTAGTTATGATTCTAGTCACTTTGTTTTGGAATGCCTGTAATTTACTGATTAGAGTCGTGGGAATATTTCGCCAAATTGGGCATGCGTATGTAATGACTGGTCTCAATAGCGATTTGTATAACATGAGGGCACATTTTTTGTTTAAACTAGTTTTTCTGTTTAATAATGGATATAGTTTTATCAACTGAATATTAGCCTGCCTTATTTTTTCTGTTATCTGCTTGGTCCAGTTAAGTCGTCTGTGAAGAAAAACTCCTAAATATTTAACTTCTGTTGTATTCCATTCTACGTTTGTGCCATTAATTGTAATGTGTTTGCTAGGCTGCTCATGTCTCAGTGAAAATATTTTGACCTCACATTTGCTGGCATTGATCTTGATATTCCATTTTTCGAAATACTTGTGAATATCATGGATTGATTTCTGTAAGTTACTAACAGCTGTTGGTAGTTGCGAGTTTTGACATATTAAAACTGTATCGTCTGCAAACATACCAATTTCGCAATTGTTTATGTAGTTTGATATGTCACTTACGTATATATTGAAAAGGAGAGGACCAAGTATACTTCCTTGTGGCACACCAGCTGTTATTTTCTTAGTTTGAGATTTTGCTCCGTTAACGTACACAGTAAATGTCCTATTTTCTAAAAAGGAAGCAATAATATTATATAGGTATTTTGGCATGTCAATTTGGGCTAATTTATATAATAAGCCATTATGCCAGATTTTGTCGAAGGCTTTTTCTATGTCGATGAAAGCTGCGGCTGTATATTGCTTGTTCTCGTAGCCGTTTTCGATAAATTTTGTCACTCGCAAGAGCTGATGAATGGTCGAATGCTTTTCTCGAAAACCCATTTGAAACGGAGGAATAACATTTTTCGTTTCTAATACCTTTTTTAATCTATATGATATTATTTTTTCCAAGAGTTTTGAGCTGCTGTTTAGCAGGCTAATCGGTCTGTATGATGACACGTCAGTCTTCACTTTTCCTGGCTTATGAAACAGCATAATTTTAGCATGTTTCCACTGATTTGGAAAGTAGCCTATAGTTAAGCAGCCATTGCAAATAGATGTTAGGAATGCTATTGCCTTCTTTGGTAAGTATTTTAATATCTTGTTAGAGATACTATCATCGCCTGGTGCTTTGTTATTAGGGAGTTTTCTTATTAAATCGTCGATTTCGGATGGTGTGGTTAGTTCAATGCGCATGTCATTCGTTAATGGGAAATATTTGGTTACATTTAAGTTTTCCATAGTTTCCAGGCTGAAAACATTTTCAAGGTGATTTCCAAATAATTCTGCCTTCAGTTGGTTTTCGCTATATTCAATGTTATTGTGTTTTATGGTTGGTATTGTGACATATTCCTTAGTAATTTGTCGCGTAACTTTCCATATTTGTTGGTTATCAGGTGTAATTTGCTCGATGTATTCTTGGAACATTTGATTTCGGTAATTTTCTATTTGGTAATGAATTTGATGTGTGAGCTGATTCAGGAGGTGTTTGTATTCTGCCATTTTTGTACGTTGCCAAAGTCTTCGAATCTTGTGTTTATGTTTAATAATTGCTAATATGTTATTTGGTAAACATAGCTGGTTTTCGTATCTTTTTGGTGCAGAGATAGATGAGTTCGCTGCGTTAACTATTACATCTGCATAGTGGCTGATTGCTTGATCTATACTAGAGGTCGTATACACATTTGTTGTTGGGTGTAATGTGGTTTCAACCATTTTTTCAAAATGACTCCAATTTATTTTACCAGGCTTTATTTTCGAGTTACGCGCAGTCGTTGCTGGTTTTATATTAAGATTTAAAATAACCGCTGTATGATCTGAACTCAAATCATTATATACTTCTTGGCTGATACTTAATGTACAATTTCTTAATAGTGTTATGTCTAAAATGTCTGCTTCGTATTGTGGATTGTATGGGATATGCGTTGGTTCTTCAGGTGCAATTATTTGTATTCGATGTTTATCGATGATGTTTTCTAATCTTTGGCCATTTGGATTATCTTTCTTACAACCCCATGTGCGAGATTTGCAATTTAAATCTCCGATTAGTAGAGTTGGTGTGTCATCACAAAATATTTTGAGAATATCTTCCTCGATTATAGTTTTATTCGGGCTTTTATATCCGGATATTATCTTTAGTTTTGTATTGTTTACTAAGTATAGTACTATTCCAACCGCCTCTAAATTTGCGAGGGAAGGAAGATTCAGAGTGTTGTGTGTTAAATTGCGTTTGATTATGATGGAGACTCCTCCTGATGCTATCAGAGCATTACGATCAGATCTGTATACTGTGTATCCTGGTATTCGAAATTGTTCAGTAGCAACCAGGTGAGTTTCGGATATGCAGGCGATATCGATATTTTCTGTTTGCATTGTGTATAATAAACTTGCTCGTTTCGTTCTAATCCCGTCGGCATTCCAATTTAAGATTTTGATATTGTTGATTATGAGGTTTTTATGGGACATTGCTAAATAGTGAAGTTAGTTGACTTAGAATTACGGTTTGTAAGGTTTTTAGATGGGGCTTAATTAGTTCGATGGCAGTATTAATTAGTTTGGAAATAATATCAGCGAGAAGGTTAGGGAAGTTGGGCGGAGGGAGTGTGTGAGAATTAGATTTTAGGTTTGATTTTGTCACGTTGGCGTAGGTTGGTTGTTGGTGTGTTTCATTTTGCGACCGTTGAATATTTGGTTGATTGGAGTTTCTTATTCTTGTTTGCGACCTAGTTGCTTGGGCAATACTGACTTTTTGTTTTATATTTCGGTAGTATTGACAGCCTTTGTAGTTAGCGGGGTGCTTCTGGTTGCAATTTACGCATTCAGGATCAGCATCAGGAGACTTCGTGCATTTTGAGTAGTGGTGTAGGCCTTTGCATTTTACACATCTCTCTTGTAATCGGCAAAAGTTCTTTGTGTGTCCATAACGCTGGCATCGTGTGCACTGAGGTATGTCTTTAGCTGACCGTCTTGGTTCTACTGTCACAATTGCTTGGAATAGGGTTCGTAAATTGAAAATTTCTTTGGATTTTTCATTACTCCTTTCTAATTCGACTGCACATAGTGGAGTTGGATATTTATGCCGGTTTTTTAGTCTGGTAACTTTTAATACTGGATATAGGTTTTTCAGTTCTGACAGTATTTCCTGTTCACTTAGTGAGTATGGAACATTTCTAATAATCACCGAGTAATTTTTATCTTCGGGTGGACAAAATGAGTGATATTCAACATGATTTTCGTCAAAATATTTTGTTAGTGTTCTATAGTCATCAATTTTGGTGATGTTAATTTTATATATATTATTTCTTTGTTGTTGTAGGGTGAACTCATTTGTTAGGATTCTCTTTAGGTCGCTGAGCAAAGCTTGGTAGTTATTGGTCTTGTGAACAAATATGGGAGGCACTTTCTTGGAAGTTGACTGGTTGTGGTTGCTTAGGTTATTTTCCTCGTTATCATTAAAATCAGTTAAGCATTCGAATCGGTTCGCTGTTGATATAAAATATTTCCGTGGCTGTGGTTCGTTTTCGCCTTCTGAGCCTGATAGATGTTTTCGTTTGTCTGTGTGTGTTGCACTAGCACTAGTTGCACTGTTATTTGATTCGCTCATTTCGATGGTATTTGAACTTGCACTATTTTCACTATTGCTTGATTCAATTATTTCGATATGGTCGGCATTTCTTGCGAACATAATTTTAATTTATTGGGTACTCTCATTGAGAGCACCCAATAAACACTCGGTATATTTAATTACACGTACGATTTTATGTGATGTTATGTAAGTATCTTTGTTAATTAAAATTTAAAACTATTTTTATTTTATTTTTCCAACAATATAAAATAACAATTAATGTTTTGATACGTCTAATCAGCACGATGACAGAATCGAATCTTCCAGCTATTTTAATCTATGTGTTTTCAAGCTTTTTGTGTTGTCTTATTTATTAACAATACCCTGTTCCAGCTGGTCTGGCAGGGTACTTTTAGTCTCTCGTTATGCCACTAAGGGCCTTTTACACCCTTAGTAGTACTGTTGTTATTTATACATGTTTTTTGTTGTTGTTATTTCTTTTTAACGATGTACCACCGAGGGCTCTTTACACCCGAGGTGGTACATCATTTGTTGTTTTTTATCTGTGATATTCTGTTATGCCGCTGTGAGCCTGTTGTTATGGCTCCACAGCGGTATTGTTTTAATTCCTTATTACGCCACTGGTGGGCCTGTGGCTCCCCAGTGACGTAATAAGTTTTATCTGTGATTTTTATTGTGATAATTGCTGTGATACTTGTGTGTTTCTAGTCAGGTTTCTCCACTCCGAGGCCCTTCACACCTCGGAGGGAGTCCCAGCGATGGTTTTCAGGCCTTGGTGACCGGACGCTCTGTCTAGTACTTATCGTACCGTCACCAAGGACTGTCCGCTCCTTTTAAGCCCTGGGATGGCAGGGCTCATCGTTGGTTTTTATTATGTGTATGTCTGTCCGTTGTCTAGTGCATTTATGTGTCCCTGTCTTTACGTGTTGTTTTTATCTATATTTTTAAGGACTGGCAAAATACAAGAGTCGAATGCTTTTTTTTTTGAGTGAAAGAGGTAACTTACTTTTGAATATATTCTTTAGTGCCCAGTATTTTTTCCATGCGTCGCCTATTCTTTTATCCACGTCCATTCTGTCGGTATTTAAATGCGACAATTTGACCTAAGTATGTAAAATGTTCTACATATTCAATTTCTTGGCCATCCACTAACACAGATGTTCGAATTCCGTTGCTTATAATTTTAGTTTTACTTATATTGATTTTTAATGCGGCCTTAGCACACTGTTCATTTAATTCCGCTACCATTTCCTGGAGATTCTTTGTTGTTTCGGCGAGGATTGCTACGTCATCGGCGAATCTTAGATTTGAGAGCGATTTTCCATTTATGTTAATACCTTTTTTGCCCCAATCGAGTGCTATAAATATCTGTTGCAATAAGCAATTGAATAATAATGGAGATACGGGGTCTCCTTGTCTAACACCTCTCTCTACATTAAAAAGCTCTCCGCTTGAATCCATTCTGATACGTGCCTTGCTTTTTATATACAAATTTTTAATAATAGTTAAATACGCTTTTTCAAGGCCTTGCTGTTGTAGCGCGTACCACTGATATTCACGATTGATACTCTCAAACGCTTTTGTGAAGTCTATAAACATTATGTATAGCGTTTTGTTATATTCCTGGTATTTCTCAATAACCTGATTAATGGTATGGATGTGATCTATAGTAGAGAAACGTGGACCTGCTTGTTCTACCGTTTGATGAAAATTTAACTGCGGCTCAGTACGCCTTTTCAACATGGATGTAAAAATCTTGTAAGTTGTTGGTAACAGACTAATCGGCCTGTAATTGTCAAGAACATCCATAGGTCCCTTCTTATGCAATAGGATTATGTCGGATTCATACCATTGCCTTGGAACTTCTTTGGAGATAATTATTTTATTAAAAAGAGATAGCAGTACTCCGCTAATTTCATCTTCTGCGAGTTTAATTATTTCATTAGCAATTCCATCATTCCACCATTCCATCATTGCTTTATTTTTTTTTATGTCATCGAAGATGGCATATTGATATGGTTGTGTGACTGAACAATTATTGAGTTGTACATCCATATTGAATAAACGCAAGAGGGCTGTAGAGTTAACAAAAAATCATAAATTAACACTTTCACTGAGATGACATTAATTAGTGCGTGTCAAAAACACGCATTTGACGAATTTTTTAAACGTTGTTTAAAAAATTTTTTAAATATTGTTTTATGTAGCTCCGATGGTATGAATTAAGGTGCTATTTCATTTGGTTTTATTGTTTTGCTAATTACGCGTTTTTCTGTTCTTTTAATATCTTCGAAACACTTTGTAGGTTTTTTATAAAGGGTTTGATAGAATTCCGTAGCAACTTTGATTATTCCTTGGCATTCTATTATCCTTTCCTGATTTTAATTTTTAGTGCCACATGTCCATTGCTTACCCTGATTGAAAACTGAAAAAATCTTTTTGGTAGACCCTGTATCTTCCATTATTTCCATCATCATATTTGTATTAAACCGTCGAATATCGCGTTTAATTTCTTTCTTAATCAGTTTATTGAGTTCACATAATTCTACTTGTTGGGTTTTAGTTTTTTCTTCTACCTGTTTTAATTTTTCTCTTTGAGATATCAAAATTTGTGTATGTTCTGCCAACTAAGTTTCTGATTCATTACTTCTTAGACTAGTGTAACATTTTGTTGAAACTCGCTGTAGTGTTTCTTCTACTCTGTCGTAGATATTCTGTACTGTTCCTGTAAGTTCTACTGTTGCTACTTGGGAACTTATCTCCTGTAAGAATTCCTTAATACAGTCCTTATGTATGTTGCGGATAATTGTGCATTTTTTGAAGTAGCAACTTCTTTTGATTTTGTTGTCTAGTCTAAGTGTCATCATCACCAATCTATGATCAGAAGTAAATTTAAAGTTCTTAATTAGTTTTACGTTGTTAACATTACGTATATCTGGTACTAGAATATGATCTATTTGATTCTTTGTAACACCATCTAGCGCTAGCCAAGTCCATTTTAATCCTTGACGTTGTTTAAAAAAATAGCAACTTATCTTGAAACCATTTTTTTGTACAAATTGTATTAAGCGTATACCACACTCATTTCTACGTCCATAACCATAATTACCCAGAAATTGTTCCTCGGCTGGATTTTGTAAGCCAACTTGGTTGTTAAAGTCACCAATGATGAAAGTATTCTTTGCAGGTCTATTTTCATTTATCGTACTCTGGAGCAAGTCATAAAAATACTCTTTGTCTTCTGAATTAGAAGCGGCCGTTGGAGCATATACCTGGATTATCGTAAATTTCTTTTCATCAGTCTTAAGTTTTAATATAGCAATTCGGTTCGATACTAACTCAAACGATTGTATACACTTTTTCAGATTTCTGCTTACTAAATAAGAAACCTATTCCATTTCTACCTCCATCGGCTCCAGAATGGTACAAAAGGTTACCATTTTTCAGTTCAGTAATTTTGTCATTTTTTCGTTTCACTTCTGCTAAACCTATTACATCCCACTCGATACACTGAAGGGCGTAATTTAATTATTCTAATCTTTCCTCACTTAACATTGTTCTAACATTCAGTGTTCCGATCCTTAAAACATTTCCTTTATTTGATTTTATTTTTAATGGGGGGTTGCGGCCTAATCCTCCTTCACTGGCCAGGTTTTCTAGGAGGTTTGAAATTCCGTTTCTTATTTTTGTGTTGTTGTTCCTTTTGAGATGCCTGAGGTCATATCCAGTATTGCGCAATGGGTGACGCCCGTTTCCTAGGTACTAGTTCTTTTTACTATTGTATTGTTTAGTGTGTTGTCAAGATCTTCCTCTTCTCTATCACTACTAGTAGGTGTAGAGGTTTGGCTTCTTCTATAGACTGTCGATTCTATGGATGTTTGTATCATCTTTTTTCCCGAAATCCTTTTGCTGCTTTTTATCTCTGGGAGCTTTCGTTTGTTCCTCTCAAAGTACTGTTGTTCGGTGATGTTATTTCTAACGATCTTTTCTTCGTCTTGTTGTAGCTTGTACCTTGTTTTTGATCTATTATCACTAGTTTGCCATATCTTAATATCACTTTTTTTTCCTTTTTCTGTATGTTTTTCTATGAGCGGTTTCAGTTCCTTTCTTGTATTTAGTACCTTTTTAGGGTAATCCTCTGTAATGTATATGCCGGTATTTGTTAGCATTTTTTTATTCTTAAGAATAATTAATTTTTTCCTGAAAGTTGTCAACCCTACAGCTATTGGTCTTATTACATCGGTGGTTGCTTTGCCGACCCTTCTCACAAAATCCAGTTCCTCCACCTCGCACTCCACTTTCAAACCATTCTTGATTATATCCAGTATTAATTTTTCGAGTTCCCAATAGCCTTATTCTTGTTCAGCTACTCCAAAAAACATAACATTTCGCCTTCTAACTTCTCTTTCTAGATTGTCAATGCTTCTTTCTTGTTCTGTAAGTTGTTCTTGAATAATTTTTTGTTGAGCTCCCCATTCTACAACCCCACAAAACCTATACAATTTAAATTGTTCTTCGTTCTTTTAAAGATTTAAATTATAAGAAATTATTTTTAAAAATTAATCAACTTTGCTTTTTCTCTTTACTTAAAATATTATTTACGTGTTTATTAATTTTGATTCTTGATAACTTAGTTTTTAATTATTTTTTATTTTATTTTAAACGATAATTTTAAATTTTAAATTTCTGACTATGTATATACCCTAGATCAATCAAATACAAACGATCAATTTCTCAAGCTATATAGCCATAATAGATTTTCAGGACCGCTAAATATAAATAGCAAGATTTACGAAAACATTGTAAACGTACCTATCAAAAATAAAATTCCTAAACATTCCAGAATCGGTTTGATATCTCAAGATAATTTTGGTATCTTAAATGAGGAATTTAAAATTATAAAAATTGAAATAAGTAATGAACTATTAAGTAACACAATTAATGATTGCATCAAATGTTCAGTACAATCGAATAACATTGATATTCAAAATCCCCAAAACTTTTATACCGATGTCAGCCATAGCTACGGTGTTCACTTTCAGATGATCAGATTAGTTAGCAAATATTCACCGAATGGTAATATTAAGGGGCCATCTGACTTTTATTTGGGTGGTTTACGATTAATTCACATTTTCTGCGGTAAATTATTCCTTTTGGTCGGTTTATTAAATAAAATTGATTTTGGTTACCTGATAAATTTTCTTTTCCATGAATAGAATTTTTTACATTTAAATGAAAACGGTACTGTCAGAGAAATGTATTCGCATATTATTCATATTATAAAAATGCTAAAAGTATTTATAACAAAAACAAAAGTATTTAGAAATCAAAATTTTTAATACCATACAATAAAACTAACTATTTTAACCATAACGTAATGTAAAATTATCGCCAACATAAAGGAACATTTAATAGATTTGAGCGTTACTTTATGGTATTCCATATTTAATATAAGTAAATAAAAACACTTTACTTTGCAAAATACCACTTTTGCATAGTACCACCATTTTACCACATGAAAGTGGTATTTTGCAAAGTAAAGTGTTTTTATTTACTTATATAAAGGAAAATACCTAAAACCAATAAATGAAAACTTTGTTAAAATTATTTGATTTCTGGAGGTGTCACGAAAGTGACTACACTCATGCGGCACTATAGAATTCCTGCCTCATGCTGGCAACATACTTGCATATGAATACCATAGACCACTTAATTAGAATGTTTCTCTATAATATTTACGTATACATCATGCGTATGTTTACACATAAGTCAGTAGCACCAGTAATATCTTTAGTACACACACACAGTTGTGATTAGTCAGTCAGCGACACAATATCTTCATCGGTAGTTAATCTTTACAATGCAAGTACTTGTACAACATCGCTATAATGCAAGGGTTCCCAAACTGGGGGACGTGCCCCCTGGGGGGCATGAGGACATGTCAGGGGGGCGCGAGACAAGTTGAACATTAAATTAAATTTAAGTAGTCTTTCTAAAATTCTAAATTAACCATTATGTTTAGAAAATTGAAACAAACCACTGTAAAGTAACATTTGACTTTACTATGTAAACTTGAAATCAAAAGCTTGAAAGAATCGAATGTGCGCCGTCCAATGTGGCAACTGAGCGTTTCCAAGCACTGTCTCCCTCCTTCCCTCCCCCCACCAGACGCGGACCTGCTAACCAGTTCTGACTCAGTGTTTGAGATACCTCGGCCTAGCGTACATGTGTTCTTGCATTATAAGAGGTTTCACGTGTTGTGAGATTTTAATTGTCGTAGTTGACTTTCAATATAGCGTGATTTGAGTGAGAGAAGATATTGTAGTCAAGATGAGCTCAGCAAAGAAACGCAAGTATAATGATGATTATATCAAATACGGGTTTATTTCTATGCTTAAAGATAATGTCGAACACCCTCAGTGTGTAATTTGCTATGAAGTATTAAGCAATGATACAATGAGACCTAATCGTCTTGAAAGACATTTGTCACCCAAACAATTCTTTTAAGGACAAACCAAAGGAAAACATGAGGGGGTGACCTACTGTTGGTAGTGAAAAAGGAAAGCGGAAAGACGGAAGCGCTCAGGAATGCTATTGCTGATGCAGTTGGGAATAAAAAGATCATTGTTAAGGACCAAAGAGTAATGGTTTATGTCTCGGACATCGATGCCATCACGACCACAGATGAAATCAAGGAGGCGATAACGAGCTTAATTTCTGCGAAATTGAGAAGCAGTGTGGAAGTTAGAGACCTCAGACCGGCCTTTGGTGAAAGTCAGAACGCTACTATATTCCTCGATAGACAGGCGGCAGTGGAAATCTTAAAGAAGGAAAAAATTAAAATTGGTATGGTGGAGTGCAGAGTCAGAGAACGGGTTAGAGTCCCTAAATGTTTCAAGTGCCAGAAGATAGGGCATATGTCTAAAGAGTGTAGGGCTGAAACAGAAGAGTTTAAGTGTATAAACTGTTAGAAGGAGGGACATAAAGCAAAAGAATGTGATGTGATACCTGATGTCGTGGAATGGTATTACAGACCCCATGGCGAGGTGGAATATTATCTTACCCAGGTGCTCACAAGACACGACTGTTTCAATAATTACCTGATGAGAATGAAGACGCCTGACACCGATGCTTGTATGTTTTGCGGACATAGATACTCGCCAGAACGATTCTTGAATGCCGACACTGGAACGGTAAGAGACGGGTACTTTAGGGTGACACTGGGAGGACGCTGACGCCAGAGACTATGGTCAGCGTGATGATTTCATCGCAGGAGAGGTAGAATAAAATACACCAATTTATCATCCACACGATTAAGTATAAGCCGTTGTTGGAACGAAGAACGAATAAAGACTCAGACGTCGTGTAAGCTGGACATATGCCCCATTCTGAAGTAATGCGACCGCGGCCCCGGAATGGTGGGTCAAGAAGAGAGGGGGGTTGTAGTGGGTAAACTAGTTATTGCACGCCCCGACTAGGAATCCCACACTTCTGTACCTTATAAAAAGTTTCCCCTCCTCAAATAAAAAATAGTTAGTGCTGTTAGTTTTGACCGGTGTTGGGCAAAATGTAACCAAATTATAGATTACAAATTACGATTACAAAATGTAATCTGTTTTTTCTGAATACAAATTACATTTTATAGTAATCATATAATCATGATTAAAAATTACAGTTAATGTAATTTAAGATTTTTGATTACAATTACATTTTGTAATCGTAATTTGTAATCGTTTCTGGATTACAAAATATGTAATCGTTTCAGTAATTTGATTAGAAAATTACGATTACTTTTGCTTAAGATATAAATATGAATAAAACTGCTATATTATATGAATAAACAAAAAAATCGATAGTGAAAAAATTAGGTTAAAGAGGAAATAAAGGTAGGGCCTTTAACACACACTACGCCGCCAAAAGTATGGAGACACCTTAACCCAGATATGCCCACACTTTTGATGCGGTACTGTACTTAACGATGTGGTACACTCCGTATCAAAAGTGTGCCCCGCTGAGTTAAGGTGTCCCCATACTTTTGACGACGTAGTCTGTGCTGGAACCCGCAAACCCCCTCTGCCCAGCATCTGCCAGGGGGGCGAAGCTGCGGGTAAGTGTTAGTGTTAGTTCAAAAACTATTTCGACGCTACTGATATCCAAAACAATTTTTCAATACCTTACTGTGTAACATTAATTTCTTAATGTTCATTGAAATTTGCCTTTAAGGCGGATAAACGTCCAACCACTTAATAATCACCCGCTAATATATATACCGTCAAAAAAAAAAAAAGTAGAATAATTCAAAAAAAAAAAGGAAAAAAGGTCAATAAGAATTAAATGTAAATACAAATCCACTCTCAAAATAATAGTCAAAAAAAAAAAATATGGTTCATTTGTATAAAAAAAAAAAAAAAAACAGAGCTGTCAAAGTGACAGTCAGAAGGCGCCAAATATGAAAAAGGAATTGTTTAAATTCATTATAACTATGAGCTGTGTGCGTTGCTGATGACGCACACAGCTACCAAAAGTGAGCAAATAGGCATACATGAACGATAGCTACCCCCAGCCAATGGTTGAGAGAGATAAAGTACTAGTTAGAGCGAGACACAAAATTCTCGAAAATTCTCTAGGTCGGCGAGAGAAAAATTTGGAGATTATTGAACAAAAAAAGAATTACTTTGTATTCCGTCACGATACGAGTTACGATAAATTTTATATTTTTAGAATTTTACAATTAAACTAAATTGTTTTAAAATCAATTGTTCATTTCACCGTTATAATTTTTACACACGGTAAATTCAGTTCCTTTATGTGCATACGTTACGATTATACGATTTTTGTTACTTCGATAATACGTTTTTAACATCATAATAAGTGATAATTTACAATCGCGATTCAAATTTAATTAATTTAATCCAATTAACTCATAAATTACTGGTTTTTTCACACATTCAGATATTTTATTCAAGTTGTGTAATTCAAAACGTCGTGACAAAACCAGTAATATTATATAATCGCGCGCTCAAATTTAATAATAATCTCCAGTTTTCGTACGACCTATGGAATTATCATCTATGATACAACATTTATTCTAAAGCAAAAGGTACGAATTTTGTGTTATTTATTAATTAACGTAATTTTCAGTTTTCTTTAAAGAAACGGTGGCATAGCCATCATTCATATTATCTTCTCAGTTCGATTCGCTGTAAAGTAATTAAAAAGGTGTTAAATATTACCAATTGAAGAAAATATTTATAAGTATACATTTGAATATTCAGTTATTTTCTTTCAACCTTAGCTGGGTGGATCACGTGATCAATCGCCATTTTACAATTCGCCTTTCATATTTGGCCGCCATAATTGATAGCATATATCGTACACATATTCGAAACTACTGCAATCCATTGTATCAGTTATCCCCGGTTAAACTATATACCATTTTCCACAAGTCTGTCCGTTTTCTTTTATCAGTTTTTCAAATCCGTCAAGCATTGTTTTCTGAGTTGAAATTGGAGCAAACGTCCAGAAACACAATGTTCTTTAGTATTCGTGACGGCCTCCTCTTCCTACAAATAATTAATAGGATTTAAGGGAATTAGAAACTAGATTTAAGATAGATAAGTAGTTATAATCATTTACTCAATAATTGTAAATAGTAATATTAGATTTAATAAATTGTTAAATATTTTGAGAAAATAACAGATTTATTACTTACACGGTTACCCAAAACACATTTTCAGAATACATCTTTACATTATTCTCAACAATAATAATTTTATTACTTCTGCACAGCTTGGCGTCCATTTTGACTGACCTTCACTTACAACTGAAGCCACGCCAAAAATATAGTCACAAGCATAGCCCCCGCTATAAAAGTATAGCGCCATCTTCAAATTCAAAGCAATTATACATTGAATACGTCCAAACGATCTTTAATTATATAAACTCGTGATTGAGGGAATGGGGAGTTTACACACGGCCCTCTTTATAATTTCCACCATTTATTAAACACGAACAATTACTCACCAAGTTAAATTTCCACTGCGCTGACTCTGATAATTTGAAAAATACAAAAAAATTTCCCATCTGGTTGGTGAAATTGTTCAACATCAAGATTTTCATGCAATCGCCGTTACACAGCGTAACTGCCGATTACATAAAGATTTCACGAATACTCAATCCAATAACTACAATAAATTTTAAAATTTAAAAGTAACAAACTAAATTACTACCCAACGAAAGTGGGGGACAACTGGTATTAGGAGAACAGAAATACTTATGCATCTTTATGTACTTATTGGGTACCAGTAAAAGTAATGTGTAATTTAATTACAAGTGAAATTAAATGTAATCTCGATTACAAGTAATTTGATTACATGTAATTGCGATTACCCCAGAGTACAGAGACAATATATCTATCTCCATACTACTGAAACCAGTGTAACCAGTATGGTCGTGGTTATATAGGAAGCTTGCACGCGCTTGTGTTACAAGCGTGTATATTGTTACATTGAATTTGTATTCAGTGGTTATACAGTCATTTTTTTACAAGCGTTTACTGGCGCTTGCAATCTTCTACTCGCCCTTATACGCGCTTGTGGATTTTTGCACGCGCGTGCAGGCGCGAGTAAATGTTTTTATTTTGTTGGATTTTAACATTTTTAGCATTTTTCATAATAAATGTTTTTTTTTAATGATAAATACCAAAAATAAATAAATAAATTTTTAACAATAACTTCAAATTCAAATCACTATATTGAGTCGTCCTGTGGGCTGAATTATACATAATAAAAATTTTCCCCTTAAGGACCCACAAAAAATCAAAAAATATAAAAATTCACTAAAATAGCGAATTTTTATATTTTTTTTTGTGGGTCCTTAAGGGGAAAATTTTTATTATTATGTATAACTTGAATTAAAAATTAAAATTTGAGAGATTTAATTGGTGAAAATTCATATTCTAAATGCTTACACCTATTCTTTGTAACCGAATTAGTATCCATTATAAATTGTAATGTTATAAAAGCTTTTGGAGTTTTCTTATTTTAATTGTCGGTCTTATTTATATATAAAGGAATGCCGGCCTTTTTGATTTGTTTCTATTCATTCTATATGCAAAATACGACGGTTTTTAATGAAAATAAATTTTTACCTTTATATTATAGTCGTCGGTTTATTTTAAGTAGCTATATATACGATTTCTCACCGATAATTTTTAAGACGCTTTCGGTAAACAATATAAATGATTGTTAACTACATTTGTTAGAAATATTAGCCATTGTCAGTTACAATATTTATAAAAGTTTTTGAATCTTCCTTATTTTAATGGTCGGTTTTATTTGTATGTAAAGGGACCGTGCAGTCTTCTAATTTGTTTGTCCACCTTATGTAAAATATCAAAGATAACATATACAAAATTAGGACTTTACATCTTAATTGTCATCGGTTTATTTTCAATAGATACTACTGTACACCAAACTTAACTTGGCCGGTGACGTGCGTGAACAAAAGAGATAGTAAATGCTTTAAAAAGAAATAAACTATTACTAGCTATGCACAAAACAGTGTATCGAGTGGGGGTTTATCTACTACGCATATGACTTTCAGAGGCCAGGTTATATTTTGGCAGCTGTACTTATAATTACTATTAGTACGGGAGCTACGAGACCTTTTCCATTAGTAATTATATACATAGTAGGGTATAATTTTGATAATAGTTTATATATTGCTTAATGATAAATCGAGCGTCAGACTGCGCGACCCCGGTAAGTAAAGTTGTAGGAGGCTGACGAAGTTGTCGAAAAAAATTTTTAAAATAGTAGCAGTATACACACTACAAATTATTACATTATTTATTCATGATGTGAATTTAAGAAAAATAATCGTCAGACGTCGATATGCCGGTAAGATCGTCGTCAGTTATGTATGAGTAGTCGTCGGAAAAATCTGAAAATAAAGTAGTAGTATACAATCTGAAATTGATAGTGGTGGTAATTTATGATTAATATAACAAGAAAAAAATCGTCAGACTGCATGATAATAGTTAAAAGTTCGTCAGTCGGGCCTCTAGAGTGAAGTGCAGTGTTCAAAATCATTGAGCGCGCGACGTCTTTTGCAGCCCAACTGACGGACTTTTAACTATTATCATGCAGTCTGACGATTTTTTTCGTATTTTATTAATCATAAATAATCACCACAATCAATTTTAAATTGTATACTTGTACTCTAATCATATTTCTTGAGTCATGAATATAAATACTAAAAGTAACACACAAAACATTAGTTTAATAGAGAAAATAAGTTTTTTTAAATTATGTATATAATATTAAACATTTATATTTTTGAAACGAGTAGTGTAAATTTGTTCGGGTAGAAGAGATTCATTGCGAATTGACTATCTTCTCCTTTGTTTATTTTTGGTTATATTTTTGTCTTTATGTAGATGTTAAGCAACATCATGAACATCCAAAACGTGGGTGGGTGACCGCCTAATAAAGTATTTTATCAATTTTTTTTGCATGATAATAGTTAAGAGTCCGTCAGTTGGGCCGCAAAAGCCGTCGCGCGCTCAATGATTTTGAACACTGCGCTACACTTTAGAGGTCCGACTGACGAACTTTTAACTATTATCATGCAGTCTGACGATTTTTTTCTTGTTATATTAATCATAAATTATCACCGGAGTTTCAAACAAGTAGTGACAGAGTGCGGTTGAATTAATTGTTGTAAATAAAATAATTCTTATTATTACATGCATACGGTATATATGATATTATACATATATACCGTATAGCAATTTAAAATGAGCCTACGTGTAAATACATTGTGGTGTTCCTTTACACAAGATGTTACAGACAAACCATCCATCAAAGAATGTTTCAATTGGATATTTGATACACTCAAAGCTATCGCTCAGAACTTAGATACGAAGTTAATCGGTGTACAGAATGAACCAAATGGTTTCTTTCTTAAATTCGATGACCATGTTACATGTGAAAACATCCTAGAAAAATTAAACGGTGAAAGCAAAATCAAAAAAGAAAACGGAGAGATAACTAGAATCAAAATCGAGCATGCTGGACTTGGTATACGACGGTTACGAATCCTACACCTGCCTTTCGAATTACATAATACCCATATTCTCGAAACACTATCAACATACGGTGATGTATTAACTATTCAAGACGAATATTGGTCAAGCGACTACGCAGTAGGTGGTACCAAAATAAAGAACGGCAACCGTGTAGCACGAATCCTTAAAAAAGCACATACCATCGTTCCTATACGTACAAGGAAATCGTGTTATGATCACGTATGAAGATCAACCAAAGACGTGTTCATACTGCGATAGCAATGAACATCTGATCGCCGTGTGCACGAAGCGTCAACCCAAGATTGGCAACTTAACATATAGTAACGTGCTAGCTAGAAGCCACGAACCGCAAGAATAGACTCAGGAAAGTCGACCCAAGAATGGCAACTTAGTATATAGTAATGTGCTAGAAAGTAACCTCGAACCGCAAGAGCAGGCTCAAGAAAACCAAAGTATTCCACCAACAACCAATGAAAAAATGGCTATGGAAACAACCGCAAACCCACAAATTGAAGAAATAACCAAACAAAATAAACGAGCCCATATTTCCTCCACAAGCGAAAATATCAATGACTCAGATGAAAAAACAAGTCATGAAAAACCCCAGAAAACAGAAAAAAGAACAAAGAAAAGCAAAACAATCGGAAAAGAGAAATGCAACTTCGATCCAGCCTTGGAATATCTCAGAAAAATCATCGATTCGTCAGACTCCAAATTCCCATTATCAACAGACCAACTACAGAAGTTTCTTAAAGAAGCTCAAGAAACAAATGACATTTTAACACTCAGCACATCGTACACCAAAGATCCAAAACAACTATTAGAAATTTTGAAAATTATACACAACAAAATTGTAGATCGAACACTAAAAATAAGATTGACGAAAATAATTAACATAATAACATACCAACTCGAATCATCATATCTGCTATCAGACGAGCAGACGAATGATTCAGACGCTAACACCTAATAAAATGGTTCATATCATCCAGTGGAATTCGAATGGATTTTCTAAACACATCGAAGAACTGAAACAACTAATTAATTCGTATAACCCCATAGTAATCTCACTTCAAGAAACTAATCTTCTCCCAACACAGAAAGCTACACTAAACAAATATCTAATATATCGCAAAGACTACACTGGCGGAGCTAAAGCATCTGGAGGAGTCCTAATAGCAGTTGACGATTCGTATATTTCCAAAGAAATACAATTAACCACCAACATACAAGCTGTCGCAGTCAAATTAACACTTCCTCCAAATAAAGTCATAAATATCTGCAACATCTACTTACCACCTGGAACTCATGGGGCCTACAACGCGACAGACCTCGAAAAATTACTCGCACAAATACCAAAACCGTACATACTTACTGGCGATTTCAATGCACATCACAAAATATGGGGATCCGTCAACAACAACATTAGAGGTATTCAAATCGAACATCTACTGTCAAGAAACGATGATCTTGTCCTTCTGAATGACGGCCAAACTACCCATTTCAGTATTTCTAGAGGTACTTACTCAGCAATAGATCTCACACTATGCACCTCCTCCTTAGTACCGGACATAAACTGGGACATCCATCAAGACTTATGCGCGAGTGACCATTTTCCAATTATCATAGCCTTTAATAGTTTAACTCAAACGAAATCGGAACACGTTAGCAAATGGAAAGTAGAAAGAGCAGACTGGGCTTCTTTTCAAAACCTGACCTCAAAGCTAAATATAACTGATAGCAACGACATAGACACAATCGTAGCTAAATTTACTGAAGACATAATCAACGCAGCAACAACTACTATTCCGCAAAGCAATCCAACAAGAAGAAAACGAAACGTGCCTTGGTGGTGTCACGAGATACGGTCGGTCATCACTGAACGAAAGCGAGCATTACGGAAAGACCACAAACATCCGTCATTGGCTAACCTCATTGAATTTAAAAAGAAACGAGCTCTTGCAAGAAATTTAATAAGAACAAAAAGCAAGCAAAAATGGTCCGAATTCGTAGAAGCTATTAACAGTAACACACCAACAGACGTAATCTGGAATCAAGTTAGGAAACTAAACAACAAAAGATCATACAACGGACTCAAACAAATACAACAGCAAGATAGGCTACTGACTGATCCAGTCCAAATTGCAGAAGTCCTCAACAACCACTTTGCATCTATATCTGCAACTCATAACTACAACCGTCAATTCCTACACCATAAAGACCAAGAAGAACAAATCCCTATTAACTACAATGACCCTACTAACGCACCTTACAACCAAGAACTAACTCTAGAAGAACTGGAAACTGCACTAACAAGTAAAGGTCCCGAGGCCGGACCTATCGATTTCGATGAAACTTAAATATATTGTAGAACACTAAAAACTAAGGGACACGTATTTTTTTTTATCTGCGGAAAAACGGTTTGAAGGGGTGAAATCGCCCTCCAAAAATTGGGGTAAAAATTTAATTTTTCAAATATCTCGAAAACAGTAAGAGATAGAGCAAAAGTTTAAATTGACGATATTGCTCTTTTTTAAAGACCTATCTATTGATATGCAATTTGTTCATATTATATCAACAGGGGTGGTTGGGGGTTAAAATTTGGGGGTTAATTTTGCAAAAAGGGGGTGAAAAGTAAACAATATAAAAATTTTGTTTACAGATTTGAAATCTACGTCCAAAAATCTAATTGACTTATTTTTGCTCAATGCCCTAATATTAAGTCTAGGGGTAGTTAACTAGAGGGTGACTATGTCGAATAGTCGTACAATTTGGGTATTTCAAGAAGTTCTTCTTCATGGAAAATAGCTTAAGACAATTAGAATAACGTAGAAATGAAATTCTCGAATTCAAAATTGAGTTTGAGCAACATTGGAGAGGGGGTGAGTCACCCTCTTAAATTACATACTAGTTTATAGACACTAATTTTTACTATTAACACACTGATAGTGGGTAAAATAATGTCACAATAAGTGGTTCTGAAGTTGGACTATCATATGTAAGGTCTTTATTAGGTTTGTTTTTTAATGGATATTATAGTTTTCCTTATCGAAAATTATCGATACCGAAAATTACATAACCTAACCTAAAGTAACGAGACCTAATAAAGACCTTACATATGATAGTCCAACTTCAGAACCACTTATTGTGACATTATTTTACCCACTATCAGTGTGTTAATAGCAAAAATTAATGTATATAAACTAGTATGTAATTTAAGAGGGTGACTCCCCTCCTCTCCAATGTTGCTCAAACTCAATTTTGAATGCGAGAATTTAATTTCTACGTTATTCTAATTGTCTTAAGCTATTTTCCACGAAGAAGAACTTCTTGAAATACCCAAATAGTACGATTATTCGACATAGTCACCCTCTAGTTAACTACCCCTAGACTTAATATTATGATATTGAGCAAAAACAGGTCAATTAGATTTTTTGACGTAGATTTCAAATTTGTAAACAAAATTTTTATATTGTTTATTTTTCACCCCCTTTTTGCAAAATTAACCCCCAAATTTTAACCCCCAACCACCCCTGTTGATGTAATTTGAACAAATCGCATATCGATAGATAGCTCTTTAAAAAAGAGCAATATCGCCAATTTAAACTTTTGCTCTATCTCTTACTGTTTTCGAGATATTTGAAAAATTAAATTTTTACCCCAATTTTTGGAGGGCGGTTTCACCCCTTCAAACCGTTTTTCCGCAGATTAAAAAAAAAATACGTGTCCCTTAGTTTTTAGTGTTCTACAACATATTTAAGTTTCATCAAAATCGATAGGTCCGGCCTCGGGACCTTTACTTGTAAGTGATAGCAAAAACTTCACCCGGTTTAGATAAAATACACCCAGCTATGCTCAAAAATCTACATTTAAACGCAAGATTACAGCTCTTGAACATCTACAATAAAATCTGGAAAAATAATATCTTTCCATCTTCTTGGAAGAAATCTATGATAGTACCCATATTAAAGCCTAGTAAACCCAGAACAAATGTCGATAGTTATCGCCCCATCGCTCTAACAAGCAGTCTATGTAAAACTTTGGAAAAAATAATAAATAATAGACTACGTTGGATTATTACACAGAAAAATATGTTACACACTTGCCAATTTGGTTTTACAACCAACAGATCCACAATAGACCATCTAGTAAAAATGGAGGATGAAATTTGTCGAGGATTTCAAATGGAAGAAAATGTTATAGCTATATACTTCGACATAAAAAAAGCTTTTGATATGACGTGGAAATATAGAATATTAAGAATTTTATCAGAAAGAGAAATCAGGGGAAATCTACTAAACTGCATTTCAAATTTTCTATCTAATAGAGAAATATGCACCAGAATTGGAAATAGTATTTCATCAACTCGCAAGCAAGAAAACGGTCTACCTCAGGGTTCCATATTGAGCCCAACCCTGTTTACCATCGCAATCAATAGTATTACGAACGTCATTAAAAAACCCATCCTACCATATCTTTTTGCGGACGATATAGCAATAACTCTATCCATTAGAAACGAACGAGCAGGACAAATTACATTGCAAAAAACCCTTAAAAAGTTAGAAGATTGGTCATACAAAACTGGTTTCTCCTTTTCAATTGACAAAACTAAATGCGTGCTATTCTCTCGAACAAAGAAAAAATTAACAAAAATTAATTTAAAATTTTTTGATCAAAACCTACAATTTTCAAATACGGCAAAATTCTTAGGGATAACATTCGACAGACACCTCACCTGGGTACCACACCTCAAAGAATTAAAGGCAGACTGCCTTCCTAATATGAACCTTATAAAAGTCATTAACAACAAAAACAAAGGCGCTGACAGGAAAAGTTTAATGTCAATATACAAAAGCAAAATACTAAGCAAAATTGACTATGGCAGTATAATTTATTCCTCAGCCAAAATTAAACACCTACAAATATTAGATCCAGTACATAACATGGGATTAAGATTGGCTATTGGGGCAATAAAAACTTGCCCCATAGAAAGTATATATTGCGATGCAGGAGAATTCACACTCAATCAAAGGAGACTATATCTTGCGGTAAAATACGCGCTCAAAATCAGAAGTATGCCAGAACACCCTAACTACAACTTGATCACAAACAAACAACGGACACAAATTTTTACCATAAAGATGGGATATCCTCGACCCCTTTCCGCTAGACTTAGAATATATCTAAAAGAAAATATGTGTAAAATTCCATCAGTAATAAAAATGGTAGACCCCTCGCAACCTCCATGGAAATCAAAAATCGAGATCGAAATCATAAGTAATTTAACACACCTGTCAAAAGACGACACACCTTCACAAATATATCAATACTTTCAAGAAACAATAAATTCGTATCCCGATTACAAAATTCTTTACACAGACGGCTCAAAAAGTAAAAATGGGGTAGGCTGCGGTATCTTCTCGGACACCACGAACATAAAAGTTAAACTTCATCCATGTTGCAGTTCATTTACAGCTGAACTAATAGCAATTTGTGAAGCTCTGGAATTTATAAAATCATTAAATGAAAAAAATTATATCATTTGTACAGACTCCATGAGTGCGATAAACAGTCTAAATTCCAAGACAACAAATGCCATTATTCTAAATATACAAAAGAAGACGCATGAACTACTGGAAAATAGTAAAACAATTAAATTCATGTGGGTCCCAGGACACGCTGGCATACAGGGTAACGAGAAAGCCGACACATTAGCAACAGAAACACACCTTTTAGAAAGATCTCTGGAAACTATACCGCTGAACGATGCCTCAACAATGTGGAAAACATCATTAATCCAAAATTGGAATAAAAAATGGCTTAACAATTGCAACAACCACTTAAGAAGTATAAAAGAAGACGTCAGTTCTTGAAAATCATCTTTTCGGCAATCTAGACGCGAAGAGATTATACTAACAAGACTGAGAACTGGACACTCATTAGTCACGTATCGACATCTAATAGAAAGGAAAAATCCTCCCATATGCAATAAGTGCAACGTCCAGTTCACTGTAAAACATATCCTTACAGAATGTCCAAATACCCGAATTAGTGCCAGTTGCGATATGAAATACACCTTACAAGATAGTGAAATAATCCTAAAAAATCTGTTCGAACACTTAAAAACTAAAAACATACTCCATTGGTTTTAATATAAAAATCTGAATCATCCTGTACCATTTAATTCTATTATAAGTGATAACGGTGATAACTAATGATAAAACAAATCAAAATATGTTATATAAGTAATCAGTTAATTAAGTACCAATTTATTAAATTAATAGTCAAACAAAAATATTTTGTAGAATATTTTTACATTTAATCATGTATTATGAAACTAATTGTAAATATTTTAAATTATTATTAACGTAACTATACTGATTATATTCAAAGATATAATTATTGTATGTATTCTGATATAACCAAAGTGTATATAGCCTAGCAGCTAAACGCTTTAATAATAATAAAAAAAAAATTATCACCACTATCAATTTCAAATTGTATACTACTACTTTATTTTCAGATTTTTCCGACGACTACTCATACATAACTGACGACAATCTTACCGGCATATCGACGTCGGACGATTATTTTTGTTAAATTCACATCATGAATAAATAAGGTAATAATTTGTAGCGTGTATACTGCTACTATTTTGAAAATTTTTTTCGACAACTTCGTCAGCCTCCTACAACTTAATTTACCGCCTCCCAAACGTCTGACGGTCAGTTACATTATTAAAAGTAAGAAAACTACCTATAGTGAAAAACTTATAGTGTATACTTTCACGAGCCAAAAATGTCCGTAGCTCCCGTACTATATCTATTGTCAACAACAATATAATACAAATTCTTGGAATTTACTTATTTTAATTGACGGTCTTATTTGTATCAATCACACCTGCCCCTCTGATTTGTTTCCATTTATGCAAAATATCAGGGATCACAATTTTCCTAAAATTTTAATTTTACGTCCACATTGTCGTCGAGTTATTTTTAACTGATAGGACTTCCCGCTGATTATCATTCAGTTTGCAAGACACTTCGAGTAAACACTCAAAAGGCTGTTGTTCAAAATAAAATTTTTAATTGTATTTTTCCTAAAGACAAGGTGAAGTCGAGTCGTTGTATTAAGTAATTTAGTTTTGTTGAAAAGCGATAAATATTTTTACCTTTTTTTTTTATAATTTAAATATAGGTACCCACTATTTAATAAAATGGACTGTGAAAAATTAATTTTGGAAGTTTATAAAAGACCATGCTTGTGGGATATGAGTTGCAAGGAATATAGTAACAGGAACATAGGAGCAACAGCTTGGGAAGATGTTGCAAAAGAATTAAATTCAACAAGTATTTTTTGCTTTTTTTGATAAAAGTTAATACTGTAATTTGATCAATTTTAATTAACTTTATTTGAGTCCATCAATATAATTTTTATTTAGGTACAAAAAATAAATGTAAATTGAATAATAAAATTTACTTTAAAAATAAAGTGAGACCAATATAATTTTTAATTTAATTATTGTTATTTTTATAAGTGTCAAAATAATTACAAAATAAATTTCGAACTGTGGTTGCTTCAAAGCATTTTCTACGATTTCTTTCGTCTATAGTATTTGGTGTAGTGGAAGCATTTTCTATGTTGAATGTTGCTTAAAGTAAGCCTGTTTTACCAATATTTTCTTTATCAATACAGTAGAACTCCAATTATCCGAACTCCGACTATCCGAATCGCCGATTATCCGAATCACAAAAAATTGTCGCGAAGCCAGTGTTTGCGCGTCAAGTCTTGACTTGACTTGTCTTAACTTGCCGTTGTGCCTACACTGACTTCCCCCCGCGTGTGTAGGCACAACGGCAAGTTAAGACAAGTTCCGGCGCATTGCAGTCACGGCGCACCTGTCATTGTTTGTTTTGATTAGCCAGTGTGTTATTGACCTTGCTCGAGGACGCTACTCTTTCGCTACGGCTTACTTTTGTTTGTGCGTGTACAATACTGTATTGTTTTTATACCATGGCTTCGAAAAGAAAACGTGTTGTGCTATCGTTAGCGGACAAACTGAAAATTATAGAGCAACTCGATAAAGGTGTAACGGGTAAGAAGTTGTCTGAGATTTATGGTGTTGGACAAGCAACAATTTCTGACATTAAAAACAGTAAGTCAACACTTTTAAACTTTGTTTCGGTGCTTGAAAATGAAGATGGAAGTTCCTCCAGGAAAACAATGAAGACAGCAACCAACAAAAATTTGGAAGATGCCGTGTTTAAATGGTTTTTGCAGCAACGGTCTATGGGAAATCCGATTTCAGGTCCAATCCTTTGTGAAAAAGCCAAAATCTTAGCAGAAAAGCTTGGTTATTCATCTTTTAAGGCTAGTAACGGCTGGCTAAGGAATTTTAAATTCAGGCATGGTGTACGCGAATTAGATTTGGCTGGTGAGAAGCTTTCAGCAGACTCTGCAGCTGCTGAAAATTTTATTGAAAAATTTAAAACTGCATCAGAATCCTATGATCCGGAGTTTGTTTATAATGCCGATGAAACTGGCCTTGTTTGGAAAGCATTACCAAAAACCACTTTGGCTTCTAAAAGAGAATCTAGTGCCCCTGGACATAAGGTCTGTAAAGAACGTGTTACAGTGCTTAACTGTGCCAACTCCACTGGAAATCATAAACTGCCACTTCTTTTGATAGGAAAATCAAGAAATCCAAGAGCATTTAAAAACGTAAAAAAACTTCCACTCTTCTACAAAAGTCAACCCAAGGCCTGGATGACTGCAGCTTTGTTTACCGAATGGTATGATGAAGTGTTTATTCCTGAAGTGAAAAAGCACCAAAAATCGGTGGGAAAAGAAGGCAGTAAGGTGCTTTTAATTGTTGATAACGCACCCACTCATCCTACAGCAGAACTGTTGGAAAGAGAGAATGGGCAGTTTAAAACGACGTTTTTGCCTCCCAATGTTACAAGTTTGCTGCAACCCATGGACCAGTCTGTTATTGAAACAATGAAGCGCCATTACAGAAGGCAACTGCTGAGAAAACTGCTGATCGAAGGTGCTGAAGATGAAGAATTGGTTTTGGCAAATCATAGCAAAATAAATTTAAAGGACTGCTGTTACATGGTAGCGGAAGCTTGGAGTTTGGTTACGGCAGTGACGCTAAGACGTGCGTGGAATAAACTGAAAGGCCTACCGTCTGAGAAGAACAAAAAAAAAGAATCTGAAGAAAATGAGAAACAAGAATATGGAGAGGATGATGATGATAAAGATGCGTTGTCACTAGAGGAAATAAGAAAAATGATTGTAAAAATTCCTGGTTGTACAGAAGTAAGTGCTGAAGATGTAGGAGAGTGGATGGCTTGTGACACGTCTGACCCTGGTTTTCAAATTCTCAATGACGATGAAATTGTTGTAAGTGTGAGAGAAGATGTTGAAGTGGAAGTGGAAGAAGAACTTTCTGCTGATGTTGAAGTAGACGCTGGACCATCAGCTAGTGAAGCATTTGCCGGCCTCGAGACTGCTTTGAAGTGGATGGAGCGTCAGCCCGAGTGTGACCACTTGCAACTGCTCACCGTCAAGCGAATGCGTGACCTGGCTGCCCGAAAACGGTTGAAGACCGCAAAACAGCTTACATTGACGGAGATGTTTAAAAAATAATGATTTTTATTTCATTTAATTCAAATTCAAATTCATTTAATTCAATAAAAAAATAGTGCAATATCAAAACGTAGCTTTTATTCTCTCCAATGGCAATTTTTAAAAAAAAAATCCGATTATCCGAATATTTGATTATCTGAATGGGTCCCGGTCCCCATTAATTCGGATAATTGGAGTTCTACTGTAATTATATTATGTAGAAGGCAAATAGATTTCACAATAAGTTTTGCCGTCTCCACTTCTGTCTCAATAGATTTTAATAGAATTCTCCATCTATTACTCATTATACCAAAAGCACATTCTATTTTACACCTAGCTTTTGACAATTTTTCGTTGAAAAGAGTATTTTTGTTAGTTAATTTTTTTTCGGAAATGGTCTTAGTAAATATGTTTTAAGAGGGTACGTTTCATCTCCAACAAAAACGTAAGGAGCTTCAATGTTTGTACCTGGGAGAAAGGAATCTGATGGCATATTAAAATTACTGGTTTCAACTAGTTGACAAAATGCTGAAGATTGAAAAATTCCTCCATCGCTCTGCTTTCCATATGCCCCCGTTTCAATGCATATAAATCTGCAATCCATGTCCGCCACAGCTTGCAAAACAATTGAATAATATTGTTTGAAATTATAATACATGCTTCCAGAATGTGGTGGACTTTTAATACGGATATGTTTACCATCTATGGCACCACAGCAATTTGGGAAACCGGTCTTCTCACAAAATTTTTTAGCAATTTCGAGAAAATCATTCTCTGAAGGAGGTACTAAATGTTTGGATGCTAAGTTTACCTAAATGGCCGTACAAATTTCCCGCACTATGAGAGAAATTGTAGAATGAGGCATTCTAAACGAGAATGCCAAAGCTCTATATGAAGATCCTGTTGCCAAAAATCTGAAAAAACAAACATACATAAATTTCATGAAAATTTTTGATAAAAATAAATTATTATGATTTAAGAATTTTAAATTTTTACAGGACAAGGAGTCACAAAAAAATGGAAAACACTTAGGGACAATTTCCATTCAGAATTAAAAAAAAATTAAAAATCACTCAAAATCTAGAAGTGCTGCTTTAGTGAAACGAAAATGGATCTACATGGACCAAATGTCCTTCTTGAAGGATATATTGGACCCTGCACTGCTTAATGGCAGTTTGACTACGATCACAGAAAGTTTAATTAGAAAAAATGAAAGTCAGGATATCCTTGATATACAGGATAATCAAACCATTCAAGAGGATGTTGTTGTGCAAGTGGAAATTTCAACTGAGGAGTCAAATGGAGAAACGCAAACACTAAAATTTAATAACAAAAAAAGAAAATTTAAAAATGAAGACCCTCTTTTGAAATTGGAAAGAAAAAATTAGATATTTTAAAAAAAGATTTTGAACTAAGACAGGACGGAGATTATAATTTTTTAATTAGTTTCCTGCCAGTGATGGCAAAAATAACTGAAATTCAAAAATTGAAATTCAGGATGGAAATTAGCAAGTTAGCTCTAGATATTCTGGAGCAAGGATCATCAAATTCAACAACACTGACAAGTAAAGGTCCCGAGACCGGACCTATCGATTTTGTTGAAACTTAAATATGTTGTAGAACACTAAAAACTAAGGGACACGTATTTTTTTTTATCTGCGGAAAAACGGTTTGAAGGGGTGAAATCGCCCTCCAAAAATTGGGGTAAAAATTTAATTTTTCAAATATCTCGAAAACAGTAAGAGATAGAGCAAAAGTTTAAATTGGCGATATTGCCCTTTTTTAAAGAGCTATCTATTGATATGCAATTTGTTCATATTACATCAACAGGGGTGGTTGGGGGTTAAAATTTGGGGGTTAATTTTGCAAAAAGGGGGTGAAAAATAAACAATATAAAAATTTTGTTTACAGATTTGAAATCTACGTCAAAAAATCTAATTTACCTATTTTGGCTCAATGCCCTAATATTAAGTCTAGGGGTAGTTAACTAGAGGGTGGCTATGTCGCATAGTCGTACTATTTGGGTATTTCAAGAAGTTCTTCTTCATGGAAAATAGCTTAAGACAATTAGAATAACGTAGAAATGAAATTCTCGAATTCAAAATTGAGTTTGAGCAAGATTGGGGAGGGGGTGAGTCACCCTCTTAAATTACATACTAGTTTATATACACTAATTTTTGCTATTAACACACTGATAGTGGGTAAAATAATGTCACAATAAGTGGTTCTGAAGTTGGACTATCATATGTAAGGTCCTTATTAGGTTTGTTTTTTAATGGATATTATAGTTTTCCTTATCGAAAATTATCGATACCGAAAATTACATACCCTAACCTAAAATAACGAAACCTAATAAAAACCTTACATACGATAGTCTAACTTCAGAACCATCTATTGTGACATTACTACCCCCTGTCAGTGTGTTAATTGCAAAAATTAGTGTATGTAAACTAGTATGTAATTTAAGAGGGTGACTCACCCCCTCTCCAATGTTGCTCAAACTCAATTTTGAATTCGAGAATTTCATTTCTACGTTATTCTAATTGTCTTAAGCTATTTTCCATGGAGAAGAACTTCTTGAAATACCCAAATAGTACGATTATTCGACATAGTCACCCTCTAGTTAACTACCCCTAGACTTAATATTAGGATATTGAGCAAAAACAGGTCAATTAGATCTTTTGACGTAGATTTCAAATCTGTAAACAAAATTTTTATAATGTTTATTTTTCACCCCCTTTTTGCAAAATTAACCCCCAAATTTTAACCCCCAACCACCCCTGTTGACGTAATATGAACAAATTGCATATCAATAGATAGCTCTTTAAAAAAGAGTAATATTTCCAATTTAAACTTTTGCTCTATCTCTTACTGTTTTCGAGATATTTGAAAAATTAAATTTTTACCCCAATTTTTGGAGGGCGATTTCACCCCTTCAAACCGTTTTTCCGTAGATAAAAAAAAATACGTGTCCCTTAGTTTTTAGTGTTCTACAACATATTTAAGTTTCATCAAAATCGATAGGTCCGGCCTCGGGACCTTTACTTGTGAGTCGGAGTCCACCAAGGTTCTAGAGTTCAACGTCAGCTCCTTCTAATTCTACAAGTCAAGAAACTGAATATGAAAGTTTTTAAATTTTGTAAATTGTGTAAATGTAAATAAATTAATAAACAAAATAAAATTATTAAAAAATAAATTATCAATTTCTTACCTTAATGTTACAGCAAGCTTCTCTTCGGCTGAAATGGCAATTACAAAATTTGTCGGCTGTTTTTCAATTGAATCTTTAATATTTTGCAAAATATAATCAAAAGTACCCGTTTTCATCCGATAGTATTCAAAAAAGCGTTTTTCATCTTCTTGTAATCTTTTATGTAAGTGATGAAATTCTCCAACTTTCTGGCGTTCTTTATTAATAGGATTCGAACGACATTTCCGCTGATTCGTGTATTTATATTTTAATGAAAAATTTTCTAATAAACTTAATTTTTGTGCCGTGGACAAAGCCATGGTGTGTCACTATGTTCACTGTCAACTGAAATAAAATTGCGAGCTACTTGCGATGCTCACTACAACAAACGTTCTATATAACCACTGTACATAAGCGCTTGCACGCGCGTGTAAATTAAAAGAAGCAAATTTACACGCGCGTGCTCGCGCTTACAGACGCGTGTACGCGCTTACTCGCGCTTGCATTACACGCGCGTGCAAGCTTCCTATATAACCACGACCTAAGGGATAGAAAATATATGCGTGCACTGTGTTTACTTTGTATTTGTGCGGTAAATTGTGTTTGTGTGAGTAGTGGGAGATGGTGGTGGTCGTCACGTGGCCGTGCTTCGCATACATATGTGTGATACCACAACGCATGTATGTGGCTCAGTAACCCCAATGTATGTGGGGGTTCTACAATATCAACAACAATCAAATCAATTTACTTGTGATTGACTTACACTCAGCGACTGCTACTTAGAAAGTGACTACTAACAAGTAACACTACCCAACTGACACTCTCCGATTTGAATGAAACTTACCATACTTACTAAGCATGGGAAAATATTAAATACGTGTTTTTTTTGTTTCAGCTGAATACGCTGTTTAGGGGTAGAAAACACCCCTCAACCCCCGACAGTGGAAACAATTATGACTAATTATTTTTGAAATGATACATTTTCTGAAAAAAGTGCTTAGGGCCCAAGTTGTTGAGTTCAAAATAATGCACTTGGTGTCCTTGAAGTCGATCTTGAGGTCAATTTTCAAGGTCAATTAAATTTGAAAGGAATTAACTGTTGTCGGACTTTATTCATATCATGCATCTATATTCACTAGAGTAAGGACATTGGTCCGCATAAACGGGATGACCCGTTTTTATAGCGAGTTCGAGCACAGACTACGTCGCCAAAAGTATGGGGATACCTTAAAAAGGGGTGGGGGGCTAAACTTTTGACACGACAGTGTACCACAACATTAAGTACAGTACCGCGTCAAAAGCGTTGTACCGCTCGAATCCGTTGTAAAAAATTGGTCATCCCGTTTATGCGGACCAATGTCCTTACTCTAGTGAATACAGATACAGGATATGAATAAAATCCGACAACAGTCAATTACTTCCAAATTTAATTGTCCTTGAAAATTGACTTCAAGGGTGGGGGGTGCCCATGCTTCTGACCCGGTACTGTAGTTAATGTTGTGGTACACTACTGTGTCAAAAGTGTAGACGCCCCCTCTGGGTTAAGGTATCCCCATACTTTTGACGACGTATGCTAGAACCCGCTATACAAATTGGTCACCCCGTTTGTACGGACTAATGTCCTCACTCTAGTGATAATAGATACCGGATATGAATAAAGTCCGACAACAGTAAAATACTTCCAAATTTAATTGACCTTGAAAATTGACCTCAAAGTCGACTTCAAGTTCACCATAAAGTGCATCATTTTGAACTCTACAACTTTGGCCCTAAGCACTTTTTTCAGAAAATGTATCATTTCAGAAATAATTAGCTATAATTGTGGAGCTTTTTTTCGAAACCCTGTAAATGCAAAAAAAATTTTTTTTTCAGTAAAAGAGGTCTCCACATACTTGAATTAAATTTCTATAGTTTAGTAAACTAATATTAAGCAAAACGTTGTATTTCTTTTACATATATTTGATGATTTTTATCAAAACGCTGTATGTTAGTGTTTATATTTTTTCAAACTGCGGTATATGTATACGATATAATTCAAATTTAAAATTATATACGTTAAGTTTAAAAGCTAGTTTTATTTGTTAGTTTGCTCATTCTTTACTGCGTGTACTTTTGTGTGCTTTATTAAAATGGACAATAAAACAGTGGAAAAAATTAACGAAGGCTCAGCTAAAAAACCCAAAAAAATATATGAAAGGGAAAAGCGAAAAGCTATAAGGTTAATAAATTGATCAAATTAGTAGTGGTGTTGTGAGGTTTAGAACACAATCATTCACCTCCAGACAGGTCAAACACCCGTCTGGAGTTCATGACCCTGTGTTCTAAACCTCACATACTATTTAAGGAGAGGACACTAACCTAATACCTTGAGGAAGGTCAGTGACGCGATAATTTAAATTATTGAAGTAATTCAGGTAAAAAATATTTTTGTTTAATCTAAGTTCTTAATATTATTTTGCAAACAATTGTCTGGACGTTAATGATTGTGTTCGAAGCATCATATATGGAAAAATTATTGATTTCTCTAGCCTAAATTGGGGCCTCTTAGCAACGCAATGTAATTGCCTATATTCAGGAGCAAGTAAAAACATTGCATATGTTGGATAGTTCAGAAAAATATTTATTTGATACATTCAAAAAAATTGTATATGATCCTAATTCTTGTAAATATCAAAAATTATTATCAACTGTCCTTTTTAACCTCTTTTCTAAAATTAAAATTGTTATGATAGTAACATACATACAAAATCAATGATTGTGATCGAACCATCATATATGGAAAAATCATTGATTTCTCTAGCCTAAATTGGGGCCACTTGGCAACGCAATGTAATTGCCTATATTCAGGAGCAAGTAAAAACTTTGCATATCTTAGATAGTTCAGAAAATATCTATTCTACCCATTCAAAAAAATTGTATATGATCCTAATTTTTGTAAATATCAAAAAATTATTATCAAGTGACCTTTTTAACCTCTTTTCTAAAATTAAAATTATTACGATAGTAACATACATACAGAAATTAAAATATATAAGATTTCAATTTTTTGTGATTATTAAAATAATTTATGTCTTACCTGAACTTTGCCCCATTTTTTAAAAATTTGGATAAATAAGGAAAAAAAAATAAAAAAAACGCTATACATTTTTTTATTGATTTTTATTGTTGAAACATGAACTTACACTTACACTGTTTGAATATCAACTAAATAAAATGATTTCAACACAAAGAATATATTTCGTATGTTTATCAATTGACTTTTTGACATTACTTGTTGTTATGTCATTTTTTGATAGTAATATTTTCTTGTTAATTTATTAAAAATTACTAAATTAAAACTTTTACATTACTGGTTAGTACCGAATATTCAACAATTCTCTCATGAATTATAAGACAGTAGGCAATGGTTTTTTCTGCCGGTGGTTCTTTAAAACTAAATTCCAATCGTAGATCTACTGGACCCATTTTTAATGAATCGCTTTTATTGCTTACAACAAATACCACCCTATGTTCACTCCAATTGTATTTAAATTTGTTACCTGTTTTACAAGCGACGGTTTCTTTTTGCATTCATATAGATAAGTAGGTAACATGCTGCGAACAATACTGCTGATTATTGCCGTACTTGAAAAGTCATCTCATTTAAATATTGAAAAACTATACTTACCTACATGAATTATATACCTACATTTTTTCAAAGTCTCCGTTGAAATGTATTCACAATTATTGTCAATAGTTTTATGAAGGGTCATCTTTTGTTATATTTTTTACAACTTGGACTAGTGAAAGTACATATTTGTACAGATTAATTTCTTTTATTTAATAAAAACAGGTATATTTTTAAGAAATTGTTCTAAATAGGTATTTATGATAATTGTTATTTTCTTATTTTTAATATGAATTTATATAAATATAAAATCCTTATATAGAGTCTATGTCAGACTAAACTTTTTTTTAGTTAGTTAGACTAAAGTTATATAATATTATGATAATAATTATTCATTCAATCATTTACTGAAAGGTCTATCATTATGTGTGTGGAAATATTTGGAATACTAAGCTTGCACATAATTTTAGTCCCATCAGTAACATAAAATTTTAACAATCAATTAACCTATCGGTTCCTTGTTTTATTTAAAATTAACAAGCTTTTCCATAAATAACATTGGAAAATTTTTCGATAGTTAACAATCGACGATTATGCATTAGAAAAATTTCATACAAATATGCAATACAGTCATACATACAAATTTCGATGTCCAAATTAATGCAATATTTTACAAAAATAAAACTTTAAAAATTAGGGTAATATTTCTTAAACTCAAAATAATTAATACAGATAAAATAAAATCTGTCCATTCTTTGATATATTTTAATTTATAGGAAAAGTTACTAATTATCCAAATATTTCCACACACATAATGATAGACCTTTCAACAAATGATTGAATGAATAATTATTATCATAATATTATATAACTTTAGTCTAACTAACTAAAAAGTTTAGTCTGACATAGACTCTATATAAGGATTTTATATTTATATAAATTCATATTAAAAATAAGAAAATAACAATTATCATAAATATCTATTTAGAACAATTTTTTAAAAATTTACCTGTTTTTATTAAATAAAAGAAATTAATCTGTACAAATATGTACCTTCACTAGTCCAAGTTGCCAAAAATATAACAAAAGATGACCCTTCATAAAACTATTGACAATTGTGAATATATTTCAACGGAGACTTTGAAAAAATGTAGGTATATAATTTATGTACGTAAAATTATTGTAAGCAAATGAAGCAAAGTAAGTATGAGTATGAGTATGAGCATGAGCATGAGCATGAGCATGAATATGAGTATGAGCATGAGCATGAGCATTTTTTAGGATATTACTGATTATGTTTTTTGGAATTTCAATAATTTTGTAGCCAATTCTCACATTAGGATAGAAACAGTATAAATGATGCGTTGTATTATTATTTAGATAAGCTCCTTTTACTAAATTACAATTTACAAATATTGCGTTAATTTCTTGAATGTGAACAATTTCATCAGAAATATATTTTTATTTGCATCTAAGGTCTTTGTTTTCGTAAATCCAAGTAATTTTCCAAATGATTCATTTCCAAATATAATTTTCTCCGAACAAAGAATTTCACTTTTTAACGTTGACGTATTCAACTTTAAACTGAAGACTGGTTTCGGTTTTGCTGATTTTTTATCCCCTTTTTTAGGTGCTGGTGGTGGAGGAAAAAGTTTGTTGAATTGCTTTAAAATTTCACCTTCAATTTCGACAATTTCATAACTTCCAGTTGATAACGTAATTGTTTTATTACCGATATTTATTTTATTATTGCGTGAGTGGATATTTGGTATTGAGTTGTATGAGAAAAATTCAACAAGACCAATTTCATAATTCGCATTTGTACAATCTATTGGTGGGAAAAACTCAGCATCTAATTTCGATTTAGTACCACTTAATGTTATGGTATATGACATTTTTTATTTAAGTACTTTTCACAACAATAACATAGAAATATTAAACACAGATGACCACAGTTTACTTCATTGTTTCTTTGATGAATGTAATAATTGTATAGAATGTTTTTATTAAGATACTGTAGAAGCTCATTTGGAGGGGGTAGTCCAAAAGAATCATAGTACAGTCGTCCCTCAACTTGTTGACAATTTAAGTTATTGACGATGATCGTAGTTTACCTTAAGTTATAGACAAACCATATGTATGTACCCAAGGTTATACGTGCTGTGTCGTAGTGTGGTAATTCGTAATGCGTACATACAGATGGTTTGTCTATAACTTGAGGTAAACTACGATCATTGTCAATAAGTTAAATTGTCAATAAGTTGAGGGACGACGGTATAATTTCAAGTTTCCCTTTTTTAAAATATGTTACCCAGTGAGAACCAGGGAAATTAGATGTTTGCAGATTAATAATACCACTTTCAATATTCCAAGGCTTTTGTGGTATTTCATCCCTCATAAATATTTCTCTAAAATATGGAATATTTTTTGTATAGTAAATCAAGTCAAAATTTGTCAACGCTCTTTTAGGCAAAATATTTAGAAAATGTTTTTTATGTTTATTTAAAAATGAATTAAAATCTTGCTTTATTGATAGTGTGACAGTATGGCCTTAAGCATTTAAACTGAAGCGCGGGATTAGTGTCGACATCTGTTGGTGAAATCTATAAGCTTCTTCGTATAGTTTAGTTTCAAACCACTAGTTGATTGACTAACGACCCTTAATAGATCTAACCGCGCTACTGTCGTTCTGTTCAGTACGTATATAAGTTATATTATTATGGCGAGAGAGACAGGTTTTGAGCCAATCAGAGGACGAGCGTCTTTTGTGACCTTATATGGTAATCTTATGAGTGAATCAGAGAGCTCGTAATGATAGGATCGTAGAAAGACACTCTTTGGCTAGTGTAAAAACAGCAAAGACGTCATTTCAACAATTAAATTAGATTTATTAAATATTATAAAATTATAATCACTCTTTGTCTAGTGTTATAACAGCAAAGACGTCATTTCAACAATTAAATTAGATTTATTAAATATTATAAAATTATAAATACACTCTTTGTCTGATATTCAAACAACAAAGATGTCGATTAATATTGAATTCTTTGGTTGATTAGTATTTTAATATTATTTCAATAATAAAATATGAATAACATAAATTAAATTAAAATATAACAAAATTATATTAAATAAAATAAAAAATTAAATAATATTATACAAAAAGTTATAAATATATTTAAATAAAAAAAAATAAATAGTAAAAAGAATAAAACCGCTACATATAACATCCAAGGGGCAATAGAATATAAAATTATATTGTTTAAGTGAACTTTATCGTTCGGAACTTTGTGTTTTTGAGAATTTTGACTTTCGTGAGTTTTGGAAAAATGGAAGATTCAACAGTGGATTCTTTTTGTGCTACTTCATCCCCGTTAAGCATCGAAGATTCACCAGTTGTGACGACATCCAGCAACACCGAACGGATTACACCGGATGGAATCGCCGTTGCTGTTAGTCAACAGGTTGTTCCAACTTCGAGGGTATGCAACGAAACCGTTAGTGATCTTTCGAATATTTTGTGTAAGAAAGATGTCATTTTTAATAACATTGTTAATACAATAGATGATTTAATTGAAAGATTTAATAGGATGCTAAAAAATTCAAATAATAGCAAAATTTTAGATAATAATAGTCAAATGTTAGATAAATTCGACCAAAGCACTAGCAACAATCGTACTCAAAATCACAACAATCTAAATTCAAATGTACAAAGGATTTCCCAGAATTTTAATGATGAAAACAACACTGTTTCTCATAATTCAAATGAAACTAATGTAAATACATTAACTTCATTTTGCACGATTACAAACTTAAACAAAATTAAATTTAAGAAACGTAACAAATTTATTAATAATACTAAATTTAAAATTGAAAATATTAAAATGAGAAAAGGAAAAAACAGGTCTAGAAAATTAAGGTACAAAATTAGAAAAAGAAAATTTAACAAAATTTTTAAAGCAAAAATAGCAAACAATTTTAGCAAAAGAAACAGTATAACAAATAAAGAAATTAAAAGGAAGAATAAAAGGGTTAAAGTTTTTAAAAATAAAACAGAATTTACGTTAAATCATTTCAAAAACAATAATAAAGTCTTTCCAATAAATATCAACAATTATTTTACTGTTGTTAACAAATTAACTAAAATAAAAAATTTTCCTATTACAAATAATTTAACAATTGAATGTTTAAACTATTGTTATAAAATAATTTACAATTTTTTACTAATGAATTTACAACTATTTAATATTGTAACAGTTAATTTAGAGATTTTTCATGAAAAGCCTCGCGGCATTGGAAAGTTAGAACCGAATTCGAATCCCAAAAGTCCTCCTTTATAAGTTTCAGACTTCCTGGAAAGTCAAGGGCAATTTGAGGTGTTAGCCTTGTTGACTTTCGCGTTTTCTTTGCACTTGAATATTCTTAATTTTGAAAATTACAGTTTTATTTTTCGTGGGGAAATTACATTTATTTTAATCTTATATTGAATAAAATTTTTTTTATGAATGATAACTGATCGCGATCATCCTTGTAGTATCAATATTTTGTCTTTAATATTAATAAAAGTTATAAATTAAAATAAAAAAAAAAAAAAAAAAAAAAGAATTAAATGAGATTAACGATTGTTTCATGTTTGAAGTAAACTTTATTTAATAAGTTGTACCTATAAAAGAGAAAACGAATTCTCTGATAGAATCGTATTCTACTTACTTCAAGAAATTACTTTTCCTTTGAAATTTCTAATTTGTATGAAATTTAAATAAGTATGTGTACTTAATTCAAACAATAAATTAATTAAGTATTGTCTTGTATTGGCACTTTTCAATTTACCGAATTATATGTGAAGCTACACATAAAATAACTCTGTTAATCATGTCAGCTTATTTTTATTAAATATATAAGGTATAATTTATACAAGTATTATCTGATAAAGTTCATTATGGCGTCATGCTAGTATTATATAAAATCTGATCTTAACCTCTGTTATAGACGTTATAGTATACCATAAACTTAATATTAAAATTTAATTATATTTATTAATAATTGACATCACTATAGTTCATTTGCGTTCATCTTATTAAGTATTAGATAAACATCGAGGTATGCGTATATGCTTTTGTTGTATATGTTTAAATTCTTGTAGCGAGCGAAATATGTACTTTGTACGGATTAGATTTATTGAACGTGGACATGATTATTATGTTGCAATTATTTTTTATTTTGGAGTGAAGCTTAAGTCATCCCGAATGTCATCATGAGAAAATATTTTAATAAAATTATAATGTATATTTATTATGAATTTTGAGGAAATGTGTTGTATTGAAATATTATGATGTTTTAAGTATTGAAATATGATATTTAGATTTGAGTGAATTGATATTGTGAGGAGAATATGATATTTTGTGGCATTCGGGTGATATGTATTTTACTTTCATATCATGCCAAGTTTTAGTATTTTGATCAATTGATCTGTGCACATTACTAGATTATATTTTTCGCTTCTATATTTTTTTTTGTTTTGTCGTACTTTCGATAAAATGTGAATTTTGATGTTTAATGTGATGTCTAGCCTATAACTTTAATGTGACGCCTGATAAATTCCTTAAAATTATTTTGCTAATATCATAAGCACAAGTGTGACGAAATCTGTTACTGAACTGTACAAAGTTCTGTTAATTTCAATATATCTATAAAAGATTTTAAATGCACCCAGTTTATATTTTGCATATTATATGAACACAAGTGTTGGCTTACGTATAGTTTGAGTATATAAAGTTTTACTGTTAACAAAATACAGATATTTTATAAATTAATCTCTCGTTTCTTATATTAATATATATGTATTGAGAAAGTTTAACTTCAAAATTGCCAAAATTTGTATTAAACTATAATTCTTATAAAAAAAAAATATATATATTTGTTTTCCTTTTATAAATATATTTCATATTAGTATATGAATACATTTGATTTCTTGTATAAAGAAAGAATCTATGTTATTTTGTTTTTAAAATTTTATTTCAGTATGATAAATTCAAGGACAATCTTTTCTCATTGTCGTTACTTATTTGTTTCAGTAACTTGTACAAACAAGTGGTTGATGTTTTATACGTCCCAAGCCTTGTTGTGTGAGATAGGCTTATGCACCATTAGTGTAGTTTATACACAACATATACATAAGTGGTATATCCTTTTCTAATGCACGTGTCTTTTGGTTGTTTATCATTTAACCGTCTTTGTATGTGAATATTGGTATTGGATATATTCCACTGGAACACATTTTATTTTATTGCTTGAAATGTTTTGATGTTTTGATGCTATTAAATTTACCCTCTTTTAAGTTTCATAACAACGCATTTTGTTTTAAATTTATAATACCTAACTATGTATATAGAAATAAATAACTTTATTTTCAACACAAAATTTTCTTGTTACCTATGAATCATCGACCACTAATATTCTGTTTTGTATTACTTTTGAATATTTTGTAAATATGGTTTTACGCCATAAATCCTTGAATTTTTTTTTATTATTATCAAATCATTTTCATATGGTTGTAATGATATAAAGGGGGAGGAGAGGAAAAAAATTTTTTTTCTTTTCTTTCTTTTCTTTCAAAAAAAAAATATTGTTTTATCGATTATATGCTGTTTACGTTTTATAAGATTTTGTATGTTGCATTTGTCGGTAAATCGATCCTATCCTTATTGCATTCTGATATTTGCTTGAATTTAAATCTGTTCTATGATATCGTCAATTATTGGTTGGTTTCAATATTTGTCCTGAATTTCAAATATAAAATCATTATTTCAAACAGTAAATACTTTCTTAATAACATTTTGTATTTCTCTTAAGTTGCTTTGTTCAGTTTGAACCCAAAATGCATTTTTAATGCATTTTGAATTCAAACTTGGGCCGGGGTTATGTGACAGTATGGCCTTAAGCATTTAAACTGAAGCGCGGAATTAGTGTCGACACCTGTTGGTGAAATCTATAAGCTTCTTCGTATAGTTTAGTTTCAAACCACTAGTTGATTGACTAACGACCCTTAATAGATCTAACCGCGCTACTGTCGTTCTGTTCAGTACGTATATAAGTTATATTATTATGGCGAGAGAGACAGGTTTTGAGCCAATCAGAGGACGAGCGTCTTTTGTGACCTTATATGGTAATCTTATGAGTGAATCAGAGAGCTCGTAATGATAGGATCGTAGAAAGACACTCTTTGGCTAGTGTAAAAACAGCAAAGACGTCATTTCAACAATTAAATTAGATTTATTAAATATTATAAAATTATAATCACTCTTTGTCTAGTGTTATAACAGCAAAGACGTCATTTCAACAATTAAATTAGATTTATTAAATATTATAAAATTATAAATACACTCTTTGTCTGATATTCAAACAACAAAGATGTCGATTAATATTGAATTCTTTGGTTGATTAGTATTTTAATATTATTTCAATAATAAAATATGAATAACATAAATTAAATTAAAATATAACAAAATTATATTAAATAAAATAAAAAATTAAATAATATTATACAAAATCTTATAAATATATTTAAATAAAAAAAAATATTAAAGGAAACAAAATTAACAAATAAATTTATGTAAAAACTATCAATTAAAAAATTATATTAGAAAATCTTAATAAACTATTTTTATAAATTAATTGGTAATTTATATTCTTACGAACCCGTTAAACGACCTTTGGACTAGAAATCCAACAATTAATAGTATTTTATCAGGGACAAAACAACAACATATATAACAACATAACAGTAATACAAATTATACGCGCGAAAACAATAGTTTAAACGTATCGTGGTAGCGAAAACCGCTACAATAGTCAATATATATTTTTTTTATTATTCATTTTTATGTCTGGATTTAAGTATAGACCAAAGCCTTTCTTATATGGCTTGAAAATGATGGATTTCCCCTGTTTTAGATTCAATTCAACTTCTTTGTTGTGTCGTTTATTTTCTTCCAAGAATTCTCTGGCTTTTTTAGCATCACTAATGGTTTTGGCTATACTACTAACACCACCAGCTAGACTACCAACAGCAGAGAGACCAGCAAGAAGAGATATTAAAAACGGTAGTGCCCCACCAATTTTTTTAGGAACTGGTAACAGTCTTGGTATTGAAATATTTCTTTTTCCATATTTGTTTACACTTCTTTTAGCTGCTAATAAAGCGTTTCTTATTCCTTGATTAACATTTTTGACGTCTTTTTGTCTTAGCGCTTTTCGAGCTGATTGAATTATTCTGCTCAGTGGAACCTTTTTCTTCGATTTCACTTTTAGTTTTCCACCCACCTTTGTTTTAGCCTTCATAATATTAGTTACAAACCAAGCTGCTGATTTTTCACCTAAGCTTGCGTCCTTCGATTTAACACGCTCCCAAGCTTTTTCAATTAGTCGTTTATCTGCCTCTCTTTTTTCAAGCGAATTAGATGTTTGAGAATAAGCAATGTCGTGTTCAAGACAGGCTTTGTCTAATTGATTTATTGGAATATCTCCTCGATGTAAACGTTTTTGTAATTTTGTTCCTGGACCACAAAACTTATAAAATGGCAAATGAAATTCCACTGGTAATTTATCAATTAGTGTATTGAGTAAACCTTTTCCTTGAATTTCTCTTACTCGACTGAGTCTTCTCCGTTTTTGATGTTGCATTTTTTATAAATTAATTTTTATTTCTGATTTTTACAAATGTGACAATTCTTTTTTAATGGAATTGGCCCATCATTATGATCTCCCCACGTTATCAAATTATAATGATCAAAGCAACGATGCTCTTCCATACGTGGTTTCTTCTTTAATAAATAGTAAAACACTTGAAGGCACATTGTATACAAAATGTATTGTTGCAAGTGCAGAGGTATATAAATAGAGAGATACAATTACTCTGAATCAGTTTATTGTAAACATGAAATTTATAAAGCAACCCGTGTCATTATCGGTAAATAATCACGACAAAAAACTTCATGTAATTAATAAAAATTATCAACGTCATAGTAAACTATTCCCTAATACAGTAAGATGTATTATTGCTGCACCATCTGGTGGTGGAAAAACTAATTTAATTTTAACATTGTTAGAAAATAAAAATGGACTATCATTTGAAAATTTATATATATATATATATATATATATATATATATATATATATATATATATATATATATATATATATATATATATATATATACATTTACGGAAAATGATGAAGTGATTAAACCGAATCAAGTTAAACTTAATTCAATTATTATATTTGATGATATTTCGTGTTCTGATCAAAGTAATGTAAGACTGTTTTTTTCTTATTCCCGCTATTTTCTAACAGATGTTATTTATGCTTGTCAAAGCTATTCGGCAGCTGCCAAACACCTTTTGCGAGATAATGCAAATGTTATAATATTATTTAAATCTGATTATCGAAACACTTTTAATGCCTATAGAGATCATGCTTTTTCTGATATGATTTTTGAAAAATCTTCTGAGATTTGCAACAAAATTTGGGAAAATAACCCTTATGGTTTTTTGTCAATATTTAAAGAGTCTAGTATTAACAATGGTCGATATCGTCGGGGATTAGATGAATATATAATCATGTAAATTTTGTGTTCTTAATTCAAACAGTGAATAAGTCTTTCAGCGTGCGTTCTAAGAAAACATGGATAAAGAAACAGCAGAAATTAAAAGAAAAATTATTGAAACCGGTAATGTTATCCGTAATAAAAATTTAAACATAAAACGTGGTCGTTTGGATATGGAAAGAAATCTTAAAGATTTCTACAAACCACTTACAGAAGATTTGAAAAATATTTCTGGCATTAGAAAAACTGATATTGAAAATGTCTCACAAAAAACAAACAATGAAAAAATTAAAACAAATAAAAGCGAAGATGAAATGGACACTACTTTTAATGAATCTTTTGCTACACCAAAAAAAGACTTAAGTGATAAGGATTCATTTTTATTAACACCACAAAGTTCTCAACAAGATTATGACTCATCTTTAAGTGAAAATTATGGAAAATTGTCTAAAAAATATATGAAAAGTCTTTTATCAAAAAAAGATTACGATAAAGCAGACTTAGGAATTAGACTTGAACAAAATGAATGGAAAACTGGACAGGAAAATGTTGTTTTTCATCCTGATGATAATTTAACCATTAATGATAAAGTATATGAAGGAACACCAGGTTTATACGAACTATTATTTAAGAAAATACCTAGGAAATACTCTCAAGATGATCTACACAATTACAAACAAATTCTTCAAGATACAAAGGCAACAGACAATTTGAATACAAGAACGTATAAATATAGAAACATATATAAAAAGTTATTTTCTACAGAAAAAGAGGGAGATGGTATTGATTTAGGCTTTAAACGTTTAAATAAAACAGACTTCATTTATTATGACAATGTTAATGATCTCTGTGAGAGATTACGTTTATTGGTTGCAGCACAAAGTCAAGGAAACACCGGAGTTTCGAACCAAATTGTTGAGATTGTACAACAATTGAAAAAATTAGGTGTAATTGAATAAATTCTGTTTTTTTTTTTTTGAAAATATATTTTATTAAGAATGGATTGCAAAGAATACAAACCTAATAAAGAAAAAGTGTTTATTATTGTTGTAAGTGGTGTAATTTTGTTTTCTCTAATAAGTGTGTGTTTAATGAAGTGGGAATGTCAAGACTCATTAAATGAGTTAAAAATTAATAAAACTATAAATGAGACTTTCTTTTTAAAACAAATTGAAAGTAATTTCAATCAAACTGTTTTATTTTTATTAAAAACCTTTCAAAATGACAATGTTGATTACGTCATATCCAAAATGCTATTCATGGAAAGTAAAATTCTGAATTTTACAAATTTTACAATGAAACATGTTAATGAAAAGACAAATTATTTAGTAGAATTAATTCATAATAATACAAGACATCTAAATTTAAAAATTGATGAAGAAAGGAACCATATTATAAATTTACTACGTTCAAATATTAATTATTTAAGACAAGAAATTAAAAATTTACACAATGAGCAAATAATAAGTCGTCAATGAATTACATAAAGGTGTAAGAAGAAAATTTAATCGACGTAAAGTTAGAATAGTTGGTATTGATGAACAATGGCAAGCTGATCTTTGTGATATGCAATAATTTGCAAAAGAAAACAAACAGTATAAGTATATTTTAACTGTTATCGATATTTTTTCAAAATTTGCATGGGCGGTTCCACTTAAAAGCAAAAGGGGTGAAGAAGTGTCCAAAGCTATGGAATCAATTTTTAAACTTGGTCGAAAACCATTGCTATTGCAAACTGATAATGGCACTGGTTTTTCAACCCTTATTTTAAACAGTTAATGAAGAAATATGGCATTCAACATTTTACAACTTATTCATCTTTAAAGGCAAGTATCGTCGAAAGATTTAACAGAACTTTGAAAAATTTAATTTGGAAACAATTTAGTATTCAGTCCTCTCATAAGTGGATTCAAATACTTGATGATTTGGTAAAAAAATATAATAACACAATACATTCTACAATCAAAATGAAGCCAAGTGAAGTTAATTCAAAAATAATTGAAGAGAAATTACGTCATACAGTTTATAATTATGATCAGTTTCAAAATAAGAAAAAGCCTCGATATAAGAAAAATGATCATGTTCGAATTAGTAAGTTTAAAACCACTTTTGAAAAGGGATACACTTTTAACTGGACACCTGAAGTTTTTAAAATTAGTAAAGTACATAAGACGGATCCAGTCACTTACTCATTGATTGATTATGAAAATAAACCAATTCAAGGCAAGTTTTACGAATTTGAGATTCAAAAAACTAAACATCCTTCAGTGTATCTTATTTCCAAGATTCTTAAAAGGAAAGGGGATAAATTACTGGTTGAATGGTTAGGATTCAAAGGTCAGAAATCGTGGATTCATAAAAATGATATTGTATAATTACTTTTTTATTAAAAAATGTATGTAATTGTTAAGAAAGGAAAATAAATATTAAAAAACTCTTATTTTGTTTAATTTTTTTATTTTAAAAATGAGTGAGACAATATTTTTTTTATATGAGTGAGACAATATTTTTTTATATGAGTGAAACAATATTTTTTTATACAATTTAAACATTTTGCAAACTGTCTTTATGAAACCAGGCTATTATTCTTTTGTCATCATCGGCAGATAAAGTTTTCTTATTGTTTTTCAGTGTAAAAATATGATGATATTTGGAATTAATTAAATACATTTCAGCATACATGCTTTTTTTGAAAAACAACGTATTTAAATAATCTTCGAAAGTTATTTGTGACAGACACGGTTTTGTAATTCCTTTAGCCCGTTTTTCTACAATTTTATCTAATGTAATGTATGAATACATTTTTGCCCTTAACCCACAATAAGTAGTTATTATTATTCCTTTTAACTCATCTTTCATTAAACCCATTATACTTTTATTAACAGGTGTAATATTAAACGGATTATTTTCTGTATATCCTGATGTATCAAAATAATTTAAATTTTGTTGAATTATTTGATATGGATTAATATTTTCAAAGCCAACTAATAATGAATCTGTATCTGAATATAATAATTTAACATTATTTCCAAAAATATTTTTAAAAACATCGTAATAATAATAATACATATGATATTTGGATAATTCCAGAATGGCCCACCCTGCATATATTGGCCTGTTATGGTATATTTCATCTTTTACATTTTCAAGCATAATTAAATTTTCACACAAATAAGTAAATTTTTTACATAATGCACTGGCAATTTTTTTGCGAGCCCCCTTTCTACCACCCCAACTGCAACATAATTTGATGTCACATCTTTTACGGAGTGATTCAATACATTTACCAAATATACTATTCACATTTCCTTTAAAATAATTTGACTCAAATTTTGTTTTAGCTTCGGCTCTTAACTTTCCATTAAAATCAACGTATGGTTTTAACCAACAGGAATGTTTGAATTTTAAAACTTTGTGTATTTTTCTGAGAACTAAGCCATGTTTTAAGCATTGTTTTAAATTTTTAATGTGTAATATATAATTTTTTTTAGGTCTAAAGGATCCTATAAGTTTTGGAACTCGAGAATTTGATTTAGGTGGGATAAAATTTTCTGGACAAAATGGAAAATCGTTATGAAGATCATGAATATTTTCTGGATAGTCTAAATCAACTTCTAAAGCATACCCTATGTCGGGATCATTTTCGTTAGTGTTTTCTAAATTAAAATCGTTTACATTTATAAATTCAAAACCGCCATATGGTAAAGGAAAATGTGACATTATGAATCCATAAAGACTGTTAGCATCAAAATACATAATATATCTATCGTTTTCATTTTTGTTATAAAATTCATTCATGTATACATTATTGGCTTGGAAAAATCTAGTAGGAACAAAACAGTTTCCTCCTCTAATGGAAGTTTCAAAAAAATTTAATATGTCAATATCTGTAATAAGTTCAAGTTCAACCCCTGTATATTTTAACATCGCATCGAACGAAAGATCAGCCATGCTAAAAAAATGGGAAGGATCTAATTTATATATTTTATGGCATAGTTCTCGGAAATTTTCAAATACATCAGCCATAAGTAAAATATCTGTTTTCAAGTACAATTCACTATAATCACCCAAAGTTTCTATTTTAAAATGATTCCAAACCATTTGAGCATGTTCATAATCATTATCAGAAATATTTTCATTTTTTACAATACTAAAAAAATAATCTTTAGGTGGAAGTTGGGTTTCTTTTAATTTTTCATAAGAGTCAACGTAAGAATAAGGAAATACTCCTTTTCTCATTAACAGATTAAAATCGCTTTCTAAAGGAAAATGTTGTTTTAAAATTTTAAATTGATGTGGTTCCAAATTTTTCGACAGTTCATCTAAAGAAGAATTTAAAAATCTGCAGGAATCTAAAAAGCGTACATAAACCGATCCAATTTTTTTCTGAATACAAATATAGTTTTGAGTGTTTAAAGGAATGGCATAAACGTTCTCCTTCGAAAATCCTAATTCTCCCAAAAACAAATGAAAATCATAGCGACTTTCATTATGAAAGAAAGCTGGTATATATCTATTTGTTTTTAAATTTATATTACCTGAATTACCTGAATAATCTAGATGATTGTGATCCCTAACCTTAATTTGCCCAGGCTCAAATGGTTTTTCACATATCCAAGTATTTGGATTTTTAAAAGCAATTTCATCTTCAAAAGTCATTACCATGGGCGCATTTGTTTCAAAAAATCTTTCAGTACATTCAGCCAATTCAATAATTTTTTTAATAAAATGCTTGGTTGCCACTGGGCCTATGTAACTATAATAGCAATTAAGATTTTCGTTAAAATAACAAACAACCTTCATTCCTATTGCATAAGGAACGTGATGTTCAATTCTTTCAACATATGAGTCATTTGGCTTTGGTGCGCAACTATGAAATTTTTTAGTTAAACACTCAAAATCACAATAGGCTAATATTGGAACTTTTAATAAATGTTTGATTTTGTTAAATTTCATAATATTGTTATTTTCCGATGGGAATGTTATTTTAACTGGTTTTACAAGTGAACATTTTTCCAAATGTTTGTTTAACAAATCTATGTTTGTAAAATAATTTAAACATCTTTCACAAATATAATGTTTATTTTTATGCCGGGAAAGTTGAGAGCCACATAAACGAGATAAATTTTTTATATAACAATAATGATGTCTATTATTTTCATTATCAAAAATTAATAACAAATTAATATGAGTATTATTTTTATATTTGGTAAAGTGTAGAGGCCCGCAAATTTTTCCTTAATTATTGTGTCTATATCTTTTAAACTAATTGGAAAGATAATATTAGTTAAAAATTTCTCTAAAATTTTGTGGATACTTTGAAACTCTATTTGGATTACTTTCTTGTGGGTATAGAGCAGCTAAAATTGACAAAATAAAACAATAATTATTATGATTTTTTACATTAATTACAGAATTGGTTCTTAAAATATTTTTTGCCAATGGAATATAAGTACCACCTGAATTTAAAGGATCGTATTGAGCTAAACTTAACTCCAAATACAAAATTCGATTCAAAGTTTTTCCGCTTTCACCTCTTTCAAATGTATCCATTTTATCTAAAATATCTTCCATTTTTCTTTTATATATAGCACTAATTTCACTAGTACGGTCTAAGACAAATAGTCTATTTTGAAAGTAAACATTATCGAAAACTTTCTTATCAAGTTTTTCAAATTTATATTCACAACAAAGACTGAAGCTTATTTTTAACCAAGTATATTTTTGTTGATATTCAGTTATTTTAGACTTTACTAGGTGGAAACACTTTTCGAAAAATTCACTTACTGATTTTATATTATCATTGTTTTTAATTCTACCCACAAAAATTCTGTTATTAAAACTATTTATAACATTGGTCCAATGTAGGTTACTAAATGAGTTTACCTTAGTGTGAACTCCTGAATTTAGATTAGGGCCTGATGATTGAAAATTTTCTTCAAAATCTGTTGAAGTTGACGGTTGAATGTTTTCTTCAAAATCTGTTGAAGTTGATGGTTGAACATTTTCTTCAAAATCTGTTGAAGTTGATGGTTGAATATTTTCTTCAAAATCTATTGAAGTTGACGGTTGAGTATTTTCTTCAAAACGATTGGGGGCTGAAGGTTGAATATTTTTTTCTGCAACTGAAAATAAAAATATTAAACTTATATAGTAATAGAATGAAAAATATTCACTTACTTTCAGCTTCGTATTTCCTTTTAATTACCTTTTTCATTGCATTCGATTTAAATATTCATTAATATTGAAATCTGGGGAATGTCTTAATATCTGACTTGGTTGTGCAAAACCTGTTGGATAATCTTCAGTTGATATGTGATTTGCTCGAGACGGGCCTGCTTTGTTTATGTTTGTATGGGTTGAAGGCAATTCTTCTCTATCATTGCAGCTTCCAGCTGATAATTCCAAATCGATAATTACCTCTGTTTGTTCTTCTGTAATGTGGATTTTTTATAATTTTTAAAATTTCAGGACCAGGGTCAGTATTGGTATAATTTGGAAAATTTGTACAGTTTACTTGAGAAGAAGCTGCAGTGTCTTCCCAATTTGAAAATAACACTTGACTGCTATCAGAATTTAATAGCGAAATTATGTCTTCTAAATTAGTTGGATAATTCGAACGATTGTTGGGAAATTCAAACTAGGTTCTATCAGAACTTACTGTACTGTTTGTTGATTCAGCATCACTACTGCCCGCTTCGGAAACTAATTCTTCAAAATCATCCCTAGGATATAAATTAAAATTCATAAGAATTTTACATTTTCTGTTTTGAAGATGATTTGTTGAATGATGTGCTATTTCCGTAGTTGGTACAATATTTACGAAATTGAGTAGTAATCGATAAATATCAGCAAAACATGATCGTTGTTTATAATTAGCATCTATTTCCTTATTTATATCTAAAAATTCAATTTCGATCTCAGATGAATCATTATTAGTAATTTTTATATAGAAATCTTCTAGCTCTTCAAACAAACAAAATAAGGAAAATTTAATACCATTTTCTAAGCCGTATTTTAATTCCTCATAGTCATTTTTAAACAAATTTAGACAATAATAAAAATCTTCTTTTTCACTTATGTATTTATTAGAGTATTTCATTTTAGTAAATGTGAAAAATGAATATTTCTTAGAATTTTTTGAAACTCTGTACTTATAAAATAAATAATCATTAAAAATTTTAATTAATGCCTTTTTTCTGTCTTCGCAGTACAAGAAATTGGCTGCACCGCATTCACCAACAATGTTTACTCCCCCTAGTAAATTATCTATTTCCATATTGTTCCACTCACCGTCCATTTTTTTAAATTGATTGTTAAATAATATTTCACACACTTTTTCTAAATATTGTCTCACTCACTTTTTTTAAATAGATAATTAAATAGAAACTAAAAATTTTTTTTACTTTTTTTATTTACAAATATCCAAGACATCGCTCATCCAACCAAATAAATTAGTAAAAAATAAAAATTTTCACTTTTTGATCAACATAAAAAATAGAAAACCTATTCCTATTAACATATTGTACAAATACAACTAATATATTTTTCCGCTAATATTAAACAAAATATTAAATATTTTAAGTCCAAAAAGTTTAATAAAATTAAAAAAAACGTTATATCAACACTTACCACCTTATTTGGTTGGATGAGCGAATTGTTTGAACGAAAAAACTATAGAATGATGTACGTGTTTTAATTGCTAAAATTTCTTCGTATTTATAGCAAACAACACAACCTAATTACACCACTGAAAAAAATTTTTTTGGGGGGCATAACATTTTGAACCATGATTAATTATGGTGTCACTTGACAACGCAATTTTTATTTACAAAAAAATAAGAAAAATTTCCAAATTTTTTTTATTTTGATAAATATGAATTATTAACTTTTAAGTTTTAAGAGATAAAATAATTCACTGAACAACATAAATAAAATCAAGGACTTTGAAAAAAAACCTCGTGTTCAGTAACATAAATAATATCAAGGATATTAAAAAAATCATACAATCAACAAGAAAAATAAAATCAAGGTTATAAAAAAATCATGTGGGCATTTGCGTAAATAAAATCAAAGATTATTCAAAAATTATGGGGAGGGGAATAATTTGCTTGGTAATTCAATAGAATAATTGTAAAAAAATAGTATTTTATCATACAAAAAAATTCTCAATTATGGTGGGAAAATATGTTTTAAATACAAAGAGTTGACATAAAAAATAGCAAATGGCTTATTTCACGTACGATCACCACACCCCGAAATCTTGATATCACCGATTTTGATGATATTTTGTAATAATGTTCTACTATACCAATAATTTTGAAATGTCATATTTTTTTTCCTCAATTTTAATAAATATGGAAGTTGTGGTGTAATGAAGTTTGCCTAATTTTTTTCCAATTTTCGACACTTTCTTAAAAAAAGTTGAATATCTCCAAAGTTATTAAAGATAATTTAACCAAACTTGGTACGTATTTAGGGAACATTATACGGAAGGTATATGTATAAGAATTATTCCCGTCTTTAATATATGGTTAGATTTATAGGTATTCAAACATGACCAAATTTGGACATTCATAGCAAAAAAGCGCCTACTTTGATTTTCTTAATATTTGTACATAAAAATTGTGATGGGATCTTCAGGACTTTTCATGGGAATGGCGATAATGTGACGGGAATGCATGAGGTACAAAATGATACAGGTCAAGTGCGATTGTTGGATATATCGATTTTTCATGTGAAAATAAGTAAAAAAATTCCAGTCAACATGTATTCTAAAACTCACCGTTTTCGAGTTATGCGTTCTCGAAATTTCACTAAAGTGATAATATTGGCGAGTAAAATATTATTATTATGTTGACTTTTTGTTTATAAAATCAACTGTACCTTTTTAGATCAATATACAAGAGCGTTTGAAATTCTCTCTCATCACTTTTAAAAATCGAATCCATAAAATTTCTTGGAATTATTTCTTCGTTTGAAGGAACATTCACTATAATAAAAAAAAATTAAAATAAATATTTTTAGGTATGTTTTCTAATTTTATTACATGCAATAAAAGTATTGCAGTAATCAAACTGGTAATAAGTTTCCCGTTATTATTTATGAATCCATGAATATAATGTTTCCCTCTTTCATACTGTTTTTTTTTTTTTTAAATTAAGTGCGACATGCAGTTTTTTTTATACCTGTATGTATAATAATTGATAAAGGCTAAAGTAGCAATATTATCGTAGAAGGACAAAGTTCTTTCAGTTAAGCTTTGGTTTTTTGACGATATTGTTGCATTGCATTTTCAATGAATTTTTGTTTTAAGTTTCAATTAAAAAAAAATTATTTTTAATATTTTTTTTTAAATTCATTTGTACTATTTTGTGACTAGTGAACTTAATTTCTAATATTGGTTTTTGTTTCGGGATTTAATTTTAAAATATACGCCAGCCTAAGACATCTAAGCTCAAGCCAGAACAATTTTTTATTATTAGTTATATAAATAGCATAAATACCTTAAATGTAAGTGGTGCAGTTTAAAATTTATATTCTTTAATATTTTTTGTTATTTAAGATTTTAGTGTTAAGTGTAATTAATTAGCAATTATTTTTAAATGTGTTCTATCGGTCTTTTACTGGAACAAATTTCTCTTTGCTCTAACGATAATTTAAAGATTTTTAACGACTTAACAGATAAGGATCAATTTCTCGTCCAATTAAGAACAAATATTAAAAGTGTATGTGATATACAGACAATTTGTAATTATCATTATAATTACTATTTGAAACAGTTTGCTATAAATCAAAAAATTTGTTGTGATCCGTACAAAATTCACAAAAAACCCTACAAAAAGGATTTACGAGAAATTTCTCTTGAATTTTCTAATAAATATAAATGTGAAATTGTATTAATACCCGGAAAAAAAATTTGTAGTCGTTGTCGAAATTTAATTTATGCTACAAGACGTCAAGAAGGAAACAACGGAAATGAAAATTCGAACTCATCAAATAACAATATACCATTTGAAATTGAAAATCTTCCGGAAATTCCACTTGCGGAAGAACAGGATACAGGACATATAGAAGATCAAGATGAGGAAACAAAATATAAAGATTATTATGCGGAAATGATTGAAAAGATAAAAATAAAATGTAATGACCCATCCATAACTACAAATGAAAAGCTTTTACTTATGTCAGTTTTACCTGAGAGTTGGAGTATTCGAAAAATTCAAAGAGTTATTAATACCACTGATTACATGGCAAGAAAACTGAAAGAAATTAGTAAAGAAGAAAGTATTGCAGCGACCCAAAAAACTCAAACAGGACGACATTTACCAAATGAAACTATTGAATGTGTTGTACGGTACTACAATTCAGATAATGTAAGTCGAACAATGCCAGGAATGAGAGACTACAAAATCATTAAACACGAAGACCGGACAGAAATAATTCAAAAAAGATTATTACTGCAAAGTTTAAAAGAATTATATTTGAACTTTGTCAAAGAATATCCAGAAAAAAAGATTGGATTCACCAAATTTTGTGAGCTAAGACCACCTAATTGTATTACCGTAACAGCCAAAGGAACACATATTGTTTGTGTGTGTATTTCTCACCAAAATATTAAATTAATGTTTTCAGCCTCACATCTTTCTGAATTAAGTCAGTTAACAAGTTACCAACACTGTTTGTCGGCTATTATGTGAACAAATTTAAAAAAGAATTATATAATATTTATGAAAGCGCATTTACAAATGATCAAATTATTAAATTTAAACAATAGGTGACAGTTAACAGGATGTAGCTTGGAAACACTGGAAAAACCTATTACAGATTTTATTCATCACTTTCTTGAAAGCCTAAATAAATTACGAGAACATGATTTCGTAGCAAAAATGCAATCAGCATTTTTAACCCAAAAAAAGGACCAATTAAAAGAAGGCGAAATAATAGTATTAGGCGACTTTTCAGAAAACTACGATTTTATCGTTCAAGAGTCTGTGCAAGGATTCCATTGGTTAAACAGTCAATGTACCATCCATCCGTTTATCTGTTATTTTAAAACTAGTGAAAATACTTTATCCCATTTAAACTATGTAGTTCTTAGTGATCATTTAAAACATGACATTTTAACCGTTTATTCATTTCAAACAAAATTAATAAATTTTTTGAAAACTAAATTTGAAAATATAAACTGTATCTATTATTTTTCCGACGGGGCCGCATCACAATATAAAAATAAAACAAATTTTTTAAATTTGTGTTACCACCAAAGTGACTTTGGAATTAAAGCTGAATGGCATTTTTTTGCCACGTCGTACGGCAAAGGACCATATGATGGCTTAGGTAATGTGACGAATTAAATTCGACACATTATTGAATTCTTTGGAAAACGATTATAAACGAACATTAAATTAATTAATAATTAACCGTTTTGCAAAAATGTCAAAACACTGACATCTAACATTTATGTTTGAAGTTAATATCAGTCCAATATCCTCTGTGGTCCAATATATCAAATCATAGAATTCAATAAAAATCAATTATATATATATATATATATATATATATATATATATATAAATGCCATCTAGTGGTATCCTTTCAAATTGACGTTTACATTTCGTATTACCATCACATATTTTTTTACAGAAAACTGAAAAGTTTAGTTAACGCTTTGTCCATTGTTTGATCGAACCTTTATTTCAAAAATTAATTAACAAACAAATTATATAACAGATAATTAAAAATAAGTATCTTATATTAATTAAAAGGGATACACTCTCTCTTCTTCAAGTGACCGCGGTGATGTTAACATCAAACAAAAAAATGTAAAAAAAAAAGGGAGTTGGTCAAGATGTAAATTAGGAATTGTAACATTATTATTGAAAAAGAAAATGCATCATTATTAAGATAAGTAATATTTTATTGTAATTAAAATTTGGAAATTTATTTAAATAATATGAAAATAGTTTAAATTTAATGTGTATAAGCAAAATAATAACTTAATATAATAATATAATTAAATAGAATAATAGCATGTAAGTAAAATTTAATTTAAATATTTAACGTCGTCTTGTACTTTAGCATTCATTCGAAATTTAAAAAAAAATTTCGGGGATTCAGCAAAAGTCTACGACTCAAAATTTAGTTGATTTGTAATTTAAAAAGTATAGGTATATTTAGCTAATTGTGTAAATTTATATTTGTAGATTTATATTTAGATTAACGTTAAGTAAATTTCCAAATATATACTGATTGTGTTTATAGTTTAATCATTATCAAATCACGTAACTATTTCCGGTTTAGGTAAACAAAATTTTGAACATGTGCAACCCTTCGGATTATTTCGATATCTGGTCGAATCTTTTAGATCACATAGATCTTTAGTAAAATTTAACTTGCAACGTTATTTTCTAAAAAATTTCAATTTAAATCTGATTTTATTTTTGCCATCTGTAATTTCTGAAATTTCCAAAAGGCGTTCAATTGTGTCTGGACAGGGGTAAACGCTGGCAGGCTAAATTTAATTTAGTTTGCTCCCTCGTATGAAATCCGACACGTATATCACAATAAAAATTGCAATAGTTTTCTCGTCGTAAAATTTTTTCTTTCCGATTTCTCTTCAAGAAATCGAAGGAGCACGTTTGGGTAAAGGAAGCCATATTTTAGGCCCCACTCGTCTCGTGTTTAAGTGTAACTTAGACACTTTAATTATAGCTAAAAAACAATTAAAATAAAAAGAAAAAAAAAACAAAAAAATCGAAAAATAAAAAAAAAAAAATTATTTTTAATTAATGAACTCAAACAAAATTTAATATTGACTAATTTACAATTTCATAAAATTTGATATTTATAGAAATACACATACAAATTATTCTAGTCATAAATTTTAAAAGGAAAATCGGTACAGCCATAAAATTCATGTTAGCGACCTTAATTTAATTTGATTAATAACATATTTTCAGAAAAAATCCTTATAACGATATTTAAAAAAAAAAAATTTGTTCTGTAAAATTCGAAACTTCAATTTTATATTTAAGTGAAAAGTGTACAATTTACTAATTGATGTGGTAATACATTTCCTTAGCTAGCACACGCGATATACTTAAATATCGTGCGTCTCAGTTTGAAAGGTATCGCCACATCAAAGAACTAAGATGCAAATTCTATTTTAAAACCTATCATATAAAATTAATTTGGATTGGTATATCAGCCATTCAAAAATAACCAAGAAACATTTGTGTAAATTCTTAAAACTAGTAATTATTTATTGTCGTAACATTTTAAAGATTTCAAATATTGTAATTCAAAATTATTTCTAGTCATCCTTTATTGTAATAAATTGTAGTTGATAAACTTTCGTATTTCTAATTTAAAACCACCCTTTAGTAGTCAAAAAGGAATTTCAGGTTATTTGGGGATCTTGTGGTTTTGGGAAAACGATCTGCGACCATAGCCTTCCACTGCCACACACTCTCGTCTCCGTAAGACCTGGAGAATGCTCTGCTGATCGAAACCCCAACCAACCCGAAAAGTAGCACCCAAAGCCCGAATACTTATAACTCCAAGAAAATTCAATTTAATCAACAATCAATTCAATACATAATAATAATAATAATATTCTATCTATAAATAATAACAATAATTTATAATTTAAATTTTTTAATTTAAATTTTTTGCTACAGTGGAACTATTAAAAGAAGTGCACGCCGAGCTCGTTTACAAGGGTATGTTATAACAACTCCTTCTGAACTTTATGAGTGGTCGCAGACATTAGAAAATATCAATTCTGTATTTATTTCAAAAAGTGACATTTTACAAAGGCAAACTCTAATCAGTGATAGGCAAAAAAATGCAAAAACAGTCACTGGTACCAGAAAATATCATGCTTTTATTCCGGATTTAAATTTTAATATAAAAGCAAAGCTGTACTCGTTGTCAACAACTTATCAAAAATTTCAAATTCGAAGTTCCTAAGGGTAACGAAAATCTATAAAATAAAAAAAGTGAGTATTTTTATTGTACATATAAAAAGTTAGTAATTTATATTTAGAAAACAACATTAATAGATATTTAAAAACGCTCAAATTCCTTTTTAATTTTATACAGACATTGCATAATTAGCGTCCTTATTTAATATCTTCTAACATCATATTATATTATGGTATGATGCAAAAAGTATTAAATTCTAAATATTAATACGATTTTCATCAGTAGAGATTCTAAAGGTACTTGTACATTGATCTAAAAAGGTACAGTTGATTTTATAAACAAAAAGCCAACATAATAATATTTTACTCGCCAATATTATCAATTTAGTGAAATTTCGAGAACACATAACTCGAAAACGGTGAGTTTTAGAATACATGTTGACTGGAACTTTTTTACTTATTTTCACATGAAAAATCGATATATCCAACAATCACACTTGACCCGTATCATTTTGTACCTCATGCATTCCCGTCACATTATCGCCATTCCCATGAAAAGTCCTGAAGATCCCATCACAATTTTTATATATTATATTCTTTAAGGTATGGTGCATATACTGTACAAATTTTAAGAAAATCAAAGTAGGCGCTTTTTTGCTATGAATGTCCAAATTTGGTCATGTTTGAATACCTATAAATCTAACCATATATTAAAGACGGGAATAATTCTTATACACATACCTTCCCTATAATGTTCCCTAAATACGTACCAAGTTTGGTTAAATTATCTTTAATAACTTCGGAGATATTCAACTTTTTTTAAGAAAGTGTCGAAAATTGGAAAAAAATTAGGCAAACTTCATTACACCACAACTTCCATATTTATTAAAATTGAGGACAAAAAATATGACATTTCAAAACTATTGGTATAGTAGAACATTATTACAAAATATTATCAAAATCGGTGATATCAAAATTTCGGGGTGTGGTGATCGTACGTGAAATAAGCCAAATGTAAGATTGATTTCACAACCACAACTAATTAAATATAAAATTGAAACAAGTGAAAAATATGTTAAAAAGAGTGTTGCGGAAAATGAGAAAGATAAACCACTATCGGTTCCTACTCCAAACAAAATGAGCAAGCTTAAAGAAACACCGAAACGTTTCAAACTACTTTTGGCTACAACATATGCAATCAACGCTAGTGAAACTAAATTAATTGAAATTGGAACATTACCCTGTCAGGAGTTCAAAATAGTTGTAAATTTATTCGCTCGTAGAGGATCTGAAAATATTTATTTGGAAAAACAACATCTAGACATAATTTTCGAAAATCGAGAAAATATATTGGATTACTTTCACGAAGACACCTGCCAAGATTTGTATCTGAATTTGGGTGATGATATATGTGTTAAAAGTGAAATTTTCCAAAAAAGTGATAAAACTATAAAAACAATTAAAATTTTTAAAAATACAAATTTGATTTTACTTGGGTTATATCATTTCAAATTTTATGTGATATAAAATTTATAATTAATGCTCAGATTGAAAAATTATATAATATGAATCTTTTGAATTATTTCACTCATATCATGATACATATTAAAAATATCCAATGTAATTTTCATCCGATTAAAGTTGCAGAAAATTTAGCTCAGACAGAAACAAATCTTTTTAAAATCCTTTTATTAGAATTAATTTACTTTTATCCAATGTTACTTATAAATTCATACTATTAAGTTAATAAATAATTTAAAAATTCTCTTTTTAATTACAATTAATTTACTTTTATCCAAAATGTTGCTTGTAAATTTATATTATTAAATAATAAAAATTTAAATGATCATCTTAAAATCCTTTTTGTTATTTTACTTTCTCTTTACCTAGAAAATCATGTTATTAATCATCAAAAATTTCGAAAACATTTTTCAAATTTTTTGTATCTTTTTAAGTAATGTGGAAAGTAAGAGAAGGAAAAAAAGTCAATGTATGTTGCTTTAATATTTTATTTTCGAAAATATACAATACACTAAAAAAGTAAAAAAAATATATACCATTCTTTTTCGGAATGTTTTCCTGAAAAATAATTAAGAAAAAAAAGAGAAGATAAAAAAACGTTGTTATTACAAAAATGTTTTTTTTTATTTTTTTTAACTTATATCTAAAATAGAAAATACTTTACAATTAAAAACTAAGGCAAACAATTAAAAAAATTAAGAAACTACTTAACTAAATCTAGGTGTATTTTAATCTGAAATAAAAAAATACAAAAAATGTTAAAAATTATAAAAATATTTAATGCTAATATTTTCTACTCCCCAAATGTTTAAAATGTTGTTCTCTACGAAGTAGAGAACAACTGTTGAGGCGATTTGAATCCTTCCCATCCACGGGGTCGGCTCGAAAGGTGGAAACGACTCCGCGGAGAACATTACTATTGCCGGAATATTCTAAAAAATAAAAAAAAAACAATTTTTGTTATAAAAAATAATAATTTACTTTCTAATAACTCACCCTCATTGATGGTGGGAGGTGTGTCGCCACCCTTCTAATTATTCGTTCTTCTCGTGTGTCTACAACAAAAAAATTAAAATATATACATGTGTATTAAAAAATATTAACAAAAATTTTTGGTGATCTAACACTTACTTGACATTTTTCCTTTCTGCTTTTCTGTGTTTTATTATAAAACAATCTAAATTACACGAAACTTGGTCTTTAAATACTATTTAATTTTTCAACAAACAACAATTTTTTTAAGAAGTGTTAAAGGTCATTGCTTACTTTAAAAATCATATTTTTCTAAACTTATAAACAAGTACACTAAGAGCTCTACGAACTAGGTATTTCAAGAGAGTTTTTTTTTTCACGATGTACGAAATTTTTACGAAAACCCCCACCACCATTTGTGTTTCACCAGGTATATAATTATAAAAGAAAATTAAAATATTTATCATTTCACATATGAAAATTGGTGAAAACTTTTAAAAAAATGGATGAAAATAGTGTTAAAAAATTTGTTAATGAAAAAATTAGAGAAATAAGAAGTTATTTTGAAAGGCTGGTTAATTCACACATTAGCAACAGTTTAAGAGAGTATGAGAAAAGAAAAGATTTTGAAATAAATGATATATTTGAGAATAAGTTAAAGCTTTTTGAAGAGAAAATAACAATACTTCAAGTTGAAACCACATCTCGAATTGATGAGTATGAAAGAAGAATTATTGATTATACTAGAAACGAAATTATTAAAGTGATATACAAAATAATATTGAGCAAAATATTTCAAACATCAATAAGGAAATAATAAGATTAGAGACATTATGTGTTAGTGCAAATCATCGAGAAAAGCTAGCTATCTCTTCACTTCCTTGGAATACACAAAAAGAATATGTAACGAAATATCTTGATGAAAAATTAGAAAACTTGAAAAAAGTCAATGAAGAAAATATTTCAAATTGTAGAAAAGAGTTCAATAGCCTACTTAAAGAATTACAAGATGAATTTAACAGTTTTAAGCATCATATGCGCCTAATACTAACTGACATGACAACTGAATCACGAACGAATTATTTTCAAATGATTCAGGAAAATTTTGAAAATTGCCAAATTGAATTGAATAAAAAAATTGATAAATTGAGGCAAGATTTATTTTTATTTAAGATCGCCAACAAAGAAGAGAAATAACATTCTGCATTCGAGACTTCAATTAATTCACATCATGTTACCAGACTACTTAAACAATCAACAAAATTCCAACAATGAATTAGGGAGATAAACTGATTTAATATTGGCACGAGAAAGTCTAAAAATACTGAATCATATTTTGGATTTCATGTTAAATTTTAAACAAGAAATTTCAGATAAAAAACGATATTTTATTGATGAAAACTTTGTTAAATTTGCAAGAGATTTTCAGAAGATTATTGAAAAAGAAAGTCAAGAATTGTTACTTGAAATACTTTCTGTAACAAAAGAAAATATTGAAATGCTAGGAAAATATGTTCACGAACAACTGAAGTTTTAGAAAATTGTAAGAAGGGAAAATGTATAAATACTTTCATTAATACATCAACACAATTTAGTTTAAAAATAAGTTTTTTGGTGAACAGTTGATTTTTGTTACTTCAAGCGTTTTTCCAAAAAAAATGTTCACTGTTGTTGAAATATATGGAATGCGCGGAATTGTTGGCGATTTTATCCCCAAAGAAGTTGCAATCATCCAGAATGATAAAATTGGACATTGGATTTTAAAACCACCATATGAATGGGAAGTTCTATCAAGAAAATACAAACGTGTAAATGAATTTCTTACTAAATTTGTCCATAATCTGAGAAGGTCTGAGGGCTCAACAGATTATTATAATGGAAAAGAGGAAATAAAAAATTAATTACAATATTGCAACGAAATTTTCGTGATGGGAGAGCAAAAACGTAAATTGCTAAAACTACATCTTACCATTGATTCAATTAATATCGAAGACATTCGACCTGAAACATCACTTTTTTCACTACAACATTCTCCGTCCTATACATGTCTATATCATAACAAAAGCTCAAACAAATGTGCACTGAGGGAAATATTGATTTAGAAGCAATATTTTAAGTGAAAAAAATTTTTAAACACTTTGTAAGACTAATATTTTTTAAACACAGTGTATTTTAATATAAAAAAATGAGACAGCAAAATTAATATTTCAAAAAACTAATATCTAATCACTTAATTATAAATATATTTTTCTTAATTTTTAAATTTATGATCGTAAAAAAAATATTTACGCAAATTCGTTTAATGAGTTTATTTTTTTTCTGAAAAACTAATTACAATTATTTTTTCACTTGTTATCGAAATAAATGACATCAAATAATTTTTTTATCCAAATAATATGCGTGCCTATTTAAAATTTTCCCTTGAAATATACAAAGCGCGTGTAGAGGTTAAAAGTCAAATTGATAAAATTTATACATATCATAATTTTTAATGTTATATCAGTATTTCGTAAGTTTCAAAGCAATAAAAACATTTTATTGTTGAGCATTTTTGATTTTTTTTGTTCATTAATTATTAACTAATAAAAATGTAAAAAGTGCTTTTTTATTTTTTCTTTTAATTTTTAAAAAAATTTGTGTGTGTAATTTTCCTCAGGTGTGTATAACAATAATTTTTAACTTTTATATTTTATTCTAAGATTATTTGATTCAAAAAACTTAAAACACGAAGCTTATAATTTCATTATTGACTTTATTTGTCGATAAAAAATTTTTTATATTAAGACCAGCAAAAAACTAAAGAGAATTTTCAGCAATCTTAAACATGTCGAGCAGTTTCGGTGTATCCAAACACCATTTTCAAAAATTTTTTATCGCCAAATAAAGTCAATAATGAAATTATAAGCTTAAAATGTTTTGACGAAAATAGAGGTATCAATTTTATTTAAAACACCAAAATTACTGATTAAAATACATGAAATTTCTAATTTTAATTGAATGAGGTTAAAAGGTCAGTCAACAGGAAGATAATCTGGCATGTACTTTCCTTAAAAATTGAAATATTCATTTTTTGAATAAATATGTATTAATCTATATAAAGGGTTAAAAAGGTCAACTCAGATTGATAAATTTTTTAATATCTTTTATATGATGATTTAAAAATTCACAAGCTACAAAATATTTTTTGAAAATAATTTTTTACCTAGAAATTCCTTAAATAATTTAGGTGAAATTATCGCGTCACTGACTTTCCTCAAGGTATTAGGTTAGTGTGCCCTCATTGCATCACTGACCTTCCTTAAGGTATTAGGTTAGTGTCCCCTCCTTAAATAGTATGTGAGGTTTAGAACACAGGGTCATGACCTCCAGACAGGTGTTTGACCTGTCTGGAGGTGAATGACTGTGTTCTAAACCTCACAACACCACTACTCAAGTTAACATACAATTTAGTATTATTGTTTATTGGTAATATTTTTTAATTATTTTTTTTAATTGTTCACAGATATTCTAATCATTTCCCAAATTTGGAAGACTTTAATCTTCCTTGTGCACATTCTAGTAAAAGGTTTAACTGTACAAAAATTACTCCAAACGATGTAAAAAATACCAGAAAAGTTCTTTATAGTCAACCTGTGAAAATGATTCAAGATGTGAAAATTTCTCATTTGATACGAGTAAGTACACCAAAAGACAGAAACTTAAATTTTCAACCAAAGAAAAAACGTTCAAATACTGTTCGTTATATAATCAAAAGTTCCGAAGGCAAACCGAATTTCGTTTGTCAAAGATTCTTTGTTGAAGCGTTAGGAATGAAAGACTGCGAATGGAAAAAGTCTCCAAGAATCTAGAGGAGGGGATGGAAAATCAAAAAAGACTGTAGCTAAAATAAATGCCGTAATTAATTTTATTAACAAATTGAAGGCACGTGAGTCACATTATAACAGAAAGAAATTGGTTAGAATTTATTTAAGTTCAGAGCTTAATATTAAAAAATTATGTCGAATATACAATGAAAATCAGCAACCAGATCTCAAGATAAACTATACAATGTTCTACAAATTATTTAAAACAAATATTATTTAATATCGGCTTCGGCAAACCGGCAACGGATGTTTGTAGTTTATGTTCTCGTTTGAAAAATAATTTTAAAAATGAAAAAGATAATGCTAAAAAAATTAAGATAATGACAGATCTACGGGTTCATAAAATGAGAGCTGAACAGTTTACACTCATGATAAAAGAAAATCAGCCAGATTCTGTTACATTTTGTTTCGATATGCAACAAGTTCAACCGTTACCTATCCAAGAAGCATTTTATTCACGTCAGATTGCATATTATACATTTTGTATAACCGATACTGAGTCTGTAAATCCTGTTTTTTATGCTTGGACAGAAAATCAAGCTCACAGAGGCCCTACTGAAATTGCTTCATGTCTTTGGGACTTCCTAAATAAGTTTGAATTTCCTGAGAACTGCGAAACGTTAAGACTTTTTGCAGACGGATGCCACGGCCAAAATAAAAATTCCTTTGTTATACACGCTCTTATGATTTGGTTGTTCAGAAAAGCGCCACCAACAATAAAAAATATAAATATAACATTTCGTATACGCGGTCATTCATTTATGCCTGCAGACCGAATTTTTGGGCGAGTTGAAAAATTGCTGAGATGAAGAAGCGAAATAATAAATCCAGAGATGTATTGGTCGATTTATCAAGAAGTTGGTCAAATTAGAAAAATAGGACAGGATTGGAAGTTACCCAATATAAAAGACGTAAGTGAGACTTTAAGAAAAATTGATTCTATAAGCCAAGCGAAGAGAATTTTGATAAGAAAGGTAATTTCTACTACGGGTCAAAACAGAAAATAATTATAGAATGAATGACTCGGACAAAAAGTTTGATTCTTTATTAAAAAGAGGGAAAAAATTAGTAAATATTGGTGAATTAAATTAGCAGAATTAACAAAACCAATATCAGCTGAGAAAAAAAAGGATATAGCTAATTTATTAGAAAAGCATTATGGTGAAAATTGGAGAGAAAACAATGATTTGTCATTTTATCAGCATATTTTAAATTTTACAGGAAGTGAATCTGACGAAAGATTATCAGAATGTGACTGCGTGGAGGATGATTGTGGTGTAGTGGTCTAAATTTTAAACTTGAAATTCTAAATTCTAAAATAAAAGTTAATATAATTCTGAAATAAAACATTTAACCTTGTTAAAGTTTATAAGAATTTTTTTTTAATTTGCAATAAAATTTCAAAAGTATAGACTTACAAAATTATTGTATGTGTTTTATATCCTATCTTCTGATCTAATATTTACTTGTATCCATTAGTTTTCAAAACGCTGTAAGGATAACCACATTCTTTTCAAAATGCTGCAAATTCACAATTTTTTTTTAAAATGCTATAAATTGTTTTTTTAATATAAAATATTAAAGTGAAAAATAATTTTTAATTTTTGAAAATAATTTTATATAGTTTCAACCGTCTACAGAATCATCTAGAATAATAAAACTTCGTAAAAGTTTTATAGTTTTCTAGAAATTTGTTTTTTCGATTTTATGAAATTTGTGTTTTAATGTAGATACAGCGTTTTGAGAAAAAGCTCCACAATTGTTTCCACTGTCAGGGGTTGAGGGGTGTTTTCTACCCCTAAACAGTGTATTCAGCCGAAACAAAAAAACACGTATTTAATATTTTTCCATGCTTAATAAGTATGCTAAGTTTCATTCAAATCGGAGACTATCAGTTGGGTAGTGTTACTTGTAAGTAGCCTAACGTGCACAGAAGTGCACACTGCAGATTTCATGATACAGATAGTTGCTGTACCTCTGTACTCTGGGGCGATTACTTTACAGAAATGTAATCATAATAAAATATAATCACTATTACATGTAATCCGATTATTTTTGATCGAGATTACATCTAATTGCGATTACAAGTAATCTGATTATATGTAATCGATTGTGCCCAACACTGGTTTTGACAACATACTTCGACTTCGATGTAAAAGCTAGGTGGTGAGGTTAGTTAAGGTTAATTTAAGTTAGTTTAGGTTAATTTGGGTTAGTTTAGGTTAATTTAGGTTAGTAAATAATAAACAAATATTTTACTTCGCAAAAATACCACTTTTATTTTGAAACTGTGACAATATTGTTTCGAACCGCGAGTTCATTTTCAAACAGAATAGATATTACATTCTTTACATGCCTTATATACTAATTTTATCTACCTATACTTATTAAGGGGGAGTGGTCTGTGATGTGGAAGTGGAAAGGGTGGGAGTGATTGGAGAATCCAAAAGTCAAGAAAAACAAGATTACATTACATGTGACAAGAGGCAAACAAACACGTGGCAAAAGATTGAACTTGAAAATGACAAAAAGACAATAATACAGTGAATACAGTTTTATACAGAAATTAAAATTTAAATAAGTTATAATATTGAAAATAAAGTTGAACTGTAAATATCGGTATAATCATTTAAAAGGTGATCGGAGCTATGTTTATTTATTTCTATTGCTTCTAGGATTGTTAACTTCTATCCTTTGCTTACCTCGTATAACACAGTAATTTCCCGTTCCGGTGTGTGCCCGGTGTCTATTAAGTGCCTCGCAAAAGCAGAGTCGGATTTCTTATTTCTATATGATCTAAAATGCTCTGCTCTCCGGGCTTCAAAGTTTCTGCCAGTTTGACCGATGTAAAAACCATTACAATCTTGGCAGTTTAATTGGTAGATGCCCGATTTTTTAAGTTTATCAATTTTTGTTTTATTGTTATATATTAAATTTCCTAGATTAAAGCCTGATTTAAATGCTGTATTTATGTTTGATTTTGCTAGAATTTTTTTAATTTTATCTGATATCACTGGTCGGCAAAAGAAAACAAAAATCCGGGAGCAAAAAGCTTGCTATGTTATTTCTATCAGCTTTGGTTTGCTGAATCCAAATTTGTTTACAGATTTATCTGATCACGTCTAGTTTTCGAGATATTTCTATTGAAATAAAATGTCGGAATTGATATGTTACATACGTGTTTATTTTGAAAAAAAAAGTCTGACTCAGATATTTACTTTTACGATTGAATCATATATGTGTCGGACGATTGCACGACTTGAAAAAGCGATGAGGTGCTGGAGAGATTTCTCTGACGTGTGCACCACTTGTTGCAATACTAGTCTTGTTGCAATATTTCTTTTTATTTCATTATTTCTTGTTACATTTATTATTTTTAACTTTTATTCCATTTATTTTAAACTTGCTATTTCATTTTTAATATATTTTAATAATTTTATTTTATTTAATTGGTTATGCGTTTACATTTTGTAATGCTCGAGTTGGTTCTCTTTTCACAACTAACTTTTCTTTACCCTTAATAATACATCTAACTACAAAAAACAGGATACGAAAATATTACGATATGATTGGTTGAGATATAGCGTCATATGCTAAGAGAATCTTGATTGGATATTTTAATGTTATAACTTAAAATGATGTTACGAACCAGTGTTTTGATTATTATTATAGTAAAATATTTTGTTTATTATTGTATTAATAATAAACAGTAATGAAATACATATTTATATAATATTAATAAATAATAACAAACACATTATATTGACAAACACCGATTTATATGCAAAATCGCTGACCACAGCTAATATGTATAAGCAGGTCAGCACATAGGTATAAATGGACAGCTGTTTGTCAGTACAATGATCAGACGATTGGCATTAGCTGGTCGGATGATCCAATGGTCTCACGACCATTGTAATCATCATTCCCTGGTTACAATAGTTACGGGTAAGCTATTCCTAAATCATGGGGATATATTAAATCATGGGAATATATTAAATTTTAGACTTAGGTTAAGTTCAGTTTATAATTTCCAGTCTATTTCTTTGTAAATATACTTTTATACTTTTATAATAAACCTATGGACTATTCTTGTTTTACCCTACCATGCAGCCATCATGGTTCAATCAGAACCAAGATTTCGGACCCATCCGCTCGGGGTCCACGCTATCGCTACTAGGATTCTAGCATTTAGGCCTCCCAAACGTAACAATGACACATGCGTATTCTAAAGCATCACTAAAATGATTTCCGGAGTGTGATATTAAATAATACATTTCTAAGAAAGGACTATATGTTGGCTCTACTTACAAATATGTTTATCTCTATATTCAAAATTAATCTCCTTATTTTCAAATATGATTGATCCGATAATTAAGAGATCATGTATTACTTATAATAAAGAAGATCGCGGTTTCGGTCGAGCAAATCAACTTCTATACATTCACTTTTTGTACTTATATGGTAAATAATGTTACACGATCCAAATTAAAATCATATTGAAATCAATAACTAATACAATCTTCATTCTCAATAGTTCCGCAAAATGAAAAGAGGAGAATAGTTTTCCAAGAAATGTTCCCCCACCAAAGGTTCATTGCTCGCTTTATATTTCTTAATAAATAGTATTTCACTCACTTGATATAAATTCATTCTATCAAAAATGATTGATCTCCAGGAGCGTAGATATAAGAAGGGGGGGGGGGTCGAAAACAGACAATATATATTTTTAAATGTTTTTTTTTTAGCATACTAGCTAACCGTGAATCTTCGAAAATCGAGTATCTTTTTAAAGCAAAATTTTATTGCATAACTGGTAATATTCAGGGCTATTAATTTTTATTAAAAAATTACTAAGTATAGTTCAAATATGAATAACTAAATATAGTTCAAATAAGAGCAAAATTATTTTTAATTATTTTTTTCTATTTTTAAATTTTTTACTTTCATATTATTTACTTGAAAAAATATATAAAGTATATTAGTTACTTGCAAAAATTTTAAAAGTACAATAATTTGGAACTGTTTTACCACAAAATTTATTCTAAAAGCCGTAAATATTGTTAAAATGATTTTCTCTAAAAAAAAATTTTGTGCGGTTACTTGAAAAGTAAAATTAACTGGGCGTTCAAAATATCAAACCAAAACGTTAAAAAAAGAAACTTTATTAATTAACATTTTATTCATACAATGTTTTATACGCATTTGTAATATAATTTAAATCTCCAACATTTTCTTTTTCTCTATTAATTTGATCATTATTCAATGTATCATTTGTATCACTTTGTTCTTGTAAAGAATCTTCCAAAGATATAAAAATTATTTTAAATCCCATATTAAGGACCCTCCACATTCTCGCCGAGGTTGGGCGAGTTTCCTCGCTGAGGTTGGCTGAGGTATATGAATAGCATTAAAACACCAACCGCGAGGCACAACGAAATGACCCTCTACATTCTTGACTCGTCCAACTTCGGCGAGAATTTGGAGGGTCCTTTAAAATAAATATTGCATTTTAAACATAACATTAACATAATATTTACCTTGGTCAGCGTTTTTTAACCATTTCTGTACTGCCTGTTCGTCAACTAACTCATATCCTTCAATTTTTTTAATAAGCTGTACTAAGTCATTAATAGTTTTCGAATTTTCTTCTGCAGAATTAACTGCAAGTACTGCATATATAGTTGTATTTAAATTATCTAATATTTGTACTTCTTCAATTGATTTCTTTATAGGAAGTACTTGGTCAAAAATTTTACCTGTACTATAATATACTGATTTTATAAATCAATTTTATCAGTCAATACCTATAAATAAAATAGAAGGGTCTGTCTGTGATTTTCGAATTTTTAGGTATTAGTATGTTTTTCAGTTAGCAAATTCGACATATATACCAAATATAACTTCAAAATTTTTGTCTGTCTGTCTGTCTGTCTGTTTGTACGAACCGATTTAACTCAAAGACTATTAAAGTTATTGAGTTGAAATTTACAGGGAATATAGATATTAACCTCCCGATCAATCTTAGCAACATTTTAATCTAATCTCTCAAATGGTTATGTACAGGGTGATTCAGATAAAACCTTCATTAAAAGTTTATGGTCTTCTAAATAGAGAACCTTCATTAAAAGTTGATGGTCTTCTAAAATTTGGTTATAGAAGTTTTCAATTATGAAGATTTTAATTAAAATATTTTTAACGTGGTCCCATTTCCGGTTATACCGGAAGTTGACACCAAATTTGTTATTTGAAGTGTTTTTGACAGCAAATTTCAATTCGATGGAAATTATTACTAATAATCTATGTGACAGTGACATTTCAGCTTTTTGACTTGATACAGAGTGGTCACATTTTTTTAAAATATTTTTTGTTTATTGTGCAAATCTCTCTTTTTTCAAATGAATCACCTATATTTTTTATCATAATTATGTAGAAAAATGTAAAGTCTGTCTACTACTGTAAGATATTCTTATACCTAAAACTGATATTTTGGAAGTTACATAGAATTTATATCATAAAATGATCAGTTAGGTTTACTATGGGCACGGCTGACACAAAAAATTTATTCCTTAAACGCTTCACCAAATCAACATCGACAACATTTCCAGTCAAAATTATCACAATATTCTTTCTGGGGGTTGATATATTCAAGACAAAAGTTGATATATCAAAAACACTCCTTTAACAATAAACGGAAACAAAAGAAAGAAAAACAAAAGATTACCTAAGTTACAATAAAAATAATATTTAAAAATTTAAAAGTTAACTTCAAAACTTTTTACTAAAATTTCACTTTAGAAAAGGATAGTAGTAAAGTTTACTTACGGAGGAACTGAACATAATTTATACAATTTCATTGTATTTATACAAATACAATGAAAAAGTATTTTTACTTACATTCGTGGGAATACCGCATACATATATGTACCTGTGTTATATGGTTTTTGCGCTGTGTGCTTTCTACCCGAGAAAACTGGTGTGGTGATTTAAGTAATATCAGTAACATCATACTAACTACCTATGGAGAGATGTGTGTAACTGTATACATACACATACAATGTGTAGCTTCGTATGTAGAAAAATATATCTGTTGTTGATTAGATATCGGCGGCATTCATAAAGCATAATATATATATATATATATATATATATATATATATATATATATATATATATATATATATATATATATATATATAGAAACCAACATTTTTTTAAACGTTTGCTTAATATTTAAAAGGTAATTATCTAATTATAATAATTTTAATTAAAAATATGTAATAAAATAAATATTATGTATGTAAATTTTTTTGTTTACTCATCTGACATCTCTTTATAAAATGTCTCCTCATCAAATTTTAAAAGAGCACGCTCGTCTAAGTATTTTTTCCTGATTTTTAATTTGAAAAAAAATTATTTGTTTTTAACTGTCGCGTTTACATAATATGTACGTAGCAGACCAAATCAAGAAATGTCCACTGGCCGCGGAAATCATGTTACAAATTAAATCTGATCGACAGTATTGATTATAAAAAAATTGCTACTATTTAAAAATTTTCCTTAACAATGTATGCGAGCAATACAGTTTATATTCCTGTCACACAAACTATAGAGCGCATTTAGAAAAAAAATGGTAAATGTATTTATGAAAAATAGATATATTATGTGCCGCTTCTAAAGAATTGTGATCCGAACTTCGTTTAGTTTTGACAGAATGATTTATCAGACGTGCTGGCAGCCCGATTCGTATATATAAACAAAATAAACTTTTTGATTTTAATGAAGTAAGAGTAAGGGTAAGACTCGAGTCTCAAACTGGGGAAGCGGAAGTATTGAGAGCGGAAATATTCAGAATGTGCACTGTATAACATAAAAAATTAACAATTATTTGGTAGATCGCTTCCTTTTATAACTTTTGTGTCTTGTTTCTCGATTGATTTCCCAACAAAAGTCAGCTAGCATTGCTGGGGTCCATTTTCCCTAGCAATACCGTTATACCTTTTTTCGATGTGCGTAATTTCTTGGTGAAATCTTTCACCATGCTCATCGGACACGACACCACGATTTTCTGAAAAAAAATCTAAATGCGAATGCAAGAAGTGTATTTTTAATGACATGTTACATCCGAGTTGTTGATACGATGCAAAGAATTCTTGTACTAACTCTTCATAATTTTCTGCCTTTTTATTTCCCAGAAAATTGTAACATATATTTTCAAAAGCTACCCCTGCTCACAAACAAACTCTAAATATGTATGTTACCATAGAGAGTGGGGGCCAAGTAAAATGACGTAAAATACTGGCTATAGCCGGAATGCTAACTAACATATAGCAGGTTGGCCTCTTGGTTAGTAGTAAACAATAGCTTGCTACCTCTATCCTCTCTATCTACCATAGAGCGGAATACAGATAACAACAAAATTTGTGTACCAACGTTGAGAATTACCGCTGCCTGCTCCTAAATATAACGAACTCTAGTGAAATCGAAAAATGTCTATTGCATCAAAATTGGACGTGCTGAATAAATTCTGACTACGTATTTGGATTTACCATGTTCATATGTGTTTAATTCACATATACATTTCTTTGCTCTTATTTTGATGCCGACCAGTGTATTTTACCAAAATATGTTATAGTTTTAAAGTTAGTTTTTGGTTCTGGTTTAACGGAGGGGTAAATTTCTTTTAAGATTTGTTTAAATTCTTTTTTAGCTATTAATTTATCGATTAGGTTTGAATTATATCCGTTATTATTCGCTATTATTTTAATTTTTGGATCTAATGAATTTAATGACTCTACAAATTTTTCTAACTGGCGAATCGATCCATCGAAGCCTATAATTATGTCATCCACGTATCTATACCAAAATTTTACATGTTGTTTGGTTAGTGTATTATTCATTATTATTTCTTCTAAGTTCGACATATAAATTTCTGCCAACAGAGGGCTCAGAGGTGACCCCATTGAAAGGCCACTTGTCTGTCGGAAGAATTTATTGCCGAACTCAAAGTAATTTTGTTTTAAAATTGTATTAAATGTATTTATTAACTCGGATTGTTTTACTGGATTTTTTATCTTATTGTTTATTATTTCGCTAATTAAGTTTAGACACTCCTTGGTAGAAATATTGGTGAACATACTACGTACGTCCAGGGACGCCAATTTGTACCGACCGGGAAAGGATGTGTTATTTAACTGATTTACAAGTTGGAAGGAGTTTTTGATCCTATGTTTGGAGGTGAATTGGGTTTCGGTTTTAAAAAGGGAATCTAGGTGTTGTGATAATCTGTAGGTGTTGTAGGCTGCCACAATTCAATGATCCACCGCGCGTTTAATATACCTTTGTCGGAAGGAAATTTTAAAAAAGAAATAAATAATATTAAAATAATAGCGAATAATAACGGATATAATTCAAACCTAATCGATAAATTAATAGCTAAAAAAGAATTTAAACAAATCTTAAAAGAAATTTACCCCTCCGTTAAACCAGAACCAAAAACTAACTTTAAAACTATAACATATTTTGGTAAAATATCAGATAAAATTAAAAAAAATTCTAGCAAAATCAAACATAAATATAGCATTTAAATCAGACTTTAATCTAGGAAATTTAATATATAACAATAAAACAAAAATTGATAAACTTAAAAAATCGGGCATCTACCAATTAAACTGCCAAGATTGTAATGGTTTTTACATCGGTCAAACTGGCAGAAACTTTGAAGCCCGGAGAGCAGAGCATTTTAGATCATATAGAAATAAGAAATCCGACTCTGCTTTTGCGAGGCACTTAATAGACACCGGGCACACACCGGAACGGGAAATTACTGTGTTACACGCGGTAAGCAAAGGATAGAAGTTAACAATCCTAGAAGCAATAGAAATAAATAAACATAGCTCCGATCACCTTTTAAATGATTATACCGATATTTACAGTTCAACTTTATTTTCAATATTATAACTTATTTAAATTTTAATTTCTGTTTAAAACTGTATTCACTGTATTATTGTCTTTTTGTCATTTTCAAGTTCAATCTTTTGCCACGTGTTTGTTTGCCTCTTGTCACATGTAATGTAATCTTGTTTTTCTTGACTTTTGGATTCTCCAATCACTCCCACCCTTTCCACTTCCACATCACAGACCACTCCCCCTTAATAAGTATAGGTAGATAAAATTAGTATATAAGGCATGTAAAGAATGTAATATCTATTCTGTTTGAAAATGAACTGACGGTTCGAAACAATATTGTCACAGTTTCAAAATAAAAGTGGTATTTTTGCGAAGTAAAATTTGTTTATTATTTACAAATATGGAATACCATAAAGTAACGCTCAAATCTATTAATATTAATTTAGGTTAGTTTATGTTAATTTAGGTTAAATAAGATTAGTTTTGGTTAGTTTACCACTAAAACCGCATTTTCGGGGAAAGGGTAATTATTTACCACTTATTTCAAGATTTTTAACGGACCAATTTCGATTTAATAACTGCTCACAAGTTACTGACCATTTATTAATTTTACTCACCAATTGGATTTTTAACAAGCCAAATATTTACTGAATCGCCCATTTCAAAATATTTTACTGCCCGTTTCTATTTTTTTTACTGCTTACATTTTACAGCCAAATCTGTTATTAAACATACCGTTTATATTTTTTTTCTGACCAAAACTGTAGTTTCCTACTGACCGTTTAAGTCATAGCCTTTAAGTTTCATCAAAATCGATAGGTCCAGCCTCGGGACCTTTATTTGTTAGTATGACGACGACGTTACTTTTAGTCGACGTCGTACGTCATGTAGGTAGCGTTTGTGTTAAGTACTACTAGTAATTCAGAAAAACTACATAAGATGGCACTGACCATTAACTAGATACATTACAAAGTTAGTTAGACAACCGATGATACACACGTGTTGTGTAAGTTGTCTATCTACTACAACCAGTTGCCCAATGGTCACAATATACATGAAATGTCATAAACTCATAAATAAGTAAATAAATATGTAAGTATTTGCGGTATCGTCTCATATAAATAACTAAATACATAAGATACAGTCCATAAACATATTTTACAATACAACGATTGATGCGTTAGTGTTTAGGCAATTAAAGAAAAAATACTATATACATACGTATGTACCAAAAAAGTTATGAATGTTGTAAATCTTTCAATATTTAAGTATTGACAAAATATTTTACTAAAATGATATAAAACACCTTTTTTAGATTTTCAAGAAATATGTTTTTAAAAACCTAGTAAGAGTATCATTCATCAATACATAAACTTCATTAAAAAATTTCTCCTGAAGAATAGTAGGGACAAATTATGTATTGTAAAAATTCTTAAAACCTTTTTTTTATTACGAAAATTTCAAGATATTAAAAGTTAAAAAATGATATTTTTTATGAGCGCATAACATTAGAAACTGAACATTTTATGATTTTATTAGTTCATTTTTTGCTAGGGTTTTGGTATTTCTTAACTTTAAAATTAAGTAATAAGACACAATAGCAAAGAATTTCCAAGAAATAAGTAAGAGTAAATGAGAAGAAATTTTTGGTAAGTAAGAGTTTCTATATTTTTACATTTCTAATTTTAGTAAATACCAAAATAAAAAATTATTTGGATTTACAAAGCCTTGTGAACTTGTTCCAGGGATTCTTTAATTGTTGTGATTGTGACTTTTTTTTAACTTATTATTTATTGTTGTAAGATGTACATACGCTTTTTTATATTTTTTGACTTGATTACAAACGAAATTCTTTGTCTCAAGGCGACTGATCTGAATAAAAAATTTGGTAGTTCACCAAGTTTCAAGGCAAGTCGGGGATGGGTCACGAAATTTAAAACACGCCACGGCATTAGAAGTTTGGCAATTAGTGGAGAGAAACTTTCTTCTGATGTTGAAGCAGCAGAGCGTTTTAAGAAGTTTCCTGAATTGCTAAAAGAAGGCTACGGTTCAGAAGATATATACAATGCAGATGAGAGTGGTGTGTTTTGGAAAATTTTGCCAAAACGAACATTAACGTTGCCAACTGAAATAGTTACCCCTGGTCCTAAAATTCCAAAAGACCGAGTGACAGTTATGTTTTATCCTAACGCGTCGGGCAATCATAGGCTACCACTTTTAGTAATTGGAAAAGTAAAACCACGCGATTTTGACAAAATTAATTATTATTGATATGTTAGCTAAAAGAATGGTTGGATCGACGCAGGGCTGTTTCTTAATTGGTTCGAGGATACATTTATTCGTGAAGTAGTCGAGCACAAAACAAAATATAATTTATGGTTAAAAACGGTCTTAATCGTTGACAGTGCCCCATGCCATGGGATCAATACAGAAAAATTGAATGCAGTTAACGAATATTTTACAGTTATATTTCTGCCTCCAAACGTAACACCTTTGGTTCAACCGATGGACCAAGGTGTGATAGCCACCTTTCAGCAATTATACAGGAAATACGTTTTGGAGTATTTAATTGCGACAGACAAAAGTATCACTGTTTTTTTGAAAACTTTTTCTTTAGCAGAGGTAATTCAATATTTTGTAAAGGCATGGGACAACATTCGCAGGCACACGTTAAAAGAGGCTTGGAAGAACGTAATGCCCGACGATGGTTCTTCATCGAGCTCTTCAGCAGATTTTCATGCCGATTTCGACTTCGAAAATTTAAAAAATTTTGTACCATTAAAGGATCTTTCTCAGAAGGATTTAAATCGGTGGGTTTACTGTGACGCTGACGATATGGGACATGGGATATTAGAAGATGACGAATTCATTGAAGAAGTTGAAAATGGGTATACGGAAAAGAAAAGAAAAATATCGTCGAAGCAGAAGTACGTGAAAGATTTAAAGAATTAATTGAGTTGGCGAAAGAAAAAGGGAGGATCAACGATGTTGTGAAAACTGCTGTAGAGATCCTTGAGGAATCATGATTTAATAAATAAAGTTCTATTACTTAATGTGTGTCAGTAATGTATGTAATTTATATCTGTAGCTGAAAAGTAAAGGGTAATAAGTCCACTTTTTTTAAAATTCGGTTTTTAACGGATTTCGTTTACTTAAAGTGTACTCTATGACTTGGCAAAAAGGAATAAGTTCTATCGACCATACTTTTGAATTTACCCAGAATAAAATAGTAATAAGTCAAGATTTAAAGGTAAATCATAATATTAACCCTTAACAATGGTTACCTGTGACGCTATAACAGAACTTAATACAACGGTAGGTAACAAGTCCAAGCGTATTTGTCGCAGCGCCACTCAATGCGAACTTATTATCGTTGACTCCGTATTTGTTCGCGCGTATTTAGTGTGTTGTCTGTGCATGTAGACAGTATTCATTCATTTATTTGGTACTGAAGAAGTGCATATTAATTACTAATAGCACGTCCACATTACACAAACTTTTGTTTGACTGAATTTTTGCACAAACTTTTTATAGATAATATATGTACCATATCTAGATGAAGTAGGTACACATTTTTTTTAAGCAAATCGGCATATTTGTGAACACCTTTTACAACCTACAGAGTGTCGGTGGTAATAAATGTTTTGTAATTTATTGGTATAATAAATATTTATTGTATGATACATACGTATTCAGTATCAATATTTTTCAAAGACCATTACCCTAGACTGGAATGAATCGAGAAAGGCGGGTGAATAGGGACACAAGGGAAAATGTTACTCATGAGTTTGCTTTAAAAACACTAAACATAAATCGGAATAGATATCTTTCTTAAAATATAGTAGAATAATTATTTTTTCGGGTAACAACAATAACTAAGGTTGAAGTTGAATAAAAAATATTATAACATCAATTTAAATTGACGTCTTCAAACAGTATTACTTTTTGTTTTTAAAACTTCTTCTAAAAACTATTTATTTTGGCGCTCTAATGAAAGAATTCTTGTTTAATCGAAATTTTAGTTATTTTGAATATCTGAAAAAGGAAGACTACAAAATTTTAATTGTTTTTATTTTTTTAAGAGGAAATAATGAGGATGTGACATTGAGATTAAGTTGGAGGTACCCCAATTTACCATAGAGAAGAAATTACATTATTTTTGTAATTTTTTTAAAAACCGGGGACATTTTCCAAAATTTTTGATTACTGTAATAAAGTGACCATTCTCGCGTAAATTTTTAATATATTAATGTTTTTTTTAATATATTAATTAATATAATATTAAAGAATACGTACTCATAAAAGAAATTTACAAAAATACGGTGCAAAGCCTGAATTGGTGCCTACTCAGTCATTTTTACGGTAGTTGTCAAACTCATACGTCCATACCAACTTTTTGATGCGAGATATAAAAATCCACAAACCCTGGTACAAACTTTGAACATCACGTTCACACGTATCGTTTGCCCAAACTTATGTTTGTGCAAACAATTTATTCAAACAAAAGTTTGTGTGATTTTACAAAATATTTGCGCAAACTTCACGTCCACACGTACCATTTTGCACAAACTTATGTTTGCGCAAACAAAAGTTTGTCTAGTCTGGACCGGCTATAATAATTGGAGGTGAAAAATGAATAATTATACACGAGCTCAAAAAATATTAAACCTTGGTATTTCACCCCGTGAGTAAATAATAATTCTTGATACTTACTTAAAATTATTGAGGCGGTCTAGCCACACATAATATAAGACTACCATTCTCATTGCCGGAAAAAAATATTTTGCTAATCTGTCGAGGTACTGTTATTGTTTAGACTGTTTTAATCTTTTGATAGTTAATTAAATTGTATGTGTTAAAAAGTTCTTAAAAAGCATCTTAGTTTGAATATAACACAAAAATCAATTTGTAAATATTATAGTCAAATTAAAAACTAAATTGTGTTTGTATTGAAACCATAATTTATGATTTTTTAAAATAAAATATACTTATTGACGTTAATTACAAAAAGTATTTCTTAATTAAGACATTGTATTAAGAATTTCATTCTGGCATTTTTAAACTATACCAAGCCTGTACTTTCAACACCGTTGTGAAAACCTAAGAAATGTTAAATATATTTTTACAAATACCTTCACAAAACCGCAATCTTCTGAAGAAAATGATATTCACAATGATAAAATAATTCAAGAAAATAAACGAACTAAGGAGGGGACATCTGGTTCCCAAATTAACGCAAGTTACGGGGCAAATAAAGGAAAAAACTAGATTTTTTAGTATCATATAAAAGATTTTGTGCTGTATCGTGGAACGTTCAAGGTTACTCCAATGAAAAACTAACGTCACTACTCAAAAACTATTCACCATTTGAGGAGCTTCGGATAATTTTTCTTTGTGAAACTTGATATATTTGAATGCTACGCAACAAAAGAAAAATCAAAAGGACGAGCTAGTGGAGGACTGCTGCTTTTAGTTAATAAAATAGTTGATGTAGAACTGGTTGAAAAGACAAACTTACGGTTGTCAGTTTGTATTAGTTTTGATGAGATTAAGTGCAAGGTAAGGTATTAAAATAATTTTTTTTTTGTATCTTTTTTTAATTTTTTTAGCTGAATGCATAATATCTGAAGAATATTGTCTCAAAATTTCAAGTTGATTGGAGCAAAATTGACGAAGTTATACGCATTTTTGTTGTTACCTGGCAGATATTTCGCTCACTATATATCTCTCTCTCCCAGTTATATTATGCAAATTTCAATGGAAGTACTAACGTGTTTATACCTGTAGTGTATATTTTATTAGTGTAGGGTACAAAATTTAGTTTAGCAGTAAGTATTCTATATCAGTTTTATACAAGAATTTTTAAGTGTTCAAAACTTTAAAGCGTTTTCCCCACAACTCACGTTTTCAAAGCCGGTGCCCCTCATAAATTCAAAACTACAGCACCGATTCATTTGAAATTTTGAACACTATTTCTGTACATAATTTACGAGCTAACGCTGGAAAGTTTTTTTTAAATTTGTTAATAATTTCTATTTTACAATAACAAATTAGCCAGTTTTTTCGCAAAAATCGTGTTTTTCCGTTCTAAGTGTTCCAAAAAAATGAAAAATTGAAATTTTGAAAAACCCTCCCAGCGTTACCTGAGGAAAACTATTATCTAACGAACAAACTTTAATTTTTTTGTTTCGGATGATCCAGTGCCAAGTTATGAGGGGCACGGCAATTCTACTTTTTTCCGAGACACGTTCGAATAATTGCTGCCATTACTATATTTTTTAATATTTCTTCGTGAAAATTTTACACAATATTCTTCGAATGTTATACTTTAATGTACCACTGGTTTTAGTAAAGAGATTTTAACTGTGTCGTCACAAGAAAATAACAAAAACAAGCCATTTTTCGTATGAATTAACCTTACCCTCCCCTTAAGGCTGTTCTTGCAGCTATATATGTATCCCCTTCAGTAAGTAATACCCCTATATTGGAAACATTGAATGATAGTTTAACATTTTTTACAGAGAATAAATCGAAAAATATAATTATCATCGGCGATCTCAACTCTCGTATAGGAAATCTGAATTCATTGGGCACTGGTGTCTGCCATGATACAACTCTTTACGATAAGCGATCGTCCTTAGATATTTTTGTCACAAGTCGAGTTAAGAAAAATTGTAAGTTTTATGGAAGAAGACAATATGACTGTTTTAAATGGTCGTACATTAGGGGATACCCCGGCACAGTATACTTTTATCGGGAGTTCTGGCAAATCTGTTATCGACCTTTGTTGGGTAAACTTGTCATTTCTTAATTATGTATATGATTCAACGGTAAATACTAATATCTTTTTATCTGATCACTTCCATACCAAATAATATTTAAATCTAACTATAAATTTATTAACAAAAGTTCCCTCAATAACAACTATACTTTAGTTCAAAAATTTAAATTTGATGAGCAGTTTCTCCCAGAATATCAGATGGCAGTAACAAACCTCTTGTTGGTTTATAATGGTAGTGATTTAGATATAACAGAGGCATATCATTACCTAGTAGATTGCATTAAGAAAATTGCACAGTATCTCTCCATGATTAAAGAGTACCGTATTTTTCCATATTTTATTAGACATAATAAACTCTGGTTTAACCAAGACTGTAAAAAAGCAAAGCAAGGGGCACAATTCCTTTTAAAACAATGCCGAGCAAACGCGTACAACGAGACAAGTGTACAATCTTATTTAGATACAAAAACAGAATACAGAAAAATACTTACCAGCTCAAAAAGAAATTATTTCGCAAACATTAACCAATCCCTGATCGACTCAAGAAATGCACAAGGGTGTACTGGGGTGTCAGTAACAAAATAGAGTACAGGCAAAAGGCGTATAACCCAATAAATTTAGGTACATGCCAAAATTATTTTTGTAGTTTATGTAGTGACTGTAATCCAAAAGATTTTATAATACCGTACGACACTTTACACCCGGACTTGGACTAGGACATCAGTTTTGAAGAATTAGAGAAGGTATTAAGTAATTTGAAGAACGACAAACCTTCAGGCCCCAATGGCATACAGAACGAATTCTTTAAGTCACTGCCAACTCAGGGTAAACAGTTTTTGTTAAAACTTTTTAATAATATAATTCAGACAGAAAATTTACCTCCAGAATGGTCAAATGTTAAATTATTTTTGTTACATAAAAAAGGCAACATGAATATTCCTGATAATTATAGAGGTATATCACTAATAAATAGTTTAACAAAAATTTTTACGTTGATTTTATGTACAAGAATTACACACTGGTGCAATGAAAATCATAAATTACCAGAAACACAATCAGGTTTTCGAAGTGGAAGATCCTGTTCGAATAATATATTTATATTAAACTCAATCATTCAAATTAGTCTTGGTTTCAAAAAGCGAAAAGTTTATTACGCGTTTATAGATTTTAAAAAAGCTTTCGATTCGGTTAACCGCTGCATTCTTTGCGAAAAGCTGTTTTGCTTGCGTTTAAGCACAAAATTGATTAGAATATGCAAAGAATTTTATAATAACGCAAACCTCACTGTACAACTTAACAATTTGAGCACTGAGAACATACCAATTCAAAAAGGTGTTGTACAAGGCGACACTCTTAGCCCGTTATTATTCTCGCTTTTTATTGCTGACTTTGATAATTTCCTAGCAAATGAAGGAGTCGGAGGTATTAACATTGATCATAGCCATAATATATCGAGCCTTTTTTATGCGGATGATTTGCTACTTTTTGCAAATACACCACACAGTTTACAGAAAGCATTAAATGCCTTTGAAAAATACTGCAAAATAATGAAAATACAGGTTAACACTGACAAATCTAAAGTAGTGCTTTTAAACGTGCTGGAAAACCCACAAAGACTACGTTGTTTACAATTAACTCCTGTAATTTAGAATTAGTTAATCAGTACGAATACTTGAGCGTTACTTTTACAAATTCAGGGCTATTTTTAAAAGGAAGTAATCAAATGGTGCTTAAAGCCAATGCGGCTATGGGTAATATAAAAACGTTAATGTTAAAAACCAAAATGCAGTCACATAATTCCCGAATGAATCTATACCAAGCGGTCGCACTAAGTACCTTATTATATTGCTCAGAAATATGGGCTCTATACTACCCCGATGTTTTAGAAAAAACACAAGTAAAATTTTTAAAATCTTTATACTACTTGGAAAATTCTACCCCTGGTTATGTTATCCGTCAGGAATTTAAAGTGAGAAAGAAAAATGTTAAATTTCAAATACGTGACGAGCATACCACAGCTATTCGTATCTTGAAAGAAGCACTCAGTACACCACCTATATTAAAATTTCCGAATTTTAATTATCCGTTAGTTTTAACCTGTGATGCTAGTGCAAACGGTATCGCCGGCGTTCTACAAAATCAATTACCAGAGTGATTATTCCCCATCGAATATTTTTCACGAAAATTACATGGTGCACAAGTTAGATATAGTTCATATCAACTTGAGCTTTTAGCTGTTGTCAACTCGGTACTTCACTTTACGGATTATCTTGTTGGCAGGCATTTTATTATCGAATGTGATTGTGCAGCCGTTAATTGGCTCGCGAATACACCACGTAAATTTTCTAAACTTTCAAGGTGGCTACTTCTTCTTTCTGGATTCGATTTCGAATTAAGATCAGTTAAAGGTAGAGACAATGTAATAGCAGATACCTTGAGTAGATTATTTTCACATGACGATCATGATGATCAAAATCAAATATCAGATCCTCAATTGCAGGATCCAACAGAAGTGCTGTTTCAATGTATGCATACACCTGACGGTTACGTGTCTATTAGCCATGCACAGTGACTTGATGATGAGTGTAAAGTCATTTTATCTGACCTAGAGTGGGGTATTAAATGTAATAACTTTACACTATCCAATGGTCTTTTGTGTAAGCTCGTAGGCAGGCGTAGGCTTAAATGTGTCGTACTTCCATCTTCTATGTTGGATTTTGTGATTGAATATTTTCGTTCAATATTTCATCATGGTTTAACGAAATGTTACAGGGCAATTGCGCGACTATTTACGCATTCTCAACTCTTCAAGCGCTGTATGGAGTACATTCAGAATTGTCAAACATGTGCCGTAGTGAAACCAGCCAGTGTGTCAAATGAGCTACAAATGCAGTCCATACCACACGAAGCTGTTTGGTCTCGGCTCCACGTGGACTACGCTGGCCCATTAATCATATCGTCATCAAAGAAGTATAGATATATATTTTTGGTAATTGATGCTGACTCAAAATGGCTAATAGCGCTCCCTACGCGTCGAGCAACGGCCGAAACTACCGTTGCACTGCTGAAGTCAATATTTTTCACCTATGGATTTCCATCTATTGTTGTAAGTGACAATGGTCCTGCGTTTAAAGCTAACCTCTATCAAGGATAATCGTTAGTTTTCTTTCAAGTATTATTCAGTAAATAGTTCCAACCGAAACAATTTAAATAGTCAGTTTAAATATTTCTTTAAAATTGAATAATCTATATAGTCGGTTTTTATATATTCGCTGGCAAGTATAATTTATAAGAATTTAAAAACGAACTGTTTCTATACGCGCATTAGTATTGGACGTAGTACATCATATAGCCGTGTTGTTTACTGCTTAACAACTATACGTACGCATTTGACTTTCCAAACAGTGATGGAGTCGACCGCATGTGTTCATCATTCGCTCGGTATGATGTTATTACACCAAAAATGGATAAAGTTATTTTTTATTCTTTTGCTTTCATTTTAAATATTAGTAATATAACAATTCCAAATTTCAAATAAAAATAACATGTCGGCATACTCATTGGAAAGTTCCTCGTGTAATGTATTTTAAACTTCCATTTCAACATGGCGTCATTCGTTCTTTGGATTTCGGAAAGATAAAATACACGAGTTTGGGTAATATAATAATTCTTTATATATATATATATATATATATATATATATATATATATATATATATATATATATATATATATATATATATATATATATAAAGATTTTAATATATTTTATGTGGCTGACCTTTTTAATGTCAGCCATATTTATATTCATTGAAACAGTTTGAATGTTTCAAATAAAAAAGGTATCACCTCCCCAATATGTGTTAATTAATCACTACTGTCGGAATAATGTGATACGAATTATATTTAAAATGCATACATAATGATATTATTTATTAAAAATTTCATTCTTAGCTAAAATAAATTTCTCTTTTATTATATATTTATTACGTCATTTTTTGACGTCCTTTTGGTTTTGAAAGATGTTACTAAAATTATTAAACTTTTAAACTATTACGTAAATTATTTGTTAACTCGCGTTCTTTTAATTTTAGTTTTCTTAAATATTCTATAATTTTGTTAACAATTGTTAACTGTTAAAATATTTGTTAACTTAATGATAAAATTATTTAAATTTAAATAAATTTATATTTAAACTTATTGCTTACTTGTTTTTCTACATACACGCCATATATTTCAGAATATTACTTTATTTTCAGGGTGAAAACCGATTTGTAAAAGTACTTAGATTTTTGCTTTTACTAACAACATTCATTTCATATCAGCGTTATACCCTCCTGGTGAATTGGGTCCCAGCAGTTTATAATTAGCACGCTAGCTCTGTAGTTATCAAAATTTACAATTAAAATTTAAATAAGTAAAATTATCAGTAATCACGGGTCATCGAATTTAGTACAGGAGCCGAGCACCCTTGTAGTCGAGGAGTCCCTGCCTTGAATTTGTACCAAATTAATGGCTTGTTTTACTTTATTGATGGATCTATGAAACTTGGATCATTTATAATTAGTGAATGAATATGGTATACCTAAAAGGAAGATATCTTCCTGATTAAACGTTGCTCTCTTTATCTTAACTGGTCGAACTGACAGCCATGGGATTGCATTTCATCCGAAAGAAAAAGCTGCACTGTTCCATGATACTTGATCAACCATTGTAATAAGCCATATGGCTTTATATACAATTAATTATAAATAAAATTATGAACTTAATCCATATTTGACATTGTTTGTTATATTTAAAGCTCATAAGATGTACTTACATAAATATTATACGTTTTAAGTAAATTTGTTAGGATACCTATTTGAGAGCAAATACAAGTTCCTGTATAGCCAGTCCACGGTCCCTGTGGACTACTTGTTTGTCTGTCTGTTTCTGCGGGATTTTCTGGTTTTCCGGGTTTTACGATTTAAAAAAGTGATTCAATGAGAAAGTTTAAATGTATAAGTAATGAATAGTTTGAGTTTAAATGTATAAATATACTGTTAGCTAAACATTTAATAAATACACCACTTTGATCATTAGCAAGTCAGTTAGTAGAGTAAAATGTTTTAATTGCTATATTACAGGTAATGATTGTCCTAAAGATGTGCCAGAAATAGAAAGTCCATTAGAAGAATATGGGAAAATGAAGCCAATTCAGTTATCAAATATCTTACCAGAACAATACACACCCTGCACGGCCACCTACACTGAACTTAAATCTTGTACACCAATTTACCGCTTTTCAACACCATCTCACACTATTGATGAACCAGTTTCTTTTCAAACTACGACAGATGTACCGGCTATTTTACATCTTATTGTAATTGTAGAAAAAAACGTCATGAGAAAATTAGTGCAAAAAACAAAAAAAATATGTAAAATTTTTTGGGACAAAAACAAAACTTGGGAGCAAAAACGTCAGTTTATTTTAACATGTGTGAAAGAAAAGGTAGCGGAAAGACATAGAAAAGAGACAAAACAAGACTTTACTACTTTACAATTGATAATGACTCTAAAGTGATGTGCCAATTTTTTTTTTTTTTTTTTTTGAATAAACTAGGAATTTCAGTATCAAATGCCCTTAAAAAGTCTAATTGTGGAATGACTTTGGAAGATAATAGAGGGAAAAAGGAACCACCAAACAAGATAAAAGAAGACGTGAGGAATAAAATAAGAAAACATATTAAAGAATTCCCAAAATATAAAAGCCATTACAATAGAGAAAAATCAAAAAGGGGGTATTTGGGTAGCTATCTAACTATTAAAAAACCTTCCGGTTTATATGTAGAAAAGTATAAAGAAAGTGGAGAAGAAAATGCAAAAATTTGGTTATATTGGTATATATTTAACACGGAATATAACATATAACCACCGCAAATTGATACTTGTGATGATTGCGATCGCTACAAAGTTCAGATTAAAGAAGTACAAGAAGAAATATTGGAAGAAATAAAACTGAAAAGAAGAACAACTAGAGGAAGCAAGAAATAGATACACATTAAAAGCAGAAGACACAGAAAGTAGCTTATTAAATAATTCTGAGAAAATGTTAACAGTAGACCTACAAAAATGTCTTCCCACACCCCTGCTTACAAATGGACAAATATTTTATTTTAGGAAACTGTGGACGTTAAACTATACGATTTTGGACAGCACTGCAAAAAAATGTACGTGTATTATGTGGGATGAATCAAAACCTGGACGAGGTGGAAATGAACTGGCATCGGGCCTGATGAAATGGTTTATGAAAAATGTTGCTGAGAATTTAAATGTTAAAAGGATAGTAATTTGGTCTAATAACTATGTTGGGCAAAATAAAAACATGCATTTATTTATTTGCTACTTGTGGTTGCTAAAAAATATTCCACATTTGGATATTATTGAACATAAATACTTACTGAAAGTACATACTCATATGGAGATCGATGGTATTCATTCCTTAATCGAAAGATACAAGAACCGATAAAAGCAATTTTCGATTGCTACACTATGAAACTGGCAACAGGTTGTTAGGGCTTGGTCAAGTACAAAACTGCCAATGGACTTTATAAATATGGAAATTGAAGATTTTAAAAACTTTGGACAGTTGCATGATAGCAAAACATCTCCTTTTATCAACCGACAAAGAGGAATAAATGGACAACATGTATTATACTCGGATATGGTGTGGATAAAGATGGATAAAAATGAATACGGTACATTGCAGTATAAAACTAATTTTGAGGATGTTAACTTTCAAAAAAAAACATTAATAAGAAATCAAAGAGTACTGTGTCCTCAAATTCCAATGCTCACCCCTATAAGAACTGATTTAAATCCAGTTTCTACAAAGAAGTTTGAAGACTTACAAAAAACTATGACTTGGATTCCTTAAATATTTCACCATTTTTATAAAAATTTACCTCATGCCGATAACCAAAGAGAATTAGACATATAAGCAACATTGTTAACTCTCTTTTATAAATAATTGCCCTTATTAATAACCAAACACTAAGTCGACATTAAACTTATTTGTCGACACTAGGGATATTTTGGTATTAATAACATTTTTGGAAGCCGACACTAGCGTTGGTGTCAACATTAACTTTAGTGTCACAAAATCTGGCACTAAAGTGGCTAATGTTGACACAATTGAAAATTTTGAAATGTCAACCGATCAACTGCAATTTTTTACAAAAATAAACAAGTGGAAGACGACTGAATTCTTGCTGTGAATTAAGTATATATTGATAGGTGTTTAATTAAGAAATCTATAAAATGGAAATGGAAGACGATTCAGTTGAGGAGATGTTGAGAGACATTCGCGATTTCCAGGAAATTGATATGGAAAGCGAAGGTGATGAAGATGCTTATCTGGACATTCTTATATCAAACGAAATTTTCCAAAGTCGACGACTTAAAATTTATGAAAATCTAAAAAACCCACTGGGAGATATGGATGACTCAAAGTTTGAATCAATCTATAGGTAAATATGTCCACAACAGAAACCCAAACTGGAAATTTCAACACTTTTATTTCAGGTTCAAAAAGAATACGGCCAAAATGATAATCGACCTTGTCCGGGAAGACCTGCAAAGGCCAAATCCACAAGGAGCACCAATTCCTCCGGAACTAATGGTTTTAGCTACGATTAAGTATATGGCTAGTGGAGACAGCCAAGCATCGATTGGTTTGTCATCAATCATTAAAAATGAAAGTAATTATAATAAGTACATATTTTCAGCGCAACAACTCGGATTTTCGCAGGGAGCGATGTCGTACGTTGTCAAAGAAGTTGTGAGGGCCATAGCGAGCCGCATGAGGCAGTTTATCAAATTTCCACTTGATCGCAGAAGCCTTAATGATCTGAAAGCCGGATTTTATTCAATTGCTCAATTCCCCTAGTGCATCGGGGCTATAGATTGTACGCACATTAAAATCAAAAATCCTGGCGGCGAATTAGGAGGGAGACACAGATGCAGGAAAGGGTTTTACTCGCTTAATGTTCAGGTAACAATTATATAACCTTTCCACGGCTAAATAAAGAGCTATTAAATTTAATACTCAGGTTATTTGTGATCATGAGTGCCGTATTATGGACATCGTATCCCGTTGGCGAGGCTCTGTTCACGATTCGCATATTTGGAGGAATTCTGCAATTAAAAGGAAACTGGAGGCCGCAAACTTATATGGGGGTGTACTGCTTGGAGATGGAGGCTACCCCGAGTCCAGGATATTGTTGACGCCTTTCAGAATTTCGTCTACACTATCGGAGGCAGAGCAGCGATACAACAGGGCGCATATTGCCACGAGAATAAGAGTGGAACAGTTGTTCGGACAGCTAAAGAACAAGTTCCGCATTTGCTTCAGCGGCATCCAGGTCGAATTGAATTCGGCAAAAAATATGATAGTAGCAATGACCGTACTGTTCAATATTTCAAAAATGAACAATGACAATGTCGGCTTAGAAACGGAAATGATTCGACCAAGTAACAACAACACAGATGATTACAACAGAGAACAGCAGGGCCAGGAATCTGCCCAACGTGCAACACATCGTCAGCGCTTTATCGCCCGATATTTTGCGGAATAAAATATTATTTAACATTTAAAACAGCCAAATGTATTTTTTAAAAATTTGATGGATAGACGCTACGGTGAGAGCCGAAGTAAATAGTTCAGGATTACAAAAATAAAGAAAACTTGTTAGAAAAGATACGCCTGTGGCAATTATATTCCTTTTTATTTTTTAACAAAACCCTTGACTTCATCTTATGTTTGCTCATCTTATCACATTTTTTTTGACTTCATCTTATCACATTTTTGATATTAATTATTCATTTTTCATAAAATAAAAAGAAACTTAATTAAAGAAACAAAAACTAAAAAAAAATATTAAGAAAATGAAACTATGCTAACGTTTTAATAATACCATTCTAATAAGTGCAATGTTGCATATCATTTCAGTCTTGAAATGAGATGTTAAGTTATTTATTTTTAGTGATTTGGCTTTGGCGCGTAGGCAAGATTCTTTTTTCTTGCAATTTTTAACTGGACAAGCTCAAATTCTGCTTGTTTGCACTTCAGGTCCCATTTTGCAGCTTCCACTTGAGTACGTTTAATTTCAATTTCCAAAGCGTTTATTGTGTCCATGTGTTCCTGCTTCTTTGCCTCGTTCTGTAGTTTGGTCTTTTGTAGCTCATTTAATAGCACACGTTGATTCTCGATTAAATCAGTTCTTGCAAGGATAATGTCGTTTTCCGTTTTTGCTGCTCTTTTACGTTTACGTCTCTTTTCTTTCGATGAATCAACATTGCACTAAAACGATAACATTCATATAAGTATAGTCCAAGCACAGGAGAACAGATCCAACAGATTTTATATTGTTCACATACCAGATTCCTCAAAGTAGCACTTCCTTCGTTTGGTGTTTTTCGTGGCGTCTCTGATTTTTTCATACCGTTGTCTGCTACTTTTCCACTCTACAAATTGACATTATTACTATGTATAATAATAAAATTCTAGATAATTTAGATTTTTAGTTACCAGTGTCAAATTGTCATAATCGTTATGCTGTGTGGCGATAGAATCTTCATCGAAAGAATCAATAAATTGGTAATCGGTGTACTCGTTCTCCTTGTCGAAATCGAAATCTTCCTCCGTGAATTTGGTGTTTGTACGTACATTCATCATGGCCCTGAGCAATAATAAGAGCAATTAAACACGGAGCATGCATAGCATTGAAATTACATACAGTAGCATCACAATCAAACTCTCCGTGATCACTTTCAATATCGATGGCAGCAACAGAAGCAATTCTGTTGTCTAAATCACTAGGTTCTTTGGGACATGGACCCCCAGCAGTTTTCTTTGAATCTCGCTTGTAGTTCGAAATGTTTTTCTTTGCAGCCATCTTCATTCTGCACCATTGCTCTTTCAGGCGAGAAACTTCGATGTTGAATCCTTGGGATTTCATTTTTCCTTCAATAAGTGCCCAAGCATCGGCCTTTTTGGACGTAGCAACGGCAGTGTTGAGTCTTGAATCGATTATATTGATATGCGGTGTTGCTGCATCCAGTAGAGCCTCTTTCATCTCCGGTGTCCAGTTGGGTGCTCGTGCCTATAACTATATAAATTTAATATTCAGGAAATCGGAATATAATGAAACGTTACCTTCTTGATAATAAACATTTCCTGCCATCAAAGTACTTCTTTTATCAGAAAACTGCGCTCACGACGCTCGACCAAACAATCCTGAATCCTGCCACTGTTTGTTATTGCATTGCAACGCAAACTAACCTGATACATAAAGCCCCATTGACAATGCACTACACAACAGAATTTCATCTATGTAATTACATAAGTTTTGATTTTACACGTTGGGACATAATAAATAAAAATTAATAATGTAATATTCAACAAGTAAAATGAATTCCAGAATTTTATTTTTCTGTTTTGGAATTTTTCAAGCAAAAATACAAAAGAACATGAGAAAGTAATGTGAACATGGCTTTAAAAAGCTTTTGTGGAGCTTTAATCAGTGAGCACTAAAGTGAACTTGACTTAATGTCGACACAAAATACCTTATTAATAGGGTCGACACTAAATTAACAAATGTCAACTTAGTGTACACTAACTTAGTGGCAACTTATTCGCATGGTTATTAATAAGGGCAAATATCTTTAATAAATACGTCCATAAGTACTTATATTGTTTGATTTTATCAATAAAGTAATTACAAAATATCATTACAATGCACAAGTGCGATGAAAACAATACAATTATTATGAAACTTATTTTTATTAATATTTGATCAACATAAAATATCTGGACAACAATGGTGGTAAACAATCATAAGTCTAGTATTTATGTAACTGCTAATAATTATATTTTATTAATTTAATGATATTATAACTATAGCATTAATGTATATAAAAAACTTTAAAAGTTAAAAATTAATTAAAAACCTTTTAAGTTATGAATATTTAACTATGAAAATACCGACTCTCGATGCTTAAATACGCACTGTGAAAAATTTTGGATTTGGCGATTGTTATTCTTTACCTCTCAGCTACAGAAATATAAATGATAAATTAAGGTATTTGCGAAGATTAGAAAATTTACAGTAACTGTTACATAAAACAAGAAAATTTTTAGGTATACAAAATTTAAAAAAAAAAATAAAAAGAAAACTGAAAAACAAAGTATTATTCTAATGAATAATGAATAATAAAAACAAAATATGGTTCTAAAGGAGTCTCCACATTCTCGTCGAGTTCCTCGTTGAGGTTGGCTCAGGCATATGAATAGCATTAAAACACCAACCGCGCGGCACAACGAAATGGCCCTCCACATTCTTGATTCGTCCAACCTCGGCGAGAATGTGGAGACTCCTTAATGATTTCACACCTTTAACACCGGCACATTTCCTTATTGGTGACACGTTTGAAACGTTACCTGAACCAGATTTTACAGCGTGAAAAATCAACTCATTATCACATTGGCAGCGAGTTCAGCAGTGTACGCAGCATTTCTGGAGACGCTGGTCCAAAGGATATTTAAATGAATTACAACAGCGAGTTAAATGGAAGGAATATTGCCATGATCTTTCCATCAAAGACCTTGTTCTCATCGAGGATGATAACTCCCTACCCCTCCAATGGAAATTCGGCAGAGTTGTTGAACTTTCTCCACGTACAGACGGTGTAGTGCGTCTAGTTAAAGTGGAAACCGCAAGTGGTGTAGTTACACGTGCTAGTGGAAAATTATGTCTATTACCAATAGACAATACTCTTAAAGACTAGACTGTAAGTGATGTCTACATTAAATTGACATTAGCAATTACTTTGTTTTATGTCATTAATTTTGAACGATACCGTTCAGGGGTCGGAGATTGTTAAGTCATTTTTTTATCTTTTGTACTATTCTACATTTGAATGTAAGTGGATAGGCTATGAGAGAGCGGTGACACAGTAGAACCCCAGTTTTCCGGACTACTTTTTGGACAGTGTTTAGAACCGTGTAGTTCGGGGTTCTACTGTACCTCGTGTATGGGTTGACCTTTGACCCAGCACGTACCGAGTACATGTATCAAAATTTGTTGTTGACATTTGACCTCACAGTCGCTCATACTGTTGGCCTTGACATTCCTAAGACATGAGTCATCATCACTTCGACAAAATAAATTCAAGTTAACCCATTATGCGTCATCACAATTTGTTCATCACGATTTGGATTTGTGTTAACCCATTACCGGCTGGCACTAACATAGTTTTTGAATGCAAACCTAACGCATGCGCAGACTGAAATTTAGTACACAACGCATGTGCAGACTGAATTTTAGAACACGACGCATGAGCAAACTGAATTTTAGACAACAAATTGATAGATGGGGTACACTACCGCGTCAAAAATGTGGGGATACCCTAACTCGAGGGTGGCCCCAAACTTTTGATACCGTACTGTACTTAAATTTTTGGTACACTGCCATGTTAAAAGTGCGGGCCCCCTGACCAAAAAGGTATCCGAACACTTTTTGAAGCGCACTGTACTTATTTTGTGTACATGCAAACCTTGATCCTAACACGCGCTTGCCTTAATTGCGTCATCTTAAACGAAAGGTGCACTACCGCATCAAAAATGTGGGGAATACTCTAACTCAGGGGTGGCCCCAAACTTTTGACACCGTACTGTACTTAAATTATTGGTACACTGCCGCGTCAAAAGTGTGGACCCCACCCTGACCAAAAAGGTATCCGATCACTTTTTGAAGCGTACTGTACTTATTACGTGCAAACCTTGAGCCTCACTTAATTGCGTCATCTTAAAAGAAAATCGGGTGGCCGCTAAATTTTGTGGGGGGGGGGGGGGGCACTGTATTAAGTGCTACCGCAAAACTAACTTCAGACTCCAGGGTCCAGACTCCAGATTTCAGACCGCTACTGTACTGCCGGAAATCGGATTTCGATTGTACCTCAGAGGAATTTTTTTTGTATATTTAACCTTGGAAAATCTTAATTCCAGGAATTTTTATCAGTTTTAAAATAAACAAACAACCAATATCTAAATATTTGTTTTAGCTGCATGTTTATTTTAGCAGACCTTGAAAGCAGATTGTAAAACATCATTTAAGAATTTGAGTATAACACAAGACTATTTCTAGGATAATTTATAAATCAAATGAAAATTTACTTAATATGTACACACCTGTATATTATGTATACAACCTGTATATTAATAATAATATGTATTCTATTTCTTATTTATGATTAGATTGAATGCAGAATCTAATTATAAAATTATTTATAAATATTGCAAAAAATTTGCTTCATCAGCAAAAATCATTGTATATCATTTTAATACTGATTCATATTTATATTAGAGTATACAAGTTATGTATTTATTAACATTTTAAACAGAATAAAAGTTCAAATTTTTTAGTTTTAAATTACTAAAACTTAAACATGTTTAATATAAAAATTATAACGGCTTATTGATTTGATAAATTTTTATAGATTAGTGCCTATATTAGAAAATTCACATGAAAAATCAAAATTTTTATAAATTAGAACATTTTGATATAGATCCACTTTATTATTAACACACATATATAATATCACATATATAACGGGTATATATTTAGTATTTTTAATAAATATTTTAGTATACAGTGTGTATCATTGAATATGGTTTTCAATTAGAATGGTAAATATCATTAGATTTTTTTCAGTACTCTTATAGGTTAACGAAAGAAACATCTTGCTGTAAAAAATAGGGGAATTCAGGGTAACAATTAAATAAAACGCACATAATTTTTTTAAAATTTTGTTTATAGAAAATGTAAACAAAAAATTAAATTGCTTAAATCTATTTATTTTCCATATAAAAATTTCTTAAAAGAATACAATTTTCTAATGAACAAATTTTGTCAGAATGAAGCATACAACGTCTTGAATAATATTCATCTCGCAGAATGGAAATCTTCGGTACATCAAATATTTCTTCCAAATTCAAAATCCACGGCTGGTTCTCGGTACCATCAAATAAATTTGAAATCCACTTCTTCTTTTCACTGCCCTTGACCTATATGACATCATACTTCTTTAATATAGGTTTCAATATGGTATATTTTGTTTATTGTGTTTAGCATATGAATCTGTTCTGCAAAACAGAGAAGGAAATATAGTGTCCATTCCAGGTGTTCATATTCCAAACAAAATAAAAAGCTATATATAGGTATATATATATACCTATGAACACCATATTTCCTCCTCTGTTTTGTAGAACAGATTCATATGCTAAACACAATAAACAAAATATATGAAGTTTTTTGTATGGAATAAATCCATACGACCAAGGTATCCCATGCTAATTTCGACAAAGCCAACGTGCAGCAGCCCGTTCATATTTCTTCGGCAACTCGTTGAAATCAAACGATGCGTCGAATATAAGATGTAATATTTCATTCGAATTTTCCACAGCAATACCAACTTCTTTAAAATAAAATTCGTTGTTAGCTCCTTGATAGCCTTGTATATCAAGAAACGCCATTTTTTACCACCGCACCGCCGTAGAACTGAAATTATTCACACAATCCACAACTTTATATAGAATAATTAAAAGTGATGAGGATAGTTAGTTAATTTGTGGGATGTATTCGAAAATGGCTACTAATAGCTATTGCTAGTTTACAATCAAATTACAAACTGTTAATAATGTTCAACACATTGGTGAGTACCATGTTCTTTTCACTTTAAGACCTAGTGATTTAAGGAATGCTAAATTTTCGGGTGAAATGTGTTGTTGCTTAAAAGTTTTACGTTTAATGATCTTAGGTTTCGAAAACCCTTTGCTATGTTGGCTAGCGGTGAACTGCTCTGAATTGTAAATTAACATGGTTCCAAAATGTAGTTGTTTTACCACGAAAGTATAATTTTCAATGAAAGAGATGTTAACTCTTTGACAAACACCGGTAAATAGATAATATTTTATGTAAGTTCAACTATTTTATACCCTTTAACCATGATAAGGTGTATGAGCTGGAGTATAACTCAGCAAATTATATAGCGGTGGTGACGTAACGGTGGCGGTGTTTGTGTGGCGGTTGTGGTGATTTTGTGGTGGTGGCGGTGGTGTTTGTGTGGTGGTTATGGCGGTGGCGGTGTTTGTGTGGCGGTGGTGTTTGTGTGGTGGTGGCGGTGGTTGTGTGGCGGTTGTCGTGATAGCGGTGTAGCAGCGGTGTTTGCAGCTGAAGTGAACAACTTTATCATTAATGCTATCGAAGCAGCAATTTACTGTAGACAATGAACCGGTGGTGACATCTCGCGATGTCTGTTGAACACAATATCAAAATTAATCAATCTGGTGACGTTCCCATTCCCTGCTCTTATCATGGAAGATTATTAAATATCGATTTTGGATAAAATGTTGGAAAATTTCGGTCAGAATACTATAAATACAACTGAATTATTAACCGAGTGTCATATGTTGGTTAAGTTCCAGAAGGTAAACAACAACAGCAACATGCCGATTTGTGGCATTTGTAAATTTCAACCGTCACAGTGTAAGTGTGCCTTCTACGAGTATTGTGATAGCTGTCGAAATGAAAAACGAATTTGCATGTGTTGTAAACGATGTATGATGCCATTTCCAAACTGTGTTTGCAATTATATAAACTGTACCACATGTAAAAGCCGCTGCAATTGCAAATAATTTAGTAAAATCAATCATCTGATTGCCGCATAATACGTATTGACCAATTCCACGGTTGTCAAACCAACGTAAGCGTTCATTTATAACGCAATGACCAACGATGTAATGAGGCATAATGCATATTTTGAGTAACAGTGGAATTGGTCAATATCGATTAAATATCGATTTTTTATAAAATATTGGATTATCTGGTTTTAGTCAACATACTATAAATATAACTGAATTATTAACCGGATGTCAGTTGTTGATAAAGTTCCAGAACGTAAACAACAGCAACATGCCGATTTGTGGTATTTGTAACTTTCCACCGCCACAGTGCGGCTGTTCATTCCCTGAGTATTGTGATAGATGCCGAAACGAAAAACGAATTTGCATGTGTTGTAAACGATGTATGATGCCATTTCCAAACTGTGTTTGCAATTATGTAAACTGTCCCACATGTAAAAGTCGTTGCAATTGCAAATAATTTAGTAAAATCAGTCACCTGATTGCCACATAATTGGTATTGACCAATTCCACGGTTGCTCAAACCAACATTAGCTTTTATTTATAATGCAATGAGCAGCGATTTAATGAGGTATAACGTATATTTTGAGTAATAGTGGAATTGGTCAGTACCTGTTAATCAGCGGTATATCTAAAGTTTTAATTGAATACTCAAAATATGCAATATGCCTCTTTGCATCGCCGGCCATGTTGTTATAAATATGTGTTAATGTTTATTTGATATGTTCCATTGGTTGTGGTGCATAAACACTAATCATATGAAGGTGTGGTTGCGTCAAAGTAACTTAATTTGTAGCTGTGTGGAAATAAATATATCGGTGAGGCAAAATGAGCAACTCAAATTTTGTAGTTGTGTTGGGGTGGTGGTGGTGGTGGTGAGGGCGGCGGTGGCGGCGGTGGTGTTGGCGGTTTTTTGTAGTGGCAACTCATAAAATATTTAAGCAACGTGCTGAAACAGAAATTGGCAGTGTATTGGCAAAATGTCTGAACAACACGGTGTAAAGTATAAGTGATCTGTGGACCACTTTTACTGCCACTGATGAAACAATGGATCCGGTTTTGGAGAATTTGAATAAACTTGGTGCTGGTAAACGATTCAAATTACTATCTACGCTCAAACCGTATGAAACGTGGAAAATTCTCGACGTACGACGCCTGGAAACTCGATATGGGCCAGCGGTTGCGGTGGAACTTGCAGATGCTCAAATGTTCCTTCCAAAACGATTCGCGGATTTGGATGAGCAGACCATGGAATGTTTACGTACAGGACAATATTTTATTACATATAAAGGCACGAGCATGATTCTAGTGGTTTTTTACATATTGTGGAATTTAGTAAATAGCTATCACATGCATGATGTTAGGTGTAAGATTAAGGTAACTCTCAGATGTGAAAATAAATTGATTTACTTTTTAATTTTAATATTGTAAACGTATATTTTATTAAAAACTAAATTATTTTACGTATAAATTCTTATATTGTTCTTATTTTACAACACATTAAAACCTTCAAATTATATCTTGAATTTTGATAAGACTTTTAGTAGGTATGGGACCACTTGGCAACGTAATGTAATTGCCTACATTCAGGAGCAAGTATTTTAATGTTGGTGTTGAGTAGGTATGCGGTCACCTGGCACTTGCATATAGTTTTTCATTCAGATTTCTGAACTAATTTCCAAACCGAAAGAGCATATTGGGGGTAAAATGAGTAAAAATGTGTAAGCAACCGCTACTTCATGGAGTAAAATGAGTAACTCAGATGTGGCGGTGGTGGTGGTGGTGGTGGTGGAGTACATAAGTAATCGCTAACACAATTCTGAATTAATCTTGTAAGACTAGTTGAGCTTTACGCATCTATTATAATGTTCGAGTGTACGCAGTGCTATAAAAGCTTCTCGCGGAAAGATTCTCTTTCACGTCATATAAGAGATACACATATGCGGGCATTTTCACCAAAAAGTTTTGAAAATAGTTACTCTCTTGATCCGCTAAAAAGACAAGCATTAGACACCACTGATGACTTATCTAGTTATGATACCGGTAAGAATGATGTTGATTGTGAATTTCGAAACAATAAAGTTGAAGAAAAGTCCAATCCACTTGAACAAAGAATTAAAGCTGCATCAAAAGCAATTCAAACTAAATTTAATAATTTAAGAAATCCAAATAATGTTTACACACCAAGCGATGAGTCTAATAACAGGGTTTTAACCACTTCTGATAGTGGAAATGTTATCATTCCCAGGTTAACTACAGGTCTGCAAACTCTTTTGGATATTTTATTAATCAAAGAAACTCAAAATAAAGGTGAGAATTCTAATGAACGAATAGCAATGAAACGTCCAGTCAATTCAACAGACCAAGAACTACTTGCAAAGCGTATCAAATACAACGGCCCGGAAGATTTTGAAAGTGCTAATGGGCAATCGAAAAAAATAAAATACTGGCATAATCCTAATACTTTAATAGATGAATTACGACGTTTATACGAGACTTCAGAGACTGGTGAAAAAATATTCAATATTATTCGAAGTTTAGAGGAAAATAAAAACATGTTGTTTAACGTTGACGATCGTGAAGCTTTAATCGAAGAGTTAGATGCTTTAAAAGAAACTACTGTCGGTCAAGAAATATTCTCTCTATTTCGCGAACTTCAAAAGGCTGATGTTATTCAACCACTAGGTGATTATCTGGATGAAACTGATAAAGAAGATGCTAGCGATTATGATGATTAATTTAGATATTGTGTTTAACAAACACCGCGAGATGTCACCACCGATTCATTGTCTACAGTAAATTGCTGCTTCGATAGTATTAATGATAAAGTTGTTCACTTCAGCTGCAAACACCGCTGCTACACCGCTATCACGACAACCGCCACACAACCACTGCCACCACCACACAAACACCACCGCCACCGCCACACAAACACCACCGCCACCACCACACAACCGCCGCACAAACACCGCCACCGCCATAACCACCACACAAACACCACCGCCACACAAACACTGCCACCGCCACACATATACCACCGCCACAACCGCAACACAACCACCGCATTTGTGTGTTACGTCACCACCGCTATATAATTTGCTGAGTTATACTTCAGCTCATACACCTTATCATGGTTAAAGGGTATAAAATAGTTGAACTTACATAAAATATTATCTATTTACCGGTGGTTGTCAAAGAGTTAACATCTCTTTCATTGAAAATTATACTTTCGTGGTAAAACAATTACATTTTGGAACCATGTTAATTTACAATTCAGAGCAGTTCACCGCTAGCCAACATAGCAAAGGGTTTTCGAAACCTAAGATCATTAAACGTAAAACTTTTAAGCAACAACACATTTCACCCGAAAATTTAGCATTCCTTAAATCACTAGGTCTTAAAGTGAAAAGAACATGGTACTCACCAATGTGTTGAACATTATTAACAGTTTGTAATTTGATTGTAAACTAGCAATAGCTATTAGTAGCCATTTTCGAATACATCCCACAAATTAACTAACTATCCTCACCACTTTTAATTATTCTATATAAAGTTGTGGATTGTGTGAATAATTTCAGTTCTACGGCGGTGCGGTGGTAAAAAATGGCGTTTCTTGATATACAAGGCTATCAAGGAGCTAACAACGAATTTTATTTTAAAAGAAGTTGGTATTGCTGTGGAAAATTCGAATGAAATATTACATCTTATATTCGACGCACCGTTTGATTTCAACGAGTTGCCGAAGAAATATGAACGGGCTGCTGCACGTTGGCTTTGTCGAAATTAGCATGGGATACCTTGGTCGTATGGATTTATTTCATACAAAAAACTTCATACCATATTGAAACCTATATTAAAGAAGTATGATGTCGTATAGGTCAAGGGCAGTGAAAGGAAGAAATGGATTTCAAATTTGTTTGATGGTATCGAAAACCAGCCGTGAATATTGAATTTGGAAGAAATATTTGATGTACCGAAGATTTCCATTCTGCGAGATGAATATTATTCAAGACGTTGTATGCTTCATTCTGACAAAATTTGTTCATTAGAAAATTGTATTCTTTTAAAAAATTTTTATATGGAAAATAAGTAGATTTTAAGTAATTTATAGATTTCAGCAATTTAATTTCTGTATACATAGTCTATAAATAAAATTTAAAAAAAAATTATGTGCGTTTTATTTAATTATTACCCTAAATTCCCCTATTTTTTACAGCAAGGAATTACTTTCGTTAACCTATAAAAGTATTGACAAAAATCTTATGAAATTTATTATTCTAATTGAAAAGCATCTTTCATGATACACGCTGTATAAGAAAACATTCATTAAAAATACTAAATATACTCTCGTTATATACATGATATTATATGTATGTTAATGATAAAGTAGCAAATTCAAAATGTTCTAGTCTATAAAAATTTTGATTTTACATGTGAATTCTCTAATATAGATACTAATCTATAAAAATTTAGCAAAACTCAATGCTGTTATCATTTTTATATTAAGCGGCGTGTTTAAATTATACTAATTTAAAACCAAAAATTGAACCTTTATTCTGTTTAAAATATGAATAAATACAATACTATTATACCCTAATATAAATATGTATCAGTATTAAAATGACATACATTGATTTTGCTGATTAAACAAATTTTTTGCAATATTTATAAATTATTTTATAATTAGATTCAGTCTAATCATAAATAAGAAATAGAATACTACATATTATTATTAATATACAGGGTTTATACATAATATACAGGTGTGTAGGTATTAATATAATTTTCATTTGATTTATAAATTATGCGGTAAATAGTTCTGTGTTATACTAAAATTCTTAAATGATGTTTTACAATGTGCTTTCAAGGTCTGCTAAAATAAACATTCAGCTAAGACAAACTTATTTTAAGCTGATAAAATTCTAAAATTAATAAGTTTTTCAAGGTTAATTATATGAGTTATAATTTTATAGGTTAAAGATGATAACAGAACCTGCGACTAGTGTATCATTGGTTAATAATTGTATTGCATATTTGTTTGATGAAATTAGGTATGAATTAAATGGTGTTGAGATTGAGCGTGTTAGATATGTGGGTCTAACGACCGCATTAAAAAATTATCTATGCTTAAATGATGGCGAAAGTAAGCAATTATTAAACTCAAGTTGGTAGATTGATAATAACTGTAGTGTAAAATTATCACAACCATACTTCAGTTTTTGTGTTTCACTTAAGAAATTATTAGGATTTGCTGAAAATTACCGAAAAATTTTATTAAATGTCAAACATGAACTAATTCTTATTCGCTCGCGAACAGATGCCGATATATTTGTTTCAACCTCGGGTACGAAACTTGAAATTAGTAAACTGGAATGGCATGTACCGCACATAGTAAACTGGAATGGCATGTACCGCACATAACTATTTCAGATGAAATAAGGTTACAGCTGTTAAAGTATATCGAATAAGCTAGTCCAATACAAATCAGTTTTAGAACATAGGAAACTTATATTCAGCCGGCGCTGCCAACATCCCAACAAAACATTTTGGGTTGTTAAAATAACTACCCAACTGGAAAAGCCTCAATACTAGGGATGGCGGTTTTTCAAAAATAACCGGTTTTCGGTTATTTCGGTTTTTTTATGCTCGGTTTAACCGAACGGTTTAAACCGCTCAAAATAACCGGTTTTTGAAATAACCGGTTTTCGGTTTTTTTTTTTTATTTTAGGCAAACAATAATCATCAAAAAATTTTTATTTTTACATTTACACTTATTTTTAAACGAAATGAATACCGTGAATACAGATAAAAATTTAAAAGTAAATTAAATAAACTAACACTAACGAAAATTTGTTCCTTAGCAATTTAACGAAAAGATTCTTCAACTAAAAATACCCGTCAGCAAAGCTGGAAACAAATTAGGTTAGGCAACAAATTTAAACCTTTGAAAAGAAAAAATTATTTAAAAAAAAAATTACATATCTTAATTACTGACTATTACTTGAACAATGTTCTTTTTAATAATTAGGGCAACGAAAAATGAATTCTGACCGTTACAGTTTACTTTTGCTGTAGATTAAATTAACTAAAGTTGGTCTGACGTCATTAACAAATAAAGCAAAATTAAACGTACATATTTATGTTACTATAGTCACTTGAATATAAAAATAACAAAAAGAAAAAGAGACCGAAGACTGGGTACGTCTAATTTTGCTTCATTTATTGCATATATTTGATTATACGTCAAACCAACTTTTTTTGAAATTATATCATCTTAAAATGGATAATGGATTAAGGTAGAGTTTCTCAAATTTATTTTCTCCGTAAATATATTTCAAAATTTCAAATAAAATGATAAATTGTTTGCGGCTGCTAAGATGGCTTCGAAAAATACTGACCTATGTATATATTTTAAAATAAATACAGTGTTTTTTTTTTAAAGTTCACTTTATGTGAGGAAATTGTTTATTATTAATTTTTTGAAAAATAGTGGGGTCACTTGGCGCCCGCTTGTTATTTATCCGGTTTTTTTTTCGGTTATCGGTTAAGAATAAAAACACCGGTAATAACCGAGTCAAAAAAATAACCGAAAAAAACCGTTTCACCGAAACAAAAACGATTTTCGGTTAAAACCGGCCGGTTTTTCCCATCCCTGCTGAATACATCATTTTCGCTTTGCAAAAAATTTTGCTGGTAAAAAGTTTCCAAATTTAACTATTGCGATTTAAACAATTTTAAAGTTTTCTTAAATTTGCAAGTGTTTCCGTATGATGACTTACATATCAAATTCCAAACAAACCAATTTGCAATACTTTATGATATGTACGTTGGGTTTCAATCCTCATACTACCACAGCAGTAACGAGCCGCTATTAACGCGGGAAAATTTTAAGGATATCGCTCCAATAATTTTGATTGATTGCTCGTGTCAAAATGAGTTTTTGAAAAGTGGTTCAGTTGATGTTCGATTGGAATTTAAATGTAACAAGAATATTCCGACTGATTACATTCCGCTAACTAATTTAGTTAAAAAATATACTTAATTAACCCTCACGACCGCCACCGATGCAGCTTTTTCTCAAAATATATAAAACGAGTGAGTTTGTACGATACCCCTACGATAATTGAAACTTACATAAATCAGTATATGGAAAAGAATCACAACCCACTTGCGTGATTAATTCGGAAGAACTGTTGCGAGATTCGCAAATGGAGAATCAAAGTCCACAAGTATCTATCCCAATGCGTAAACGTAGTAGCCAGAAACCACCAGAACTGAATGAAACCAATGAACAAGTAAAAAGTGTTTTATCCAGCTTGAATAATATTTTAAGAGCAAAGCAGAAAAATGACTGTGAGTATGATTGTAACCTTTACGGCAGGCTTTTTGCTAAAAAATTAAGGCAGTTCTCTGGAAACGACAGGCATAAACTCATGTATCAAACAGACGGTCTAAAGAAACGAATGTCAACCATCCGTGGTATTGTTCATTTACCATCCCCAATTACAATAAATACTAACCGTCCGTCCTCATCAACAAGTACGTATTATTCCAGTATTTCCCCGGTGTTTTCACATCCAGATGGTTACTCTATACCATATCCACTTGCTCTTTCAGTTACTTCTACTTCACCTTTTTCAACTTTTAATTACAGTAATTCATCTATACACCATAGCTTCCAACAATTACAAGAATCTCCTAATGTACCTCTATTACATATATCTTAATCATCTTTTTCTAATACATCCGAAGAAAACTACCGTCAGTCATAATCTAACTCACGATCAAATAATATTTTGCCAAAAGCTTGTTTTAATGATTAAATGATCAATAAAAAACAATAAAAAATATTTATAAATAATTAAAGTTATTCTTTAATTTACATACCCTAACAAAATCCTTCAAAACTTCATTCAGTGCTAAACCCACTTCAAGAATTATTTTAGATACAATTTGGGATGAAATTTTAAATAAGTCATGTAAGCTTTTGTAACTACCCCCCCCCCCAGTAGCTAAAAATTGTAATGTGACTGCAAGTCTCATTTTAACTGGTATTGAATTTCTCCACTCAGTGTTCTGTTTCGCAACCAGTGGTGATATTTTTTTTTACTAAATATTAAAAATCGCTTAATGACATGCAAATAAATTTGCCGAATTTTCCAGACAGCTTTGCTAGAAGCTCAGCAAGCTGGTTATCCATAGTTTCTCTGAAAAATGAAATGTGTCTTATGAGTGCCAAGTACATTCATAAAGAGTGCCCCCTATATGAATTTCATCTTATTTAAACAATGATACATATCCATGTTTCAAATTAATAACCGTCTCTTAATTCGATTAAAAAAATAAATACCTTGTTCTGTTGCGATGAATGGTTAGCATCCACCATCTTCTTTTGTTCTAGTTCCTTTTTACTATTTTTCTTTCATACACATTCATATGATGATTATAAGCACTAATTAAATAAAGTCCGGTAACCGTAGTTAACTCGACATCTATCTTGACTCAATGATTTACACAATATCAAAATGAACACGGACAATTTTATGGATGATCATATCAACCACTGCATAATGATGGTGCCAATGATGGCCAATCATTTAGTGGCCTACGATGTACCATTGTGTAGAAGGGCCTTTAGGGATATTTTATGAAAAAATGGTGAATGTACCCCAATGAAAACCACCCTTTCCAAATAGGAGTGAGAATAAAAAATTATTTTTTGTAACTACAAAAGGAGGCCTCTGATTATTTTTGTATTAAGTCTTGGAGGAAATAAATATTATGCAAGAACTGGAGCACGTTAGCCCAACTAGAATCCGAAATATAAAATAAAGCAATTTTAGGGTTGAATGTCTTTTTTTCCTCCTGTAGAAGCTCTAGGGAGCTAAAATTTTGTATTATTGTTTTTCTCACAAAAGTATATCATTTTATTATAATTTCGATCTCGAAGCTTCGGGGATACTTTTCACCGGCTTATCCTGCTAGACCCTTTTTGATCACACAAATTTTTTTGACAATTGTTATTTTTCGAGTTATACAAAATTCCAGGTTAAATGAATCACTCGGTATATAAGACAATGTAGTCGATATAATTTTACTTTGTTTGAAAATGGGCTTTTAAGTTTAAAACAATTGTCACAAAAAAATAAACATGGTATTTGGCTAACAATAAGTAAAATATTTGTTTTATTACTTATACACCATTTTTATTTAAAATGTGACAGTAAAACCTTGGTATGGTTGTTAAAACAACCACATACATTTAATAAATTAAATCGTTGGATTTTAACATTATCCAAGAATTTTCTATTTCGCATATACCAGGTCGAGAGAATATACTCATAGACGCATTATCTCGTCTTTTTGAAATTAGAGATAATAAAATTCATAACGATCTTAGCAGGTAATTCGATACTTGGTGCTGAGAACTTTTTGCCCAGTGTGGAAACTTCTTTCTTGGGTGTGGTTGTGTGAAACTGCGTGGGTGGTAATTGACAATATCGGTCGGTGATGTCAGTTTTGTTTTAGTGTACGTACGATTTTTTTGTCGATCTCGTTGACGATTTTTTTTCTTCCTCACTGATTTTTAATTGATCTATATGACGTCATTTCCTTCGAGAATGTCGCGATGGTAAAACCCAATATTCTGACGTCAAATGTCGGCCACATTGTGACGTATTTTTGTTCTTCTTTAAGTCGGCAGGCGGATTTGAACTTACTTCTGTTTGAATATGAAGCAGGTGTTATAGCCACTACACGATAGAGGCATTATCATTTGATGTCTTATAAGTTATATACTTTTTACCGAGCAACTATGTGTTACGTGCAATAAATAGGTTTGTAATAGTTGTTTCGATATTGCTGTGATATCATACTAATTAAAGTTAAATTTGAATTGTTGAGTTTTTTTTTAACCGACTTAATCGTTTTTCACTGAAAGACCTAGATGTGGCTACATATATTTAATATACAATATTTTCAATCGAAGTATATAAGCATATATATATATATATATATATATATATATATATATATATATATATATATATATATATATATCCGAAGTACATCAACGGGGCTGGATTATATCATAATTAGTAGCAATGTACAGTATCTTTCATCAAAAGTCTTGAATACGTTATTAACAGATCATACTGGACAAATTATAACTTTAGACTGCCAGGAAACAAGAGAACAAACAGCAACTATATTAGAAAAAATAAAATTTTCACATATTAATAGAGAAAATATGAAATACATATTAGAAACTGAAATAGGAAAAATAAATATTTATAATAAGAATATGGAACATTTTTTGGAATATTTCAAGTATTGTTTTGATGTTAATTTTCCCACTCATGTTCAGAAAGTAAAACCAATAAAATCAAATACCTGGATAACTAAACAGATCATTAAAGGGGGTCACGAATTAAGGAAGTTGTTCAAAGAAAAAATTAATAACAGTGAATTAGAGGAAAAGTACACAAGACTAAAAAAAGAACATAAAAACAACATAAAGGATGCTGAAAAAGCCGCTTTATTTAAGAACATAGATTTTACAATTGTTAGCCCACAGGATATTTGGATAGGCATAAATAGATTGCTTAGCAACGAAATTAAAATTAACGAAAAACTCTTATTACATCAAGATAATAGGGTTATTAGCGAATTGACAGATATTTTAAAGATATTCTCAGAATTTTATTCTGAATCTGTAGCGCAAAAACTAGCTCACAATTTCGGAAATAACCTATCTAGTGATTGCACTAGAACTTATACAAGAAATTTACAATCAATGTTTATCTTTCCGGCAGATAATGTTGAAATTTATAACATCATAATGACGTTACCAAATAAAAAATCGACTGGACTGGATGAAGTTCCAACATATGTGATCAATGACAATGCTGTAGTACTAGCAGAATTATTATGTCCAATGATAAACTTGATGTTTCAAACTGGTATTTTTCCAGATATTTTGAAAACTGCAAAAATAAAACCTATATACAAACGAAAAGATGATCGATACAAGGTTAATAACTACCGGCCAATTTCAATACTGTCTGGATTTTCGAAAATTTTTGAAAAAGCAATATCAAATAGAGTAACAAACTTTTTAGAGACAAACAATGTCTTAAACAATTCGCAACATGGTTTTAGATCTAAACGATCTACTTCAACTGCTCTGTTTGAATTTTAGAAAGAACTGAAATTGTAGATATGTGGGAGTGGGAATTCAGAAAGTTCTTAAAGGGTAGAGCTGATTTAAAATATTTAGAAGAGCATTCGTTAATTAACTACATACCGATAAATCCCCGTGATGTCTTCTATGGTGAACGTATAGGGTGTACAAAACTATATCATAAAATTAACAATGGCGAAAAAATTAAATACGTAGACGTATGCTCTTTGTATCCATGGGTATGTAAATACGGAAAATTTCCCGTGGAGCATCCAAAAATTTATGTTGACAGTGAATGTGCAAGTTTAATTGAAAACAACGGTTTACACAATATCAGTGGATTAATCAAGTGTAAAATTTTACCATCACAAAACATTTACCATCCTACATTATCAGTGAAACAGAGTAATTGATGTTTGTACCGTGTCGTACATGTGGTGAAAATTGTAATCAGTGTTGGGCAAAATTAAATTGCTGAACAATTAAAAATTAACAATTAATTAATTGTTAATTATGTTGGATGCAATTAACAATTAATCAATTGTAATTGTGAAAACTCGCAATTAACAATTAATTAATTGTAATTGTGAAAACTCGCAATTAACAATTAATTAATTGTAATTGTGAAAATTCACAACTAACAATTTATTATGTAATTACTAATCGTGATTTTCACAATTAACGATTCAAAAACTAACATTAAAAACTTGAAATGAAATTATTATATGACGTAGTAGTTACGTCAAAGTAAAAGTGCAAGGTACCTTATGAATAAAATAAGTAGGTATGTAACAAAAAAAGACAATTTCTCAATTTCTCAATTTTTTTCAATTTTTTTTTTCGTTTAATTAAATTTTATGGCAGATTATATTATAGTATCAATTTAAATTTAATATTGATAACTAAATTTTAGTAATTATTTCTTATAATAATTTAAATTACATTTTAACACCCACTCTCTTTTAAAACATATTATCTGACAATTTATGGCTTTTTGGCAGATTAGTCATTGAGGCAAAAGAAAAAGTCGTTCAACTGCTGCTGATGATGGTAATGGCGTGTTATACTTAATAAAAATACTTTTTATTACAGGATATTTATTGAGTAGTTGTAGTCCCTGGCTTTCCTCTGTAAAAAATTGAAGCATTAAAAGTTCCGCTTTTGACAAAGAATCATTGGAGGAGAGTCGATTTTTTTCTGTGATTAACATATCTGATTCCGAATCAGAATCAAAACTGAAAAAAAACATCTTCTTGGTTGATTTTTTTTGTTATAGGTGTTGTGGTTACATTTTCATTTATTTGCTTTGATATACATGTTTGAAAAACCTTTAAGATTTTACTGCGATCCGTAGGATCTAAACAGGTCAACCACTTGTTTTTAAAGCGCGGATATGACAAAGCTGCAATAGCTGCATTTTCTGCTTCTGGAGTACTGATATCAAACATTTTCTGGAATCTTTTCTCAACGCTTTGCCTATATGCGTTGATTAAAGGTTTATAATAAGAAAAATTGTTATTTTTCTCGATTTCCTGTAATTTTTTTCTCAACGCCAGAAGGCACGGCAGTACTATCCCATAATATGTATTGGTGTCACTCTGCATGATATCGAGGGCTTCTGCTACTGGTGCAACGCAGGTTAAGTACTCTTGTAAGTAGTCAAATTCGTTCTCTTTGATAGCATTTAGTGATTTATTTAGTGATTTATATTTAGTGAGGATCATAAAAAAGACTATTCCACCTAGTTTCACCAGGGCGGCTTAGGGTGTGCTGCAATACATCTTGAATTATTTCAACTGACTTCGGTCGTCCTGCAGCTTTCCATAAAGCATTACATTTTTTCATCAGTCCGGCATGCATATCTGATAATGCAGAATTTTTTTCATTTAAAATCTTACTGGCATCTGTAGTTGCACATAAGCTTAATGTATGCGCAGCGCATCGTAAATGTAGAGGCAACAAATTAACGTCTTCAGTAATGGTTATTTCTTCCTCTTCGGTTTCAGATTCAGAAGTATTTTCAGGCGGATGACTGTCACCATTGCCAGACATAGTTGCAGAAAAGTCATCTTCAAGATCAATATTTGTGAGTTTCACTCCAAATACTTTAAAAGCCTTTACAAAATTACTGGCATTATCAGTTACTGATGCGACTATTTTAATTACATTGAGATCAAAATCGGTATTAATTTCTTGAATTATTTCAGATATCCGGTCATAGCTGTGTACCCCTTTGAATCTTTGATAGGCTAACGCCACTGATACTCTACGAAGACCGTGTTTTCGCTTTAGATGGCTTAAAAAATTTTATGTGCAGTTGTTATATCCTTTGATTTTTGTAATACAATCTTTTGGACATCTCATACATAAAGCTGTAATCTTATTACCTGCAGATTCTTTTGGTAAATATTGAAAAAATTTTCCGTCGAGCAAAATAAGGCGCGGTTGCAAAGATGATGAGGAACATCCAGCGGCATCTATGTCAGAGGGTGACAAGGACGATTTATTTGGATCTAATGACTCAGTAATGTCCGAAACAATCATCGAAAAATTGCTGTCTTCGTCAGTAAATTCTGTCGTCATTTGCGAATATAGCACAAAAAAAAAATCAGCGTATTTTTTTATTTTATAAAAACAGAACACAATTTTTAAACAACTGAGCACAACCAATGCATATGCACGTATAATTATGTATTTACTCAATGGACTAATAACTAAATTTATCCCACATTGATCAACATGGTCACACGAGTTTTTTGCACCGACTGGTCAATAAAAAAAATCCAAACAAAAAACCCTTTTTTATTTTTATTTTTTAAATTGGTATTAGGAGAACATAATATAAATGTTATGTAAATTTTAAAACAGTTACTTTGAGAGTTGTTTGAACTGTCTTTCTCTATTATTCAAAAATAAATTCATGTTCCCCTGATACCATATCGGGGTTTTGATACCCGATTTACGGACACTGCTATATCGTTATCGAAAATTATGGACACCACATATGTAAATAAAATTAAAGGGTTAGACCTCTGTTCCAATTTTGGTCAGCAATATAAATATATTTTTAAAAAATTGCTTTTTCTACTCTGGTTGAAGGACACACCCATTATATATATATATATATATATATATATATATATATATATATATATATATATATATATATATATATATATTGTTAATTGTTGAGAAAGTTATTACAGGCAACCCCCGAAAAACACGGTACTCGAAGAACACGGGTCTCAAAGAACACGGGTACCCTTCCCTCGAATTCCGAATTACACGGTTTCAAACAACACGATTTTCAAGTACATATTATATATATTTGATATAAAGTTACATCATTCCTCAATGTACGCGAATATGTATATCACATGTGGATTCGACTTTTACGAATAAAAATCGTGTAAATTGAATCTGTCATTATAAAAAAAAAATGTTGGAAATAAAAACTACTAAAATTTTTGAGAAATTTATAATAGAAATGATAACGAATATGTAGAAATTTACATAGTTAAATTTTGAAAATGTCGTTATTTTCGACATCGACAATTTTCGATAATAAAAAGTAGGCTTTGAGAACCCCAATATGTTCGGAATACCCACAACTTGCTTCTCTTAAGCCTTCAAAAATTTCGTTATTTTTTTATTACGATGTACCTAGGTCTTTTATGAGATTTAGCATTTACGACGAAAAGACAATTACGAAAAGTATTTTTTTTAAATAATAGTTTGTATTGCTGACCTGTACCATATATAAAATTAAAATTATGTATTATTCCTTTAAAATAGTTATTGGTACGTCTATTTGGCAACGTCTATTGGTACGTCTATGTGGCAACGGGTGGACTATCTATATTACCTTTACGGTTCGTCACTAAGCTCACCCCTTGTTACCTCTATTATCAACCATTAATTATGTAATTTATTTGTATTATATTTCTGGTCACTTCTAGAAAAAATCAAAAACAAACATGTTTATAAAAACAGAATGTACCTCAATACAAAATATCCATACAGTCGAGGCATTATTGGTTGGTGACTATAGCTTCAAGTACACATTATAAAGTTAATAAAATTGGAATACACATCGTACACGCGATACACATGTTTCAACGTATGCCACGCGTATAATGTATTCAGTATCTACACTCACAATCAGTCTGTTTCAAATTTAGAAGTATATTCGATACGTTCAGTATGTGAGAACAACCTGATAATTCGGCAGTATGGATTCCGTGAATTTATTTAATTAACATTTCCACATTCGGAATTATTAATGTAAGTTGCATTTAATTTTCCTGTTTATACATGTCATGTATTTCTTTTATAATTTGCGTTAGTTTCTTTTTCCTGGAACGAGTGTCCGGGTGAACTAACCTTTATTATAATTACATACTTCGCTGGAAATGTTAAACGCACATTGTGTGCTTCTTGCGAGGTAAATTTTCAAATTTAAATGACATTTATTATATAGTTGTATCAATGAGTTTATTTCAAGAGGTCCGAAGATGTACGGATACTCCTTATACTCCACATCGGAGGAGAAAATAAAGCCGCCCACCTGTAAAATTAAAGGCATCACAAAAAATTACTAGTCCGATCGTCGAAGAAGCACTTCCGGTCACAATAACATTGCGCAATTACTAAAATACACTAACATAATCACTAAAACCAAGAGTAAAATATTCAAGACGACATTTAATAAGCGTCGACGTATGGAGGGATTTGATTCAGTGCCGTACGGTTTCAAAAGACAAAATGTTGCGTGTAATTGAAAGATAGTGACTAGTGATGAATAGTGATAAGTTTTATAAAAGTAGATAATATTATTAATTGTAAGAAATTAATAAGTGGCAGCCACAAATATTTGCGTTAAAAAAGTATTTAAATAGACACCGAATTTCTTATATTTTATACTTCATTTTGTAAATAGTAAAAATCTTATAAATGTATTTAGTATACAAGTTGAAAAATTTAGGCTTAAGTAAGTAACAAGTAGTCTATAAAAGAGAAATAAGAAAACATTAATAACAAACGCCCTGTGGGTGGGGGCTTCACTTTGCAGAATTTCCCCACAGTAAGTCCTGCTTGTCGTAAAAGGCGACTAAAAGGACAACCCATTAGGATGGAGAATTTAAAGAAAAAAAAGCCTCGGAAAAATGCCGCTGCCGTTGGAGTGACCGGGCGCATCAGGGTCACCACTGACTGTGACAGCTTAGATCGCGGTGACGACAGGCTGGGTTCTAGGCAGCCACCTGTCAGCTGTAATAACACCTTCAGCCAAAATGCTACTGCCCTACTTCCGGAGCCCCCAACACCTTTGGCTCAGCTGACTTTAAGTGTTTCCTCGGAGCATCCTTTGGGGCCCACTAAAGCTGGTAAGAAGCGTGTGCGTATGCAATGGACAGATGGACTGAATGAATTCATCGTACGCACATACTTCAAAGTTACTAGACCTGAAACGGACAAAACTGGTTACCGTACAAAATTACATCAAGAGTTCGCGCGCAGCTACCCTCATCTAAGTCGCGTTACTGAACAGAGACTGGCAGACCAAAAACGTGTCATTTTTACCAATAATCTTATCCCTTCCTCCCTCATAAACACTGGCGTAAAAGTCTATAATAATAATAATAAACGCCCTGTGGGTGGGGGCTTCACTTTGCGGAATTTTCCCACAGTAAGTCCTGCTTGTCGTAAAAGGCGACTAAAAGGACAACCCATTAGGATGGAGAATAAGAGAAAAAAAAGCCTCGGAAAAATGCCGCTATCCGTGGAGCGACCGGGCGCATCAGGGCCACCACTGAATGTGACAGTTTAGATCGCGGTGACGACAGGCTGGGTTCTAGGCAGCTACCTGTCAGCTGTAATAACACCTTCAGCCAAAATACTACTGCCCTACTTACAGAGTCCCCAACATCTTTGGCTCAGCCGACTTTAAATGTTCCCTCGGAGCACCCTTTGGGGACCATTAAAGCAATACCCTATTTCAGATATAATTGATCATGAGTCAAAATTAAAAAATTAAATAATTCTTATATTCAAAAGGACTCAATCTTCTGTTCTTTTCTAAAAACAAACTACAGTTTTAAAATTTACGTAAGTGCAATAATGAAAGAGATAAAGCCAAGAAAACGGAAATTATTTAAATTTATAAGTGATGAAGCATGGTTAAATTTAAGTGAAGTGAAGCGTCTACCATAGTAAGCCGCATGTGCGTGTGCAGTGGACAGATGCACTGAATGAATTCATCGTACGCACATACTTCCAAGTTGCTAAACGGAAACTGGTTACCGTACGAAATTACATCAAGAGTTCGCACACCTATCCTCACCTAAATCGCGTCATTGAACAGAGACTGGCAGATCAAAAGCGTGTCATTTTCACCAATAACCTTATACCTTCTTCCCTCATAAACACTATTAAAACACAAGTCGCACATCAATTTGCTCAAAATGAAGAAAGTCAGGCCAACGACGGCCCACCAGAAATGGGGAGCCCCACACAAAACGTCACTCAACAACTTGTCGAGAATGAGCCTAACCACCATGAAACAGCAATAAATGAAGCCCTACTGCAAGAGATCGAATTGGAATTTAACACAGCGCTTACTGAATTCGAAAGGACGGATCCCACACATCGGTACTTATTGCCTAAACAACACACCTCACGTAAATTGGCTGAGATCGTTGAGATATTAAATAACATAATACTGCCTCAGCACTTGCAAACTTGTGACAGTTTTATCGAGTACACTGATGCGTCCCAGCCAGCCATTTCCGTCCTGGAAATGAATCAGCAGCACACGAGTTTTTCTCCTTCCAAATTAAAATTTTAAACTTCGCACTTTTTCGCTATAAATACACGCATTCAATCAATATATTTTCAGTCCGTATCAAATAACAAAGTTATTGTAAAATCTATGTCGGTTTTAAATTTCAATAATAAATTATTTGTTATGTAAATTTTTATTAAGATTTAATTAATAAATTTATTAAAAGAACTTCTCGTTTTATTGAGAAATTTTCCTGAATTAACAACGTTAAACTAAGTTAGTTAAAATAACAGAGTTAAAAAGGAATTAGGCCAAGAGAACTGGAAGATTCTGGAACAAGAAGAAACGTCACCTAACGGACTCGGGACATTTCATCATTCTACGTTCCACAACATAAGTTTACGGAAATTGAACTTAGATCAATCTGACCTGGTGACAGCTGCCCTTCGTAAGAAGAAACCCCCACTACCGCAATTCGTCCTCCGGGATACATCAACACACAGCTATTTATTGTGGAGCCGTTGCCGCTATACGTTGTAAGGGTTCCGATGTAGCACCACCTGTAGCGCACAACTCGAAGGAACACAAAACTCCTGCCTGGGAAACACAATTGAATAAACGCATCAACAACAACCTCGGCAGGATCACCCAATACTAACAGGGTACGAGGTCCAAACGGCTAAACAAATACATACACGACATATTACATAAACACACAGTACACACACAATACGACGAACCCAATAAACAGAGTGTCACGTATATACACGCCAAGTGACATACCAGGTTATTTTTTTTTTTAAATTACGACTGTACAACCTTGTACGACTTTAGCATTACAACATGTATGCATATATGGTCTATGGTTAATTCCCCCCCCCCCCCCCCACCTTCTTTATATAATCCATACAAATTCTTAATATATCCAGTTCTTTTCTGTACTTAGTAGTTGTTGTGTGGTACACACGCGAAGTGGGAGTTAGTTAGTTCAGGAAAATTATCTGACCTACACACATATACGCACGCAACGTCTCTGTTCCTTGATGTACTTGCTTTGTCATATAAATACACGCCGTACCGATGATGCAGCGTGGCGGTCATTTACTTTCTCGTGTAGTTTTATTTTTCAAGGGCATCATGCCTATATGTATTAATTAAAGAGTGACCGCAAAAACAAGCCATTTTTCGCCTATTTGGCAGCCCTTGAAATTTAACTTCAAATGTATGCTAAATGATAGTTTATTATGAGACTTTAATCTCCTGAAAATTTCAGATTGCGGCTGCATTCGGTTCTCGAGATATCGAGGATCAAATTTATCAATTTCGTATGGGTTCACAATTCATTACACTCAGGAGATAACAAAGGTCAACATTTGACATATGGATTATCTCTAGATCTCACTAGGGTACCCTAGGGTTTTTGAGGTCGCTGACTCCGAATCCGGGGTCGGTTGACCTCTACAACGTCAGGTTCAACGTCATTTGAAGGTCAAACGGCGAATAATTGCCTTAAAAATCTGAAAAAGTTCAGATAGAGGTTATTACCGAGGTCATTACCCAGTCATTTCTCTTAACGGGATATGGGAGCTTAGAACAGAACGTCTACCTTACCAACCCTGCGGTTATATACTCGTCAAAACAAAATAAGGGCCACTTGAAAGTTTCTATTTTAAAACTGATTTACGTCGATCCACGTCAAAATAACTTTTCTAAATGACTGTTGTTATGATATTAAGTGGTTGAGTAAATGATAACAGTTAGGTTTAAGTGACATTATTGTTGAGGGGAAGATTTAAACGTTTTTTTTGTCTCGCACAGCGTCAAGTGGTTAGTTTTAGTTCTTTTTTTGAATTTGATTTTAAATCAGTTTGCGCTAGATTATTGATTGCTGAGGTTGTTTTTTGAAGTTTGGCGTGTTATTCAATCACTTATTTTTACAATGCCGAGAATTCGACACCATATGGACGAAGCTACTGCTACCAGAGCCGTAACGATGATTGAGGGTGGTCAATCTCAACGTTCCGTGGCTCTGCAGTTGGGTTGTTCACGAAGGGCTATTCAAAATGTTTGGAATCGGTATCAGCGGACCGGTAGTGTAACCCGGCGCCGTGGCTCAGGAAGAGTTCGTGCTACCACTGCCCGTGAAGACCATTACATTCGACTGTGTGCACGACGTGAGCCGACTGTTACCGCAGGTACTCTGCAAAATCGCTTACATCGATCTACTGGTACTGTTGTCAGTAATCAGACCATACGAAATCGTTTGAATGAAGACCAACAACGTTCAAGAAGATCAGTAATCCGTACCAAACTGACCGGAGCGCATCATGCAAACCGTTTAAGATTTGCACGTGAACACCTTGAATGGGGCTTGGAGGAATGGCGTCATGTACTCTTCACGGATGAGTGCAAGGTGAAGTTTTTTAGTGACGATCGACGTGTAAAAGTGTGGAGAAGAAGTGGGGAAAGGTTTTCTGATCGTCACATTCATGAACGCGACAGATTTGGCGGTCCTAATGTCATGGTCTGGGGTGGAATTAGTTTGCAAGGCAAAACTGAGCTTGTTTTCCTGAACGAGGGTACTGTAACGGCTCAAAGTTACATCGAACAGGTTGTCAGACCCCATGTGATCCCCTTTGCACAACGAGCGGCCGACGGATTTATCCTGATGCAGGATAATGCCCGAGCGCATACCGCTCGAGCGACGACAACTGTCCTTAGGGAGGCTAATATACAGGTTTTACCGTGGCCTGCAAATAGGCCTTACTTGAACCCAATAGAACATCTTTGAGATCAATTAAAACGGCGAGTCAGAGCAGCCGGAGAGGATGTGCACACCCAACAACAACTGATTGATGTCTTGAGAAGATGTTGGGAGGAGATTCCTGATGAAACCGTTAGGCATCTTATTGAAAGCATGCCGAGGAGGCTTCAAGAATGTGTTTAAAAAAGGGGAGGGCATACTCGATATTAAATCACCGAAAAGTTGCATAATGTGTGCTTTTACTCAAAGCGTGAACGTTTGTTGATGACTGTAAAAATGACTATAAAAATGATAAAATCCTAAAAAATGTAATTATGGATTAATTTTTTATTTAATCTTATTAAAATTAATTTTATTTAGTAAAAAATTAGTTCCTTAATTAAATGTAAGCATACCTTATACTGTAACTTATATAAAAATAAACTTATGCAGCAAAACATGAGTGGCCCTTATTTTGTTTTGAGTAGTATACATTTTTCAGTATTATAAATTATTTAAAAAACCTTCAAATGACCTTGAACCTGACGTGATAGAGGTCAACCGACCCCGAATTCGGAATCAGCGACCCCAAAAATTTGTTAAAATTTCAATAGCTTTAAATAAATAAAATTTCTTAAACAATTAAATCTAATTTTATTTCTTTTTCCCGCATACACAGAAATACAACGCCGCAAATCACCTGTTTGAATTTTTATAATATCACTATTTGAACCTATACATATTTTCCGGACTACAAAATTAAATTCATGGGCCCAGTACGTCATTCTAATAATTATAAAAATAATTAATTCATTATCTATCTCCCGTTCATTTCTTTTTGTTTACAAGAGATCAGAGATACGCTTCACTAAAAATTAACAGCACTAGCGAAGCGCTTACGAAGGTATAAGACCAGTACTGAACGCAAACGATAAACGTTCAGCAGAAACGAGAGACGGTTTTATCAGTCTCTAACGAACACAGTAACTGACAGTAATGGACTACCGGAGAAGAATGCACTCCATAGTTTCTGGGCGAATATATGGTCCAACACCATTGACTATAATGACAAAGCCAGCTGGATCGATACAGAGTGCAGGAATAACGAACATCTTCCGGAGATGCCCTATGCGGACATTACTACAGAAGACGTCTGCAGAGCTTCACAGAGTACGCATAACTGGAAGGCACCTGGCATCAATAACATACAAAATTACTGGCCCAAACACTTCACATCAGCACACAAGTACCTCGCTGAGCAATTCACACTATTTATAAGAACACCAAACCTAACACCGAAGTTCCGATCTCATATATAAAATCTAAAATAAAAAAAGTGATCGACATAATGCGGAGATTACTGAACACCCACCTTGATGGAAAAAAAAACCATGAAAGCAATCAACACCTACGCAGTTCCGGTGCTAACGTACTTATTTGGGGTAATCAAAGAACTTGACAAACATCGAGATCAAGACCCACGTCCTTATGACCAAATACAGAATTCGTCATCCCAAAATAGCAATAGAACAACTGACGCTGCCAAGAGCCGAAGGGGGTCGGGGTCTTATAGACATAAGGAACATGCATAAAAAACAGGTTCATAACTTGCTAGAATACTTTTACACTAAAACACAAACATCACACTTATACAATGCAATAATCCAAGCATACACACCATTAAACCTCTCACACACAAAAATGCTAGATAGTTTTTGCCCTTTGGTCACGAAGGAGGACAAAATCCAGAAATGGATCCGCAAGCCTCTACACGGGAGACATCCACATGATCTTAACCAGAGTAACGTCGACAAAGCAGCGTCGCACGCCTGGTTTAGTCAAGGAAGTCTTTTCACGGAGACTGAAGGATTCATGCTGGCTATACAAGATCAAGTAATTCATACAAAGAATTACTCAAAATACATACTTCGTGACTCGTTAATAACATCTGACTCATTCCAAACCCGAAACGATCCAACATATTCCAGCTACCTGTACTCAGCTCGCTCAGTCTGAATATAAACACCGTCACGACCAGGTTAGCAAAATTATATACCGGAAACTAGCGGTTAAGCACCACCTTATAACCAATAAAATCCCTTACTACAAGCTCACACCAAAAGTAGTAGCGGAGAAGGACTCCTGTAGACTTTATAGGGATCGGTCGATTATTATAGATAAAACCATAAAGCATAATTGACCAGATATCACCTTCGTAATGAAAAAAACTAAGACTGATAGATATGGCGGTTCCGAATACACATAATTTACAAAAAACACACGCAGTTAAATTGGATAAATACACTGACCTCTGTTACCACAAGAACGATATGACTAGTGGCATCTAGCGGTTGATTTTGTAACATAGGAATGCGAATTTAAAACTATAATTTGCCGCCTGGTGAAATTTTAGTAAACTAACTTCATATGTTAACACAGTGGCGGAGCTAATGACGTAGTCAAAATTAAGTAACCAATAAGGGAAAAGAAACCATTTTGGTTTTTTAAATCTGGAAAAAAGGAAAGAAAAGTAGAGTTGAAAAGGATATAGAATAGGGATTCGCGTTTTGAAGGTTAACAAAGAAACATGTAAGTTTTACAACGATTCCCGTTTGGGATTTATTTAATCATAAAACAATAAAATGTTTGACATTTAAATAAAAGAAAATTATAACTATTTCTGACAAAATAAAATATTAAAATATGATTTTAATACAGTTATTTTATAAATAAAGTGATGTAAGAAGTAAAGTTTATCTGTAACGGTCCATGTAGCATCAAATAACTTCGATGAATAAATTTCTTAAATCGGAATTGGCTTACATTTTACAACCTTTGGTATCTTTCATCAGGGACATCGAAGCAAAGAAAATCAGTTTAAATCAATATAATATCTTCGTCGTAACAATAAAATTAGCAAGTATTTAAACCACGCCGTCCATCGGACCATTACAGAGTGGCATTTGGCGAAATATTCTAAGCCAATCAACCGAAATGGATTCTACCAATTTAACCATGGAGGAAAACAACAATGGTGTCTGCAGCGTCTTATTTTCGTCCGGAGAATTGTATGCATCAACCCCAAGGAGCAACGCTGTTCATGATAACATTGAATCAGCAGGTGAACCAGTCCAGCTTCAAAATGGAGAACAACTATCCCGAGATTCCGGAGTGGAAACAACTTGCAGCAGCGCTGAGGAGCCTCAATCTTCAAATGATCCACTACCAAGCCCTCCCGATGACATCAAAGGTATGCTTACAATGCTTTACAGTATTTTACAAAAGCATAATAAAGAATTATCTAACAAAATTGATTCAAAAAATAAACAACTATCTAACAAAATCGATTTACAAACTAACAAAATTGATAACACAAATAAAAAATTAGATGATACTAATGCTAGGATTAGTCACTTTATAAATATATTTGAAAAAGATATCACGAACACAAAATGTGAATTCGAACGAAAACTAAATTCCGTGAAAGCTAATTGTAATGAAAATCATAACACAATAGACAATAAGTTAGGTAAAATTACAATTGAAAATGAGCATTTGATTAATTCCAAGGTTGAAAATTTTGACAAAAAACTTAATGCACAACAAGAAACTTTGTTAACAATTAATAGTAAAGTTGAGTTATGGGAAAATAACGTCTCTTTAATAAACAATAATAAGTATAATGCTAGTTTACAATTTATCGTTTGACAATTTATCATTTCTTAGACATGAAATGATTAATATTGGAATTTTTAATAACAAATTACAAGAGCTTCACCCTATCGGATTCATAGAATCTCTTGAACAATTCTTTTCAAATAACGAATTTTCAGAACAGGAAAAAATTAGATTTGCGTGCAGTAAACTAAGTTCTAACATAAAAAATATTTTTTCTCTTTACGAAAATGATATTAGTAGCTTTATTTTGTTTAAATCTTGGTTCTTGGATTCCTTCTGGGGACAGGATGTTCAAAATAAGATCCTTATTGATCTTTACACAAATAAAAATCATCAAACTGTTAGAAAAGGGTCATATTTATCACACCTAACATATTAGCATAAATTGGTTAAACATTTAAATCAGACAATCAATAATGATAATTTTATTATAAAATTATAATAAATCACTTCCCATTCGAAATAAATCGTTTTTTGACAAATTGCAAAACCACTCAGGAAGTGGAAACTTCATTAAGAGACTTTGATAGTTATTTTACTCGTTCATATAATTCAAATGGTTTTTCAAATTTCGATAATAATCGTTTTTCAAATAATCATAATAATACACATGGGAATTTCAATACTAGAAATTGAAGTAATAGCGTAAATAGTAATGCCAATAACAATACGGAACGAACTTTTGGCGGTAATAATAGAAACACCGTTTACAATTCAAATTTTAATTCAAACAATCGTTCCGTTCGTTTTTCTGACAATATTGGCACAAGTAATAATAGATATCAAAATAATTACAGTAGTAAAAATTTTCAAAATTCCCGAAATTTTGCAAATAATAATCGAAATTTCAGTAGTAACCAGCGCAATAACAATAGTTACGCAAATGGTAACAACTTTGATACAAACAGAAACAATCAACCACCACGTGGTCCCGGTAATAATTAGCAATGTAAATGTTGAACAGAAAAATGTTGAATTTGAAATGTCAGACCAATCATCCGCCCCAAACGTTATCGAAGAGATTCCTGCCTCTAGTACAGGAATAGATACCACAGAAACAAATCAGGAAAACTAAATAATAACACCAATGGCCCGGTATTACCGGTGACCACTGTCAAAATTCACAAATTATTGACCTGAAGTTAATTTAGAAATTGCGAGCGTTGATATTTTTGAAAGTAATTGTAATATTAATAATTGTCCATCTAATACCTTTAACTTTTATGAAACTTTTATTTGTAATGCTATATCTGAAGAATTTACTGATATCTTAACAGAGGATATCGGCACACCAAGTGCTATTCAATGGCAATTTTTAATTGAAAGTGTCTCATTTTTGGTTGATGGTGGAAGTAACGTAACGGGGTTAAATAAGCACAAATATACCGAATTAAACCAGAGAAGTATAGATTCAACTGGAAAACCGATACCCCTTATACCGACCGCGAAGTGTCAAATTCTAACGACATTGGGAAAAAATCCAAAGTTATAAATTCACAGGTGTTTTTGGAATTGAAATTTTCTGAAATCGTAATACCCTTACATTGCCTGGTAATTGAAAATCTCAGTTATGACGTAATCTTGGGGACAGAATGGTGTATAAAAGATTCGGCTAAACTTGATTTTGGTAACTCCACTTTCAATTTCAACATTGATTGTCACAGTTACACTATAAGGACCTTTTTATATACGGAACCTGAGGACCATTAATAATAATGTCATAAGTACAGAATGTAACGAAGAAATTCATACACCATTTGAAGCTATTGAACAACGTATTAATAATACTTCCATACTATCTGAAAATCATAAAAATAAACTTTTAAACATTTTTCGGGAAAATTTACATATTTTTACAAAGGTACCCGGGTGTGTAAAAAATTTTATATGTGAATTCAAAGTAAAAGATCATGTACCATTCGCAGCTAAATGTTACCCAATCCCTTATGCAAAATTTCCGGCTGCCGAGAAAGAAATTCAACGTATGATACGTGGGGGGTTATAGAGCGAACTTATACGAATTATATCAATCCAATACACGTTGTTATTAGCAAAACAGGAAAGGCACGGTTAGTATTGAATGTAAGGGAGGTCAGTAAACTAATATTACAGGCTAAGGAATCACCTATATCTATAGAATATACTCTCACAAAATTGCAAAATAAAAAGTTCTTTTCATCGTTTGATTTGATTAAAGAATTTTGGCATTCTCATTCACTGGATTTCTCATGAACGGTAAATGTTACCAATTTGAAAGGTTACCATTTGACATCAATTTAGTTGTTGGAGCTTCCCTAAAAGCTATGGATAAAATTTTGAGTGACGATGTGCGTGATTTCTGTCACGTTTTCGTCAACGATATCGTGGTATGTTCTGTAAGTATCGATTCTCATGTTGAACATATTAAAATAATTTTGAACAAATTGTCTTCTGCCGGTGTTACAGTAAATTTTAATAAATGCAACTTCTTTAAAAGGGAAATTAAATTTCTTGGCCATATTTTAACAGATTTAGGCATAAAAATGGACGAGGAAAAAATAGAAGCGATTTCAAAACTAGAACCAACTAAAAATGTAAAGGAATTTAGTTTTCTCACAGCCAAACTGACACACTTACTGAAAAAGAGTACAACGCGGGTATGGGCATCTGATGAACAAGAAACATTTGATGCGCTCAAAAATCGATTTAAAGAATCAGTACTGCTCAGTTACCCTGACTTGAATAAAATTTTCCATGTAAATTTTCTATGTAAAGATTTTGCAATTTCTGGATACTTGTATCAGTTGAGGACACATAATAGGGAACACCTATCAGTAAGTTTCGTCTCACGCAGTTTGACAGATTCCGAAAGGAAATTTACTATCTCCGAAAAAGAAGTTTTAAGTGTGGTGTTTAGCTTTAAGAAATTCCGAACGTATATTCTGGATCATCGGGTAATTTTAAAGACTGATCATAAGGCTTTGTCTTTCTTGCGCAACGCTAAAATTGTTAGTAATAGGCTTCTAAGATGGTTCCTATCATTAGGAGATTTTAATTTGGAAGTTGAACATTTAAGTGGTACAGCATATTTTATTGCTGATTTGTTTTCGCGAAATCCACAACCACCCAATAATAATAACATAGGAAATAAAAGTCTAGTAATGAACAATTTAAATCTTGAATCAGAAATAGATGATTTTGATAATGGAACAAATAATGAAGAAAATACTCAACTTGAATTGCAAATTTGTGGTATTAAATTAGATTTTAACAAAAATAATTTTAAAGCATTACTACGTAACATTTCAAATCGTCAACAGCAGGATGTATACTGTTCAGATATTATTAGGAACATTAACAACTTCGGTGATCAATATAAAATGTATAATAATATACTTTTTCGTAAAAAATCAAATTTTCCGTTCAATTGGCAAACTGTCCTACCAGAGGCAATTTCTAATGACGTAATAGTATTTTTTCACAAATACCTGGTCATTTTGGTAAGCAAAAATGTGTACAATTAATTTATCAATATTTTTATCTAAGCAATTTGCATAATTGGGTACAGTCCATAGTAAAAAAATGTATTTTATATCAGAAATGTAAGGTACCAAAATATTATTTCTACTAGGTCCTTGGAATTTGTGTTTTGTGACTTATACGGCTCGAAACCAGTAGGGAAATTGGAAGTGAATCAAATTTTCGCCGTTAAGTATAATTTCACCAAATTTGTTAAACTATACCCATTAAAAGGGGCTATGTGCTTTTAAAAATAACAAGTAATATTTAAAATAACTAAATTTGTAAAATTGGTACATAATTTTTTTCTTTCTGTAACTCTGTGCCTGAATTTTTTAAATTATTGCTGTAGCTTATACCTTTGAAATGCTGTTTATCAATACTTAAATTGGTTTAGGGGTACTAATTTCAAAAGGTCCTATTTCAGGGGAACAAAAAATTCCCTTTTTCATATAAAAACCTCGTATCTCGTATGGAATAAATCTTGTACGTATTATGTAAATTAAATAACTTGAATCGATTAATCTTTTAAAAAATAAGTTTTATTTTGTTCACAAATACGACAATTGTTGCAATTTTAAATAAAAGTTGCAATTTTAAATAAAAGTACATGCGTTATTTGACAATGTGATAACTAATGTTCGATTTTTGTTATCAAGTCACTGCTTTTATACTCTTAATTTCTTTTGTTTTAACAAGAAAGTTTCCAAAATATTAGTTTCATTCTTTTTTGGACCTTGATATGATTTTTGGTGTGTGATTTGTGTGATCATGTGTCGTCTTTATGATAATTGTACGTTTGAAAGGAATTTGACGTATAACGCCAAAGGTGATAGAAAAATATAACAGTTTGTAGATAAGAATCTAAATGTCGCTATGTGTGTTTGAAAAGAATGTGGTGTGGTTTTATATAAGTAGTTAAATAATATTATTTTAGAAAATACTTAAATATTATAATTCCTCCCTCCTAGGATTTTACTTCCAATTGATGCGGAGAGCTGGACCCTTGAATTGGGATGAGCTTGAAGTGGCAATTGGAATGTAGGGTACTTCTGGTTCCAATTTTCTGCTGCTGTTTTCGGTTGTCTTCTTTTTTTGCTTAACAAAAATGTAGGTACTGATTCCCAATAATATGCTAATGGCAATGATTAGTGCGTAGATGGTGTAATTTCTTTGTTGGGTTGTAATTATCAATAATTCCAATTCCTGTCGATTTTGAATTTCACTGTCTTGTAGTTTAGTTAGACTTAACTTGGGTATTGGCAATGTTTCATTGAAATCTGTGTCCATGATGGCTATAATCTTTGCTGGTCCCCTTTCTTGATTTGTGTTGTATGGGTTCCGTTGATAGTGATATCGCATTGATGAAACTTGATTAAGTAATTACCTCGTAATGTTCTTTTCTTGATTGGACAGCTTGTAGTGATATTGATTAACTGATTACAACTGATTATGATGCCAGGTTCAGGAGTCAAGATGTTGCTTTGGCTGTGGTTTTTGTAGATTGCTGCCTCACCAGTCAGGAGTGGATAAACGCATTTCGATTTGGAGCTTGGGATCTTGTAGTCTTCTTTACCACATAAGTATTGCTGGTTCACTTTTTTGCATTTGTCAACATAAAAGTACATTGTTTCATTACTAAAGGATAGGAAGTGATATTGGATTTGGATTGACTGTTGTTTATTATTTGGCATAGATGTTAGGTGGATGAAATTTAACTGCGTTTTTATTAACTGAGGAATTCTAATGTTAAATATAAAATTTGTATTGGAATAATAAGCTTGTAGTTCTAACGTTTCGTATAATTTTTCGTCCGTTTTAAGTTTGAGATTTTGTTTGTTAAGTATTGAGAATGTTATTTTTAATTCGTTCGGATGGAGTATCTGCCGTGATATTGATCCTAGTTTTGCTAAGGTAATTGCTTCATCTAAGTCGTTAATTTGATTAATCAATATTGTAATTAGCTAATAACAAATAAGTGGTTATTTTACTTTGTAATTCGAGTTTACTTAGTTCCTTAGAAAATTCTGAATTTTTGAAATTTATTGCGTTAGAAATCGTTCGCTGCTGTTCGTTAATAAATTGTCTAATATTTTTAAATCTACTAATCATTTGATTGTTAATTGCTATTTGTTGGTTAAGTTCAAATTTTAAGTTTTGTTCGTTGTTTTGTATTTTTTCTATTTGTTCGTTTAGTGGCGCTGCGTCGTTGTTATCCATATTTCCCGTTATTTGCTTGATAATAGTACCTAATCCGTTTATTAATCCTCGCTTGTTTCTAATTTTGGGATAAATTATACTAAATCTAGTAGTTAGTAAATCAAATCGATTCATTGTAATATTATATAATTGTTAATGATTTTTAAATGATAATTTTTGTTAATGATTTTTAAAAGATTTAAGAAGGTGAGTATCTGGGTTATGCTGGATTTATAGTCCTGAAGGTTGACATAATGGATGTAGTTAGTGTAATGGTCAATTTTTAAGTTAGGTCCTAATACTAGGGGTAGAAGTCCTTGGTGTTTCTGTAGGTCCATCACTTCTAGTGTTTGGGGGTTCGTCAGTTTAGCTAGTGCCAGTATCCTGAAACAATAATTTGCGTCTTAGTTTTCCTTTGTGTATTTTTCGTTTATTGTTAGTTGTAGTTGTAATTCCGGGCTTAGTTTGGGGATTTGTTTTAAAGAATGGATTTCAGTAGTGTATTTTGGACAGTTCACCGGCCACCACCTTATGGAAAATTAACATTGCCCACCACCCACCACCTTATGGAGAAATAACATTACCTTCACCCTCGAGCTCGTTCACTTCGGCTAGCTATTTTCATTGCAACGGGTCAAATTTAAATGGTATTGTCTATTGTTCTAATATCATATTTTGTGCATCAGTATTGCGAAAATGAAAAATTTAAAATAATAGTATAATGACTGATTTAATTAGCTAAATCCACAGAGGACAGAGACCCCGCAACTATCTCTTTTCTGAAATCACGAGTGTGTACTTCTCTGCTCATTAGGCTTCTTAGTTGTCAGTTTGTCAGTAGCAGTCGATGATTGAAGATCAACCACACGGTAATGGACTTGATTGTTGTTGTTGGTATTGTTACACCCCCTAGTACATGCGTATGCTGTCATAGCTATGTATACAATAACTGAGCCACGTGACCGCCCCTACTATCTGCGTTACTCACACAAATACACAAAATCGCACTAATACAATGTAAACCCAGTGTGTGTATACAACATATTGTCTATCTCTTACATGTTACACTGGTTCCAGTAGTGTAGGCATAGATATGTTGTCTCTATTACTCTATGGTTAAATCATTGCCAGGTGTGTATATCGGAAAAATAAATTACCACCAGTTCTTTTTTTAGACGCATAAAATTTTGATCACTAGTGGTATATTTGTACATTACAAATTAAGAAATCAAAAATTTTCCTTTTTGAGAAAGTGTTATTAGTGACCATAAACTTTTAAAAGGTTAAAATTATTTAAGGTTAATTCTATTATAAATATTATCTGTTTCTGAGTAGATTATTAATATTTACATAATTAACTGACTATTGTCAACTATTGTGCATTCATTCATTGCAATTAAATAACCAGTTTTTCTATAAATGGATAAATTGTGATCAATATATTGTTCGCGTACGTACATAGTGACCTTTAATAGTAAAAAGTTGTTTTATACTGACAACAATTTACAATACATGTATTTTTTAACTATATACAACCATATATATTCTTCAAATTCTTTTATTGATGTTGTCAATGATGAACCTCTGAAATATATAATGAACCTCTTCAACCCAAGATAATGTTTTAGCAAACCTTAGTAAATATTCTTAAATCCATACTAAATAAAAATATTTAAACACAAGTATTTATACAAAATATTTTACTAGTAATACATTCATAATTATTGTTGACAACTGTAACTTCTTTATCATATATGACTCGAACAACCAGTCTATAAATGGATAAATTACGATAAATTTTTTCACATTAATGACACAATGTTCGAATTTTAACATACAAATGTGAATTGCGCTGTTTTGTACACATAATAAGGAATAATTGAATTAAAACAGAAATATATAGATATTAATTTTATTTATTCAAAAAATTTTATATTAATAGAATTTTTTAATTCAATAAAAATTTATTAAGGTTCTATTACATATTTTAACTTGTTTAAAATACAAAACGTTAGATAATGTAAATATTTTCAAAGGTATATACAGTATTTATAAAATGTACACAAAATTATTTGTAAAAATATAATTTTTATAATAAATATTATTTTTTCCAAAAAATATATTCCATAATTACATTATAATTAAACTTTAATTCAGTACAATAATTAACAATATTACTTACAATGTTTGTTTTTTTTATCCTGGATTGGTGGTAGTTACTCCTGAATATGTACAACAAACGAAGTAATGATGACAATAATTAAAGTATATTCCCTTAATAAATGACTTTTATTGATCACAATAATATTATAATAAAAGTAATAAGACAGTACAATACACATATACTGAGTAGTGATGAGAGTTTCGGTGGATATGCCTGCTCTCTTTGCTGTTTCAAATGAATCTAACAAGATAGTCGCAAGTACCAATCGACTTCAGTTGATTGAATGCGTTTCATTGTTTCTTCGATACCTCTGTGATTATTGTTTTCATGAATTTTTTTTATTTTGTCAAATTGTAACTCGTTGGATTCGATGTCGTGTAAAAATTTGGTACATCTAACTAGTTTGCCTTTTAATCTACTAAAAAACTGTGATATAATATTTTGTATTTCTATGAATAGTTTATCATCGGGACAAAAAATAGCGTATTTATTTTTTGGATCTATATATTGTTTGAAAATGTCTATAATGGTTTGGTTACTGTAATTTATGTACTGAAATATGTTCCTTTCTTTTGTCGTATCTATGTATTTAAGAATGTGAGCGGGTAATTTTTATTGATTTTGTTTTGCAAGAAATAGTAATTGTTTTTGAAAACAATTTACTGCGGCCTCATTAACAGGTATTAAGTTACTATTGTCAGAGTCTGCTGAATGAATAGTTTCTTGGGAACTGTCACTTATGCTTACTTCGGGTATACGAGATAATGCATCTGCTACAACATTATTTTTCCCTTTGATAAACATGGGCTGATAATCAAATTCTTCTAACTAGAGTTTCCAACGCATCAATTTATTATTAGTGTTTTTTCATGTGACGTACTGACTTAAGCGGTTCATGATCTGACAATTGTAACATATTTATAAACAAAATATAACTAATTTGTTGATATCGTAAATTCACTCTGTATATTAAATAACATTCTTTATAATCAGGTTACTTATAAAAAATGTAAGATCATAGTTCATATCCATTCTCAACAGAGGAAATTCTTTAATACAAATCAATGCGTCAATCTAACCCCTCTCTTGTAGTTAAAAAAGGAAAAAAGACCTATAGTACGTGAAGTGATATAGATAGAGTTTCTTTTGAATTAGTCAGTCAGTTGGTTGGCTAGTCAGTTGGTTGATTAGTCAGTTGTGAGTTAGGTCATGTACGATATGCCATTTAACATTACAACACAATAGGAGAAAGTACGTACATTGACATATTATTAAAATGGGTTCCGTACACAGTTGTTTTATTAAAAAAAAAGGGTAACCTAATTATCGAATTATTATAATGGATAACTAATTTAAAATACTTTATGTATTGTAATATGTTAAACAAAGTAAAAATTAACTAATATAATATCAACAAATTTAATCTAATACTGGAATATGCTATATCCAACCGGAAATGGTTTAATGAAGGAAATAACGACAACTGTGTTAAGGTGGGATCAACTTTATTAAAATTGTAATCTTTATTTATTTAAGTTACTGCAAACCATCCTTCACCTTTGATTAATAATTCTAAAAGTTTGCATCAACTTAAATCTTAAAACTGTGATAGTTGGATATTTTATAAATCTTAACTGATTTCAAATTTTATAAAAAAGGGTAATATGAAACCATGTGTTTCACAACTTGTCCTTTTAGGATATATAATTATTGCGTATGGATCATAAGTTAATATTGTGAAAAGGGGCACATTTGAATTAATCTTTCTATCTATACTTTTACGTTAAATAATTGATTACAATAAATGTAGTCTTAAATTGAATTGAATCTTAGTATATTGGTGATAATCATATAGTTTACGCTATCCTTAAATTATCATCTATATACTACTTATTTATTCTTATTATTTAAATAAAATTATATATATATATATATATATATATATATATATATATATATATATATATATGTATATATTTAGTGTTCACTAATATTTATCCAAATTGAGTTTAGAAAACAAGTTTAAATCTTTTTGGAATAGCGCCTTTTGGTCCTTTTGGTGCCATAACTAAAAAACTCGAAAAAAATTTTAAGCAGTAAACGTTTATAAAGGGCATAGCCGGGTAAGATAGGGAAAACGGCCCTTGACGCAAAATTGATTGTTTTTATAGGAAATAATACTTCTTATCCCCAGATACATTCCTGCCAAATTTCAACCTTCCGAGACTAATAGTTTATGAATACACAAACAGACAAAAATTTTCAAAAAAATTTTTTTTGACGAAATTACTGCGCCGATTTATTTGAGTTTAATATATATTGTGTACCCACCTTAGGCGAAGTAATAAAAAAAATATTAACGTTATATCCCTTTATTATACTAATTTTTTTTAAATTTTTAAAAATAAGAAAATTTTTTTTTGGTCTTATGCGTTAGCGACACCCACCATTTTTTGTTCAACAATTTGTTTCTTAGTACTCTATAATATATATTTTTATGGAAAAATTTTCGTTGGTAGAACATAGTAATATTTCAATACAAAGGCATGCCATGTTCGGTACTACATATATTACTAATGTATAAAAAGGACCATAAAGTAAAATATCTACCCTATTTCTAAAATAATATATTTACATACGTTCATAACTACGATAAACTAGTTTAAATTTACAAAAGTCCAACACTATCTGCCATTTATTTTTTTCTATCAACAAAACAAAATAGACATTGATTTCTCTTTTGTTAGAGTTTTTGTCCTTTGTAAGACGTCAAGTGAAACTTCGTTAGCTCATACACCACCTCTTACGACGTCAACAATTTCATACAAAGTTTATTAGCTGTCAAAATAGTATACCAGTTGGTCATTTTGTTATAATTCCCCATGACCCGTCATCGTGTTAACAAAATAAGACAAACAGCAAATAAAGCTAGACGTTTGTCTAAGCTTGTTTGTCGTAGTTATGAACGTATGTAATTTTATTACAGAAAAATCCACTTTCTGCACCTACTTAAGAAGTACAACAAAAATATCAGGTGAGAGGGACGAACTACATATTGCGTACAAATGTACACTACTTTCTTCAAGTTAGTTATATGTACATGTAATAACTACAACAGGTTTTAGCCGGATTGATGTTATTACTAGACATTGTTGAAGTTTTTTTTCGAATTTATTAAGTTAATGTTTATTATTATTAAAGCAGTATAACATTTAAGACGTATTATTGTTATTATTATTTTTATTTGAATAAAGTTTCTAAAACTTGTAATTTTTGTTAAGTTAGATATAATTTTAATTAGTAAGTATGCTGAGATAATTTTATTGATTTCATTCAAATATTCAGATTCATGGTAAAATTAACCTTGAAAATTATTTTTTCGCAAGTTAAAACGTATTTTTTATAACAACTCAAAATATATATTTTTTTAGACCGTCACAGGAACTCCAAGAACTGCAACTCAGGGGGGAAGAGAATATTTTATTGCACTCCTTAGAGTTCTATTGTGTTTTAGAAATAAAGCAGATGCTTTACTTTATGGTCCTTTTTATACATAGGTAATATATGTAGTACCGAACATGGCATGCATTTGTATTGAAATATTACTATGTTCTACCACCTAATATTTTTCCATAAAAACATATGTTATAGAGAACTAAGAGACAAATTATTGAACAAAAAATGGTGGGTGTCGCTAACGCGTAAGTGCAAAAAAAAATTTTTCTTAAATTTAAAAATTTAAAAAAATTAGTATAATAAAGGGATATAACGTTAATTTTTTTTTCATTATTTCGCCTAAGGTGAATACACAATATATATTAAACTCAAATAAATCGGCTCAGTAATTTCGTCAAAAAAATTTTTTTTTGAAAATTTTTGTCTGTTTGTTTATTCATAAACTATTAGCCTCGGAGGGTTGAAATTTGGTAGGAATGTATCTGGGGCTAAGAAGTATTATTTCCTATAAAAACAATCAATTTTGCGTCAAGGGCCGTTTTCCCTATCTTCCCTTTCTTATCTGCTACCAATTGTTATAATTTTTTAAGTTGTGGTGTGTTGGGTGTGCTGTGCTATCAATTGTTATAAATTGATTGGTGTAAACCATGTTCGGTTTGTTAAAAGGCAGTGGAAAATATAATTTTATCCGTGGGCCCATTGACGGATTATCTTTAATAATGGTGAATCGACCAAGTGCTCAAAAATTTGAAAGACAGATTTAAATTATTTTAGCAATTTCAACAAAAAACTATCAACGTATGTAGGTATTTAACTATACTAAATATTATACAAAATATCAAATATCTATTATAATAATAATATTATTACATCTGGCTTGTAACTCGAAGTTATTAGTAAGCCTACTTGTTAACCCTTGTTTAGGTGTGAACTATGCAAATACATATATACATTTATCTAAGTAAACTAATCTTACTATTAAATGAAATTGAAACATTCTTACGTTACTATCTACTTACAACGTACTAAAAATTCATTAAATTTAAGAAAGTAGGAAGAAAAGGAGAAGTGAAGGAAGAAAACCAGTTATCTATAAAATACTATGGGTTCTAACGGTTTCTACGTTAACGCCAAAGCTACTTAAAACTCGCGTGTAAGTTTATTCTAAGCTCGAACCTACACAGGCAGATATCTTGATCTTTTGAAATGATAAACAAATTTCAAATTTAATAATTTTATTATAAACCATATAGATTTTAAATTTAGTACAATTATCTCAATTTAACAACTAGATGTCAATATGAAAGAAATATCTAACCTACAATATTTTTTTTCCTTTTTTTTTACAATATTTATGTGCTATTTAAATTTTACTATAAATACTAGTAAACACTATATATATATATATATATATATATATATATATATATATATATATATATATATATATATATATATATATATAATTTTATTTAAATAATAAGAATAAATAAGTAGTATATAGATGATAATTTAAGGATAGCGTAAACTATATGATTATCACCAATATACTACGATACAATTCAATTTAAGACTACAATTATTGTAAGTAATTATTTAACGTAAAAGTATGGATAGAAAGATTACTTAAAATTTGCCCCTTTTCACAATATTAATTTATGATCCATACGCAATAGTTATATATCCTAAAATTTGAAATCAGTTAAGATTTATAAAATATCCAAATATCACAGTTTTAAGATTTAAGTTGATGCAAACTTTTAGAATTATTAATCAAAGGTGAAGGATGGTTTGCAGTAACTTAAATAAATAAAGATTACAATTTTAATAAAGTTGATCCCACCTTAACACAGTTGTCGTTATTTCCTTCATTAAACCATTTCCGGTTGGATATAGCATATTCCAGTATTAGATTAAATTTGTTGATATTATATTAGTTAATTTTTACTTTGTTTAACATATTACAATACATAAAGTATTTTAAATTAGTTATCCATTATAATAAATCGATAATTAGGTTACCTTTTTTTTTAATAAAACAACTGTGTACGGAACCCATTTTAATAATATGTCAATGTACGTACTTTCTCCTATTGTGATGTAATGTTAAATGGCACATCGTACATGACCTAACTCACAACTGACTAGTCAACCAACTGACTAACCAACCAACTGACTGACTAGTTCAAAAGAAACTCTATCTATATCACTTCACGTACTATAGATCTTTTTTCCTTTTTTAAATACAAGAGAGGGGCTAGATTGACGCACTGATTTGTATTAAAGAATTTCCTCTATTGAGAAAGGATATGAACTATGATCTTACATTTTTATATGTAACCTGATTATAAAGAATGTTATTTAATATACAGGATGAATTTATAATATCAACAAATTATTTATATTTTGTTTATAAATTTGTTACATCCACTGGGGGTTGAATTAAGCGAATGCTTACAAAATAAAATACATTAAGAATTACGTTCATAGTATGGCCTTAAGTGTGGAATATGAGAATTATGAATTTTACCAGTTTCTAAATCTTCTTTGTCGATTTGTCATCTGATGTCTACCACTGTCGATTTGTCGAATCTTTGTCGATTCACCATTATTAAAGATAATCCGTCAATGGGCCCACGGATAAAATTATATTTTCCACTGCCTTTTGACAAACCGAACATAATTTACACCAATCAATTATAACAATTGATAGCACAGCACACCCAACACCCCACAACTTAAAAAATTAAATTTTCGCCCATATACGTATGGTCTAAAGTATTTACATGCCCATACAATGACTAACAATTCTTTTTCTGTCGTACTGTAAATGCACTCTGATTGATTAGGTGTTCGAGAGGCGAAACATATAGGTTTGTCGTGCCCTACTGGTCCCTGGGAAAGTACAGCTCCTATAGTAAAATTACTGGCATCTGTTGTTAAATTGCAGGGCTTGGAAAAGTCGTGGTATTGTAATATTGGGTCATTGGCTAGTAAAGTTTTACATTTCTCTAATGCATCTATAAAATCTTGTGGAGGTTTGGTCACGTCTTCGCCTTTTCTAAGTAACTTTGTCATGGGTTTCGTTACTTTTGCGAAATTATGGATAAATTTTCGGCAATACCCTAAAACTTCAAGAAATACTTTGATTTGTTGTGTTGTTTTAGGTAAGGGGTAACTTTTTAGTGCCTCTATTTTTTTGGATTTGGCCTAATTCCGTCTTGTGACACTATATGACCTAAGAACTCAATTTCCCTTTGAAGAAAATGAGACTTGTCTAATTGAACTTTAAGGTTTGCGTCTTTTAGTTTTTGGAATACTTTACGAAGGTTTTCAATGTTTTCCTGAAGCGATGTTGAGAAAACTACAATATCATCAATATAAACTAGACATACCTTTCCGATAAACTCGCGTAGTAGAGACATTGTCCATGACTCTTTGAAATGTCGAGGGGACGTTCTTGAATCCAAAGGGCATTCTAACGCACTTGTAATGGCCGTTATCTACCGTGAATACCGTCTTCTCAATGTCTCTTGGATCAACTTCAATTTGATGGAAACCGCTAGCTATGTTTAATGACGTAAAGTACATGCATCGTCCAAATTTATCTAATATTTCAGTAATGTTGGGGAGTGGGTATTAGTCATCTGTAGTCTTGTCGTTTAATTTTCGATAATATATGACCATACGCCATTTCTGTTTTCCCGAGGCGTCTACTTTCTTAGGTACGATCCATATAGGAGATGACCATGAAGAGTAGCTTGGTCGAATTATACATTGTTCTAATAATTTTTCTATTTGTGACTGAACTTCCTCCTTGTGTATGTAGGAGTATCTGCATGATTTAGTGTAACACGGTATGTCGTCTTTAGTTTGTATTCTATGTTTAGTTTGGTTAGTGAATGTGAGATTTTGACCCTCTTTGAAGAATATTTCTTCGTACTGTTGGCACAATTTGATTAGTTGTTCGCGTTCCTCTAAATTTAAATGGTCAGTGCGTATCAACTGTTCTATATCAGGTAATGTTACGTTGTAAACTTCTATCTGAGTGATGTTAGTGTGACATTCATAAAAATTTGATAAAGGTTGACTACGTGCTGGTTGATTTAGTCTAAACTGAGTTTGTTATTCATTTCTATTAACAATTGAAACTAAGCATGATCAATCTTTTGCGTTATAAATGCCTTCTTCAATATATAGATTTTTTCCAATGAAAGTTTCTGATATAGATTTGTCCGCTATCTGTGTCTACTGGGATTGTATGAAAACTTTTGGAAAATGATTCTGAGAGAAGGATTCCCAATTTTAAGCATGGTTTCTTTTTTATAGGGATTTGACAATTGGGTGTGGATACATGTGGTGGTTGTGATAAATGTACAGAAGCGTTTAATTTGATCAATAAATCTTCCCCTATTAGTCCGTCAAAATATTGATGAAAATTTTTTACGTACCAGTCGTAGTAGGTAACGTTATTTGTAATTCTACTTCGTGTGAACCGCCAAAAGTGAATAGTTTAACGCGTTCGCCGATGTATGTGAAATCTTTATTAATCAATGAAGGGTTGATAAAACTAACTAAACTTCCAGTATCTATTAAAAATTTAAGTACTTTATTGGGGAATATTGAATTAATTTCAATGTATGGAAGTGTACTAATATTAGCAAAGTTCTCTACGTTTGATTCGTTTCGAGGCTTGGTAACATAAAATTTTCCTCTTGTATTTCTGCTTCTAATGTTTGTGGTTCATAAGAATTATGTGAATCCAAAAAATCGTCATATTGTTCATATGGAACATGTTCCTCAAATTGTTCGTTGGTATACACTGGGTTAATATCAATTTGTTCGTCAGTTTCTTGATTAAATAATTCTTTACTCGTAAAAGTTGGTTTTTTTCCGTTATTATTAAAGTAATTGTTTTGAGATCTGATATTTCTAGTTTGCAGACTTATGTCCATAGGTGTAGGTTTGTATTGTGGTTTAATACTGTGTTGGGTAGGTGGATTAAATCTAGGTGGTTGTATATTGGGTTTTTGGATTTGAAATTGTCCAGATTGGGCGTATCTTGGTTGTTGTAGGTTAACTGGTTTAGTGAAAAAGTTTGGTCTTGGAAATGGATTTTGTCTATTTAAATGTTGTTGGAAATTAGGTGTAGGTTTTGGTAATGTGGTAGGTGTGTATGTAGGTTTATGTGTGTGAAATTTCGATACTGTTAATGGATTGTTTTTATGGCCGTATTTGGTCTGATGTGAATGTATGTGGTTCATTTGGCCCTGAACAAGATCGTATGCTTCTTTTAAATTACTAATTTGTTTGGTTCGGATATAATTACCAATATCAGTTTTTAATCCGGTTGTAAATTCGCGTAAGACATCTTGTAGTATGTGTCTAATAAAACTGTTTTGATGTCGGGATTGAAGGTTGGGTTGATTGTATTTATTTGTAATTGTGCTGAAGCAGTTTGTAAATCGCTAGCTTCTTGAAAATATTCGTCTAATGATCTATTTCCCTGTTTCAATTCAGTTAATCTACGTTTTATAGTATCTATTGACCGTTTGTCAGAAAAAGGTGTTAGTAAGTGTTCCTTTACCGTAGGCCAGTCCAGTGGGTTTCCCACAGTTATTAGAGAATTAGTAGCACTACTTATTATTTTATTTCTAACTACACTGCCTAGTATTTTTCTAGTTATTTCGTCGGTTACTAATCCTAGATATAAATCTACTTGCGTTATAAAATTGTCCAAGCTTCCAGGTGAATCATCATAATTGGGTAACAATTTAATGCAATCAAATACGTTAATAGACATTTTTGAATTATTTTCAGATATATTTAAATTTTCAAAAATTTCTTCTAAAGAACCATTTGAATTATTTGATGTGCAAATTAAATTATTTTGTATGGTTAATTTATTTATAGGATCGATATCAATATATTCTTGAATTTTATTGGAGTCTCGATTTTCGTTCGAGGTAGCAACTATATTTCGGTGTTCGTCCGACTTATAGTTTACTAATGGAACATTAGTATTATGCACTCGATACTGATGTGTTGGAATTTTAGGCATGAAGGATACGAAACAATATACAGTATGTTGTATTTACATGCAAAGACCAATCAGCATTCTAGTTGTATGTGGGTCCTTTTTCCAGGTTGAAGAATTGAAATTCACCAGAGTTCAATTTAAATTTATTAGTTTCCGTTTTCAAACTTTTGCAGGCACCTGTCGTTAATATTACCGCCCCGCAGGTCCAACCAAGTAGATTTCACAGTGGATAAATTTTGGGGTTTTAAGGTTATTATAACCACCGAGCGTCGTGAAATTAGTTGTCATCACTTCGTTAAAAATTTTGTTTTATCCCCGTTGTTAGAGTCAATTAAATTTAGTTAGTAAGATTTTTTTTATCTTTTGCAAACAAGCAAAATAGAAATTACATGTTGCAATGTAATTATTTCAAAATAACCAAAAAGTTTAGGGTGAGTTCGGTACTGTTCTCTTAGTTGACGGCCGCTATGAGGCTTTACTAAAGCTCGTAGTTGGAGAGATAAATAAAAATTTTAAAAAACCAAAAAAAACTATTGATATTTCTCTGGATTAAGGAAGGCGTGCAATAATTTCCACAAACACCCAATGAATGGAAAACCGGTACTCCATACATACACATTGGTTCAATCACGCATGTGTACAAAAGTCTTACTATTTCAATGTCCACTCCCCAGATATTATTAGTTACACGTGACATGGAATTTAAAAATTGTTTTCCTTTCTTAACTAGTCAATGTGTTTATCAAATTTGAGTTTAGGGTCTAACACCCAGTATTTTCATTTCATTAATATAACTTAGTTCTTGCCTGATCAATGAGCATTATTTTCAGTTTATAGTAATTTTTCCTTTTGTTAGTACACAACATAAGCTGAGTTTTCGTTGCATTAAATTGTAGATTTGTGAGTTTTACTCCAATCACCTATTTTTGCAAGTGCTCGGTTAGTAATCCTTTCAATTTGCTTTGCATTTGTGTCCGTGCACATTAAAGTCATATCATCAGCAAAAGCCAAAATGTGCACATTATCATAAAACTGCTGTTGTAACAAATCATCAAGAATAATATTCCACATAACTGGTCCAAATACAGAACCCTGGACACAGCCTTTGTTGATATCTTTCCTAAATATTTCACCATTACAATAAGTTGTTACTTTTCTGTCTGTTAGATAACTTTTAATGATTCTGAATATACATATTTGCGGGAACGCTTCTTTCATATAAATTTTTTAATATCGTAGACCACCAGGCATTGTTAAATACTCCACTAATATCCAGAGATTAACTAAACACAGCTCTTTTCTGCTTAAAGCACCTTCAGTTAAATTTTTAATTCTATACAAAGCATCAACAGTTGACCTCTGAGCAGTAAAACCATATTATTTTTCACTTATGAGTTTATTTTGATGTAGAAAATGCATTAAACGACGAGTAATTAGTTTCTCTAATGTTTTTCCAAAGACACAGGTTAAACCAATAGGACGATACGATTTTATTAAAGCATAATTACCTTGGTCCGGTTTAAGAATAATTTTGATTAACGCGTTTCTTCAAATCTTCGGAAAATATTCCGTTTTTGAGCACATACGTAGGGTGCACCATAAGTTCTCGGCCTGGGTATTAAAAAATACAGAGAGAACAGTGAAAATCATTTATTTTTCTATATAACCTCCCTCTATTTCAATACACTTATTATAAGGTGGGATAAGCATCTCTATGCCTTTATAATAATAAGCAAATTCTTTGTAGCGATTCTACAAGAGCAATGTTTTCGGAAATGATCGAATCTGCCGGACGTCCAGAACGATCATCGTCGTTGAGGGACTCGTACCGCAAACGAAACCTTTGGCACGGCTTGACCGTATACACCATCCAATCTGTCCTTAATTTCTTCTGGAGTTTGTCTTTCTTTTGTCAGAAATTTTATGACTACACGATATTCAATTTTTGAAACGGTCGACATATTGAGTTTACATTTTTACAACAGAATAAATACAACACATGTAAACTCGTCCACTGCGTTTATGATTACTAGAGACTTAATACTTTATTCGAGTATAAATTACGTCACCTTTAAATAAGTTTAATCATGTTAGGCCGAAAACTTATGGCGCACCCCACGTATTAAATAGACATTTAAAAAAGGAAAATGTTGTAAAATCAATTTCGTACAAAATTCAGCATTCAGACAGTCCATTCCTGAAACCTTTTTATAAGAGAAAGAGGCGGCTACTGATTCAATTTCTTCATCAGTAAATAATTCAGCGTTTGAAGTATCAGGAATACTACTTGCTATATCTCAAATTTGATTTTGAGCTTCACTTTCATTATCACTAGTATCATCAGGAAAAAAGAACGATGCCAGTTCAGACACCGTATCTAAATTATCAGTTGTGGTCCGACCGTTAATTAATAAAATGGATGGAGGTTTTCGGCGAGCGAATTTCATTATATTATTAACTGTTTGCGCTTATAGGACATGTACAGCATGACAAGGTGGTTTGTCCATTAACTCTACCATATTTAAAGGTGTTTTGTCTGTTGGATCATAAGACATGTACCACATGGCACACTGAATGTTCAAGTGTAATGACTGCTCCTACTTCACATTACATGAATATTTTATTTAATAGCTACAAACACATTCATTTATGAGAAAAATTGTAAATAAAATAATACAAAATCACGTTGAATTATCTTTTTAAAATTAAAAACTAATAAAAACAGCATTGAGGACGTACTTAGCGCATTTAGTATTCAACCTTGGGGAAACAAGGTTAGAACGTCAATAGAATCCGTCAAAAAAAGAACCTCGGTCGTTGTCATGTGCTACATGTCTTACCAGCCTATTTACAACTCACTTTTTTTTTGCTTGAGTGCAAAGAGTTAACTGTATTCCACCTATTCTCAACACTTTGCGATTGTAAAAATAATTTCCACGAAGCAACCTTTTTTTCTTTGATCATTCTTTTGTATCTGTCTCTGATTTTAGTATATTCTCTTAAACTTGCTCTTTATGAGTGGCTAAGCCTACACTTTAAATGATACAATTTACTAACTAGCTTCCTAGTTTCTCTTAGTTTATCATCCCACCAAACATTGTACTTCCGAATAGCGCTTATTTTTGAGCATTCCTCATCAAGTACACTAATTAAGTTGTTTGTAACTTCAAATACTAAATCATCTAACTCTTGAGTGGTCTTAACACTTTCAATTTTGTGTAGGTTAAGGCTTTCAGTCAACTTAATATTGTCATAGTCATTATCAACCTGATTACATGAGTCCAGTTCAGATTCTTGATATTGTATACAGAGTGTACGGAATATAAGTCTCTGTACGAAAACAGTGGGTATATCTCACCTATGTAATTAATATTTGCCAACAAAGTTGAATTAAAGTGATTTTTAACAAAAAAATTTGATATTAAAAAAAGGGGCCCTTAAATTTTTTTTAATCTGGCTCTGATCATCACATCTTTGTAAAATAATTTTCTGTTTTTAAAAAAGCATTTGGGTACCACCTTTTTTGAAAACAACAATATTTGTATTCATATTGTATAAATTGTAAACATTGCGTACAATGTGTCTCAAAAAATTCAACTAAAATTTGAAATATTTTTTATACGTACAATATTTTTTCTACTCCTGTTGAAGAACGTACTCATTACATATCCGTAAATTGTTGAGAAAGTTAGGCATTATTCAAAGGTGTGAAGAAATGATCATTACTCAATACCTTTCGACCAATGAAATCACTGTATTAACCATTATTCAATGGGCTGGCTTTTGTTTTGTGTATAATATACATAAGTATCAATTTTGATTTCAAATATGTTGCGTAGTATCGCCTAAATAAACAAAGTAGTTATGTATTTTGTTTTCACCGTTTGTACATATATAAACATTTAATGAAATTAGAGATAGATTAAAAATTATATTCTTATAATTTAAAATTTATATTAAATTTTATTTATATCAAAAAGGAAAAAAGTCGTAGAAAAAATATCGTATTCTACTCGCTTGCCATGGCTATTACTCGCTCAGATGCATTACAACACTCGCCTCGTAAACTCGGCTCGTGTCGCAATTTCATCTTCGTGAGTAATAGCTATCATTACCAGCTCGTTGAATAATATACTAATTTATGAATAAGTTTAATTTCGTGCGAAAAAGAAACTGTTAACTAGTCTCATATTTTCAGTGATATATATATATATATATATATATATATATATATATATATATATATATATATATATATATATATATATATTGAAATATATATGTTGAAATTATTTTTCAGTTAAAAAAAAAATAAATATACTTTCCAGTTTGGATAGCGTATGGGTTCTTTCTTTGTATATGTTAGGCTGCTATAACTTTATCAGTCAGACGAGCAACCGTTCATCCCGTTCATACTGGTCCATACAACCCACTGGAAATAGCTATGATAGCTATCATATCGATAACGAACTTATTTTTGTCATTCGAACGTACGTATGTATGTACTACGTACCATGTGTAAAGGACTTTATTACACTGGAATTCAATCTAAACACATACGTTTCCATTGTTGCGTTATATTATAAATTTTTGGTAAATTAAATATATTAATTTTAGCTAAAATAAAATAGTTATTTGCAAAAAGTGTAGTTTTTATATGTAAATATTAGTCGAATAATTTGTTGTTCTATGTTGGACAATCTACATATGTTGTCGGTAAGACATAATTACATAGATCACTGCACAGTTATCGCTCATACTACTGGCCATCTTGACCAACAGATGTCTAATTTACTACAATATTAGTTATTATTACAGTTGGATTTTCCTTTTTAACTATCTGTGCATCAAAAGTATTTATTTTTTGTCTTATTTCATTTACTAGTTTGTCCGCGTCGTCGTCACTCCTCACCGCCACGAACAAGGAGTTCATACCATGCCTGGTGTTCACTATAGGTAACTCTAACTCCGAAGGGCTAATGTATCTTTTAAATGCCGATTCTGTTGATTTAGATCCAACGTCACCTTCCTTACTGTGGCGATATGGCCTTATGCATTTGTATTAGAGCGCGGGAATAGTATCGACACCTGTTATTAAATTTCATAAGCTTTTCCAAATATTTTCAAATGGTTTCAAACCACTAGTTGGTTAACTTGTGGCCCTTATTTGGACTTACCGCGCCACCATCGTTTTGTTCAGTTGCGTTTATAAGGACAATTATCATGATTGAGATAGGTACGGTTTTAGCCAATCAGAGCGACGAGCACTGTTAGTAACCATATATGGTAACTGAATAAGTAAAGCTTAGGGTGCGATGAGATAGGATCGAGGAGACGGACACTCTTTGCGTGAAATTGAAACAGCAAGGATGTCATTACTATTATGTTTATTTCATAATAAATTTTAATAAATACAAAATTAAATAATATTAATAATAACAAAATTTTATTAAGTAAAAGAAAAATTAAATAATATTATGAAGTAATAAACTTTATACAAATTATTATAAATATATTTAAATAAAAAATAAAAAAAAGAAACAAAATTAATAAATAACTAAAATGGCGTCGATCATGTTATCAAGCTAATAAATTATATAAAGACTTTATAAACAAAAGATTATAACTCAATTCTTCTATTACATTTTAATAAATAATTTCTTTTAAATTAAATAGTGTTTTATATTCTTACGAACCCGTTAAACGACCTTTGGACCAGAAATTCAATAATTAATTGTATTTTATCAGGGACAAATCAACAATCTACGAAACAACAATTTAATAATTCAAAATTTACGCGCGAAACTCACATCTTAAACATATGCAGGAAGCCGAAACCGCTACATATGGCATCCACGGGGCAATAGAATATAAAATTATGTTGTTTAAGTGAACTTTATCAATTGGAACTTTGTGTTTTTGAAAATTTTGACTTTCGTGAGTTTTGAATCAAAATGGAAGATTCAACAGTAGACGCAACGAACTTTTCTTTCATTTCTCATCATCTTATCTGTGCAACATCAACCCCGATGAGCAACGAAAATTCACCAGTGATGCCTGCATCGAACGACGCTGAGAGAGGTTCATCAGAGGAATTCAGCGACGCCGTCCATCAGCAGGATATACACAGCTCCAGTGGATCATCTGGCTTAGTTAGTGATTTTTCCGATACAAAAGGTAAAGAAAATGACTCTAATAATATGTTGGAAATGTTTAAAACTTTGTTAAAAAAAACTTGATGACAATGAAAGTAACATTAATAAAAAACTTGATGACAATGAAAGTAACATTAATAAAAAACTTGATGACAGTAAAACTGAATTGGTTCAAAATTTAAATGATATTACTAATAAATTGAACAATAAATTTGACCAGCTTAGCGAAGAAGCTAAGCAACACAAAATTCAGATTGATAGTAAATTTCAAAAATTTTATAGAGATTTTTCAACTGAAATAGATGATTGTAACAATAAATCTTAGAAACCGATAACAAACTAACCGACAAATACAATTCTCAGAATTGTAGAATTAACCAGTTCAAAACCGAATTAGATAATAAAATTACTGATACTCATTCAATTTTAGAACAAAAAATTAGTCTGGTTAATAATGAATGTACGCAAAACCATGATAAAACAAGTTCAAATGTACAAAAAATTTCTGAAAATTTCAATAAACTGGTCAATACTACAATTCCTGATTTTAACAATGAATTAAAAAATCAATCTGAAATAGTAAATTCATTCGATACCAGAATAGTTTGTTTGGAAAACAATGTTTCATTACGTAATAGTAATAGAGTTAGTTTAAATACATCGAGTTTTGGTCTTCATAATGTAACTCTGAATAGAAGTGATTTTGGAAATATTGACGTTTTCACTAATAACATAATTCAAAATCATCCTGTTGATTTCGTGAACTCCCTTGACGAAATATTTCGTGATGCCGAACTATTAGACTCAGACAAAATAAAAATAGCTCGAGATAAATTAGGGAATAGAATTAAAAACAATTTTTCTTTATATGAACGCGAAATGGAGTCATATAGTCAAATGAGACAGTGGCTTTTAGAAACATTTTGGGGACCTGATACACAAAATAAGATTTTAATTGACTTCTACACGAACTATAACGGTAAACCAGTTAAGAGGGGATATTATTTGGATCATTTAACTTACTGGCACGAGTTGACGAAACACTTGGACCAGAAAATAGATACACAACAGTTTATTAAGATCCTCATAAATAATTTTCCATTCGAAATCAATAGATTATTATCAAATTGTAAAAATATACACGAACTTGAATTAGCATTAAAAGATTTTGATAATTATTTTTCAGGTTCTCCAAGAAATACAAATTTTAATTTCTCAAATTGGTCAAGACAGTATTCCCAAAATAACACAAATTTTAGTAATAATAATTTTCACCCATATAATTCTGTTTTGAGCAATTTTCATAATAATAACAGTTACCAAAGTTTTAACAACAACAATTCTAAGGTCAGTATTCCAAGATCATCTAATAACAACAGAAATTATAATAACTCTAACAATAACAGTTTTAATAATTTAAATAATTACAATAATATATCTAGAAATAATTCAACAATGCGATATGACAACAATAGTAGATATTTTAATAACAATAATAGTAATTTGAATCAAAATTCAAACCAAAATAGGAACCGAAATGTCAGTAACAATAATAATTTCGGCGGAAATTCAAACCAAAATTTTAATAATGGCTTTAATAGAAATAATTATCAATCCAATAATAATTCAATAGGATTTAATAGGGGTATAACTAATTACCAGAGGAATAATTCCCGTTCACCGAATAACAATAGGGTAACATGGGGTAACACTACCCCAATTCAAAATTCTACTAATAGTATTGATATCGTGACGGTTAATGATCAGGAATCTAATGTTGACTCAGTTGTTCATTCGCAAGTTAGTTCAGTTATAAATAACAATGTTTCCAACCAGGAAAACTTATAAACTCCAGTGGCGCGGTGAATCCGTCTGCCACTGGTATTATTAATAGTAATTTTAGTTCAGAACCCCTTAATGTAACTGAATTGATTAATTCATCAATTTTTCATAATAGTAGTGAAATTTTAAACAGTGATACCAGTTATCAACATTTCTCCATAGAAAATAACCTTACAACCAATACCGTTGAACCCCTTTATGTTAACCCTGCAATTAACGTTTCGGAAACTTTGAATTCAGAATTTGATTTTTGTGAAACTTTCATGTGTAGTACGATATCTGGTGATATTCCAGACATTTTAACGGAAGACATTAATGCACCTAGTTCATCTATTTATAAACAAAATTCTATTAATTTTCTACCAATAAATAAGTGTTCCTTCTTTGGGGAAGAGGTGTCAATTTTACTTGATACAGGCAGCAATGTAACAGCCATTAACAAGGATATTTACCTTAAATTAGACAAAGTCTTACCTTAAAGTATCAAAAGCACCAAAAAACCGCTTCCTTTAATTCCAACTACTAAATGTCAAATAATAACGGCTACTGGTAAAAAATCAAAAGTAATATCTTCACAAATTTATATTGAACTTACATATGCCGATTTTATTTTGCCGATTAATTGCCTTATTGTAGAAAGTCTCTCTAATGATTTGATAGTCGGTACTGATTGGTTTGATCAGTTTAAAGCTAAACTTAATTTTTTGAATTACTCATTCGAATTTATTTGTGAAGGGCATAGTCGCAAAATCGATTTTCATAATTATACTAAAAATATTTCTAATTCTATCACTAATAGTAACAGTTTAATAAAAATTATCGATTGTAAAGATATTATCAATAGTGAAGACATAATGCCGTCATGCCTTCCCCCCAAACAGAAAATTTATTTACAACTGTCGACGAAATTAAAGCAAGAGTTCAGTGCACTAATGGTATAACAGATGTTCACAAGAATCAACTTTTCAATATTTTAAAACATTACCTATCAAATTTTTCAAAAATCCCTGGTAAAGTTAAAAACTTCGTCTGTAAATTCCGAATTAAGGAGCACCAACCGTTTACTACAAAGTGCTATCCAATTCCATATTCTAAGTTACAAGCTGTTCAACAAGAATTGGAAAGACTAACAGAATTTGACATTGTCGAACGTGCTTATTCTTCCTATGTTAACCCTCTACATGTCGTTATCAATAAAACTGGTAAGGTTAGAATAGTTCTCGATAGCAGAAATGTCAATAAAATAATTTGCGAGGATAAAGAGTCTCCCATATCCATAGAATATTTATTAGCTAAATTCCAAAATAAATCATATTTTTCATCGTTAGATTTAACCAAAGGATTTTTACAAATACCATTGCACCCCGAAAGTAGGCAGTATACAGCTTTCTTATTAAACGGCAAGTGTTATCAGTATAAAAGATTGCCATTCGGCATAAATTTAGCCGTTGGTACTTTTCAGAAATGCATCGACATGGTTTTGGGGGAGGACGTGCGCGAATTCTGCCACGTCTTCGTCGACGATATTGTCATATGTTCGGATAGCATCGAGTCTCATTTAAAACATATTAATATCATCTTAAATAAATTAGCAACTGCAGAATTAACATTAAATTTTGACAAATGTATGTTTTTCCAAAGAGAATTAAAATTTTTAGGTCATGTAATAACACCAACCCATATCAAAATGGATTCCGACAAAATTGATGCTATACCTAAATTAAAACCACCCAATAATGTTAAAGAGCTTCAATCCATTTTAGGACTATTTAACTTCTATAGAAGATTTTTTAATAATTTCAGTGCTTTAACTGTAAAACTAACTCATTTGCTCAAAAAGGGAGCAAAATGGGAATGGGGTCCTTCCGAACAAGACGTATTTGACGCATTAAAAAATAGATTTAAAAACTCAGTATCGTTATGCTATCCTGATTTTAACAAACCCTTTTATATAGACGTCGATGCTTCTGATTTGGGTATTTCCGGCTATGTATATCAACTTAATGATAATGGTGAACATCTCCCGATTAGTTTTGTCTCCCGTAGTCTTACCGAAATAGAAAAAAAATACGCAATCACAGAAAAGGAACTTTTAAGCATTATTTTTTCTTTTAGGAAATTTAGGATCTACATTTTAGGACACAAAATTATTTTAAGAACCGACCATAAAGCAATCTCATTTTTACAAAATGCTAAAATTATCAGTAATAGAATTCTCAGATGGTTTCTATCTTTAGGCGACTATAATTTCGAGGTGCAACACTTAAATGGAAAAAATAATTTTGTCGCCGATATTTTTTCCAGAAATCCGTATTATTCAGACTGTAAAAGTTCTTCCAATAGCAATAATCTATCCATTAATAGCATTAATCAATCAGAATCAGAAGAGGAAGTTTGTTCCACTTTACCTAGTGAAGTAGATCTAGATCCTACATTATCCACATGCAGTATAAAAGTTGATTTCAGTAGATCTTCCATTAAAAAACTTCTTAAGGATATCCCAAAATATGAACGTTCATTGCTCAGATATTATGGACAATATCGAAAATTTCAGTGACAACTACCAAATTAAAGATAATATTTTATTCCGTAAAAAATTCTCGTTCCCATACAATTGGCAAATCGTTTTACCAAAGAACATCACTAATAATTTCATTATTTTCATCCATAAAAGTCACGGTCATTTTGGCTCTAAAAAATGTGCACAACTTATCGATCAATATTTTTACATTAATAATTTATTCTCTAAAACTAAGGAAATAATTAGCAAGCGCATAATCTGTCAAAAATGCAAGGTTCCTAACTTCTATAGTGAGGGTCCCTTACAAAATATAATTTCAGAACGTCGTTTACAGCATGTATTCTGTGATCTTTATGGTCCTTTGGTACCCGGGAAGAGAGGTCTTAATCAAATTTTTATTGTAAAAGACAATTTTACTAAATATGTACGGATGTACCCCCTTAAGGGGGCAACCGCTAAACAGTGTGTTAATAGAATCTTGAATTCATTCATCCCTGAGACCGGTCATATTGAAAATATTTTGACAGATCATGGTTCACAATTTATGAGCCCTATTTGGCAGAATACATTAACCGAAGCTGGTATTCGCGTATCTACTGTCAGTGTATACAATCCGAGGGCGAACACTGAGGAGAGAGTAAATCGCGAAATCAATAGGTTATTTCGAACTTACTGCAGTAAAAAACACAATTCATGGGTAGATTATGTGCCATTTATCGAGCAATGTTTAAATTTCACTCTGCATGACTCTACTACTTTTTCCACATATGAATTAATGTTTGGTAAAAAACCGGAGACTCTGGTTGATAAAACTATTGTATTTCCTGAAGGAACAGATATTACATTACATGAAAAACATGATTTGGCATACCAACAAATTATTAAAATGGCCTGTAATAGGAAGAATCAACACGACAAACATAAAGTTAAAATTTACAATATTGGTGACAAGGTGCTTTTGAGAACTCATCCACGGTCATCATCAAAACAAAGTAGTTAAGAGGTTTTCCCATTTATTTGAAGGCCCTTACGTTATAGAATCCTTAAGATTTCCCAATGCATATAACTTAGTATACCCTAATTCTGGCTTAGTTAAAGGAACCTTTAATACTATCCATTTAAAACTATTTATAGATACTTTATTATTAATTATTTATAGTAATAATAAAATTCGTCGTATTAGTGCTGACTGAACCTGTTTTCAATTATAATGTGAAATTGTTTGTCTTTAAAATCAATAGTTTGATATAAAGAAAATAAATCAGAATTTTTTTTATAAATAGTAGTGATAACTGATCGCGATCATTCTTGTAGTATTATTATTTTACCTATTTTATTAATAATAAAAAAAAGTAAAACAAAAAAAATTTTTGTTGTGTGTTTGTGTTCGACGATCGTGATCATTTGCATAATATTGATGTTTTACTGTATTTATTACGTAGTGTTTATCTGTTTACCAATTTATATACCTTTAACTAAACTAATTTTGATTCTTTTGGGAAAGTTTCAATATTTATCAGTTTTATTAAAACTGGCCGTTAAAGAATTATCCCTTTTCATTAAATATAAAATTTTAAATAATTGTTGTCAAATCTCATTTTCAATAACAATAAATAATCATTAATCTCTTTGCGGTTTGTTCCATCTCGTCGTTGCTTCGAATTTTGTATTTAACTTAAATTCATGGTTGATATCAATAGGCGGAAAGGCAAATTTTCTTATCCCCTGGATGTCAACCGGCTCAGTGATATGTCCAGCATCGGAGAATCGCTTCCGCTGTTCCTGAGTCGTTAGGACCTTAAATAAAAATGTTAGTCATAAGTTGGTATTAATAACCTTCTTATGCAATCCGTTTGTCAAATAAATTCTGCGCACTATACAAAAATTTATTAAAAAATTTAGTAGTTCCAAAGGTGTCGCATTATTTTTAATAAGAGTTCTACAATTTATTATTTCTTCATAAAGTTCAATGAGCTCTATATCATTTGAGCTTCCATCTTGTAGTTTTAAACTAATTGTAAGATCCGTGTAACATACATTCCACTAAACAATTTTCGTTTAATTCGTACATGAGAAATAGAAAGTTGAATTCTTGATTTTGTTCTAGTAATTGAGTAAAACGTTGCTCAATGGCTACTATCGCAGTATCCCGTAATGTATAATATAAATTAGTTTTGAAATTTTCTCGTGCATCTACTATAGACTCGTCGTCGTGCTCATAATCGATTTTTTTTTTCAGTTTACGGATCCTTGAAACCATAAGCTTATCAATATTATTTTTGTCTGCCAATTCATTTACCGCTGAAAAGAATTCTTCAAATTTTTTTTCATTGTGCCCTAAATCTTTTAAATAAATTAATAAATTTTCAAGACTTTCTGCTGATGTGCTTAAGTCAATGGAAATTTGTTGTAGTAACTTACTAACTACATTTACTTTTCCTATTATTTCATACCATATTACCGTTGCTAAAATAAATCTAAAATTTGCAATTTTATTTTTCAGACATTTAGTCTGATATCGTGTATTTATATTCCTAACAGAATCATTTTCTAGCTGAGCAAGAGCACTACAAATTTCACTAAAATTATGCCTTAAAGGTCTTATAGCTTTAATTCTGCTTTCCCGTCTTATTTCACTCACTGGTTGTGTTTAAATTTGTAATATTATTTTTTAAAACTTCCCATCGGTAGGCAGATGCCGAAAAGTAATTGTATAATTCTTGAATTAAATTAAAATATTGTAATGTTTCAAAGTTAATTTTTGCCGCGTAATTTAAAACTAAATTGAGAGAATGAGCTGCACAAGGCACGAATGTTGCTCTCGGATTCACATTTAAAATCGTTTTTGTAAGCCAATATTTTTTCCTCTCATACTAGCTCCATTATCATAAGCTTGTCTACGAAGATTTTTTTATATCTAAATGCATATCTTGTAATTCCTTCGTAATTGTATTAAACAAATCTTCTCCAGTCGTGCTAACTAATTTCAAAAATCGAAGGAAATGTTCGCGAATTTCAGCCCTAGCCGTAGCAATAAGGAATTTTTCCACTACTTTTCCGTTTCTATTATCATCACCAGTCTAAACAAAATTTTGAAAATCGATTTTTTTAAGGTTTGTAATTTATTTTGATTAACGTTCACTGTGTACGCTGTAATTTTGATTACTTAATAAACATTTATTATTGTTGAAATCATTTTACTTATTTATAAAGGGGAGTCAACGCTATCAATCTTTCCAATAACATTTCGTGAAATTTTATCTCTTTTCATAACTTTGCAGCTTCTTTTAATAGTTTAATCTACAAAAGTATGCCAGGTCATCATGTAATGTTATACAGTTACTTTAGAAGAAATTCGAGCATTCAATTCCATTGATACCGTGTCAGTAAATAGTTCGAAATTCGCTAATAGTTCCAGCTTGTCACAAAATAAATTATTTTCAAGATTCAGGATTCCATGGTACAGAATATCTATGGAAATCGTGCACTTATTAGAAAAAAAAAATACGAAAACAGATAAATGTCTCCACAAATGTTATTGTTTAATGAACTTCAAGAATTTTGCTACTTATATACCGGTGACCGTATTTTGTACCGGTGTCCATTAAATTACGACAAGATATTCCGATTCATTTATGGAAAATGATAGCGATGGACATATCATTTCTTTAGATTCAATCGTTTTAATTAGTCATGAAAATCGAAATAATTCTTTAAATCGTAATATAGTAATCTCTGAAATACAGAAGAAAGGCAAATCTTCTACAGCAAGCTTGTACGAATTGGTAACCACGATATAAAGATTCAACAGAAATAAAGAAAAATTTGTTAATCGATCTACATAAAAAACATAAAAACAATATGTACATACCCATTCAGCACTAACAAGAAGATGCACCCAGAGTGAAATTTGGGATTTTGATGAAACTTCGCTGGTGTGTAGAATAGGCAAAAATAACGGACCCGTATTTTTTTTTATGGACCATCTTCCACGTTTAGGGGGTGAAACCAGCCCCTAAATTTGGGGGTTCAAATCGTATTTCTTCAGATATCTCGAAAACTATAAGAGACAAAGGAAAACTTTAAATTGACAAAATGTTACACCTTGAAAGACCTATTCACCTGTATAGGCTAAACCAGGACCGGATTCATAAGAGGGGCTGGAGTTGTGAAATTGGGGGTAAATTTTCTTGTGCAGCCTGAATGGTTCAACATATCAAATTTTTGCCATCATAAATAGATAGAGCACCAAAAATTAGGGGACACGTGTTTTTGCGTTTTTTCGAAATATGGGTGGTATCCAAACCATATAAGGAAGAAAAAAAATTGGGTAGATTATATTGTATGATTATTGACTGCAAATACGTTCCATATTTTTTTATTTTTATGTTGATTTTCATCATGAAAATGTAAATTTTTACTTTCCGATAATGATTCATATATTTTTCAGTACTAACTTAATTGGTAATTTAGCCATGTGTACATTTGGTTACTAATATTCGATATTTTTTATACTTATTTCTACCAAAGTTCTCTGGTCTGCAAATATTAATGAATGTTCAGCAAGAAGCAATAATCTTCTGTTCAACAACTGCTTTTATCTTCTTACAAATTCGTTTTCAACCAAATAAACGCTGTTTATTTCTTTCTCAACATTCAAGCTATTTGCCTATTATTCTTGTTGTATGTTTTATAGGTGTCAACCCCGTTTCCCAATTCGAAAAATTTATTACAAAGCACCTGAACAGTGAACGAAAGAGATTATTGCTTCTTGTTGAGCGTTCATTAACACAAGCACACCAAAGAACTTTAACTTTCGCAGAAATACACATGAGTATAAAGATATCGAATATGAGTAACCAAATGAACACATGGCTAAATTACTAATTAAGTTAGTACTGAAAAATATATGAATCATTATCGGAAAGTAAAAATTTACATTTTCATGATGAAAATCAACATAAAAAAAAATACAAAACGTATTTGGAATCAATAATAATGCAATATAATCTACCCTATTTTTGTCTTCCTTATATGGCTTGAATATTACACATATTTCGAAAAAACGCAAAAGCACGTATCCCCTAATTTTTGGTGCTTTTTCTATTTATGATGGCAAAAATTTTATACATTGAACCAATCAGGCTGTACATGGAAATTTACCCGCATTTTCACACCTCCAATCCCTCTTATGAACCCGGCCCTGGTTTAACCTATACAGGTGAATAGGTCTTTCAAAGAGTAATATTTCGTCAATTTAAAGCTTTCCTCTATCTCTTACAGTTTTCGAGATATCTGAAGAAATACGATTTGAACCCCCAACTTTAGGGGTTTGTTTTACCCCGTAAACGTGGAAGATGGCCGATAAAAAAAAATACGGGTCCCTTATTTTTGCCTATTCTACACACCAGCGAAGTTTCATCAAAATCCTGAATTTCACTCTGGGTGCATTTCCTTGTAAGTTCTAAAAGATATACAGTGGTCCCATTTCCAAAAAAAGTGGACAAAAATCTAAAATTAGTTTGAATAAAACAAAAATTGGTCTATAAGGGTTTTCAAGGTTGCTGATTATGAATTTGATATTATTATTTTGAAAATTCAAAATGGCAGGTCCAAAATGGCGAGCAAAAATAAAAAAATTAGTTTTATTGAAACAAAAAAATGGTATATAAATGTTTTCAAGGTCGGCGACTATGAATTTGATATTTTTTTTTTTGAAAATTCAAAATGACAGGTCCAAAATGGTGGACAAAAATAAAAAAATTAGTTTTATTCAAACAAAAAATGGTATATAAAGGTTTTCAAGCTCGTTGATTATGAATTTGATATTATTATTTTAAAAATTCAAAACGATGAATATGAAGTGAGGCAAGAAAAAACTAAAATTGGTGTAAAAAACGAAGAGGCACATTGGGACAAGAATTTTGTTTTTTAAAATAATCTACATACATACTTTGTTGCAAAAAAAGCAAACCATCCTACTCGATCAAACTCATAACTACTTCTTATAATTAAACACATTAACAATGCAATATTTCTCTGTAATAAGTACACTCTATAGAGATATTAAATTACCCTTTACCACATATCCCTAATGATTACTCACCTTCATTTTCAACTAACATCTCATTTGATTTCAAAAACACACTTGCAAACAGTTTTTAATGAACAACTAGAAGATGTGTACGAGACGCGTGCTCAATTAGCTGTGTTATCTGATAATGCAGATGGTATAATGGACTGTCGGTTTGCATCGAGGTACAATGATGTCCCCCCACGGTATTACGGGGTAATAAGTTTAACACTACAAACTCCATTTTTCTCATTTTTATCCGCTTTTTTGAAATTGGACCACTGTGCGATATTATTTTCCAGACACCTTCCAGATATCGTCACAAAATGATATCTAAACGATATCGTTTTATAGATATCTTTTAGAGCCAGTTACAATGACATCTGAAAGATATCTATAAATCATCTCTATTTTTACAAATCGTTGCAAGCATGCGTAAATGTTATTTGAGTATAATTTATTGTGCAATTATACTATAACGGCCCCAGATTACACTAATGGCTAACCTATAAATTAATTGGAAAAGTTTTTGTCTTATCAAAAATTAAGTAAAATATTTTATCATTTACTTAACATTTGGGTAAACTATTTTATTTATTCACTCATTACACTAATTATTGATATATAAATAGGGGAGAGGCGGGCAGATGGAGACAAAAAATACATTTTCTATTGTAATTTTCCTACATTACGAGATATATTTATGCAACTACCACAACAAGTATTAGAGATAGTGGTGATCTAAATAAAATTCATAGCTTTGAAAAAGTATTCATCATAAAGTAATAATCTTGTAAAAAAAAAGATGAAAATTCTGTCCCAATCTGCTCCGTAACAGGGCAAATGTGGACAGGGGTATATATGGACAGGTTAAAAAAAGGTATTTATAACATAAAAAATAATTAATAATTTATCTAAATAATGAAATATTTTTATTCCTTTAACAAAAATAATATCAGTAATATATACGGTAATTATTTGAAAAATTGCAATTTAAAGAAAATGAGTCAATGCTGCTTAATACATGAATCACAAATATAGATTTTGTCTTTATCCACCCCAGCACATTCCTGATGGCACCAAAATGAACAGAACATACATTTCAACCAATTCATCACTTCCGGCTTCAGAAAACAAACTGGAACAAGTTTCTGCTACATTCCGTATTCAATATCCGCTACATTCATTATCTACTATATATTCATTATTAGCAATATTGCTATCTAAGATTGCCATTATTATTGCTATCATTTGATATTACACCAGAGAAATCCTCAGTGGAAGTACTACAGTCAGCTAGTATATTTTTATTTTTTCGTTTCATTTTTATTTCCTTTATTTTAGAGCTTTTTTAGACCTTTCAATCGACTTTTTAAAGCTCTCTTTTTGGCCTTGCCTTTTTATAGCCCTGTTGGTAATTTTTGAAAGGAAATATTAAAATAAAACATTTTGAGCATTTATGAATAATGTCCATAAGTATCCTATTAAAATGTCCACATGTGCCCCATGTGCTATTACTCAAAACATTTGAGTGTAATTTTTTTAGATTAGAATAAATTGACAGGAAATAAGAACCTACTTTTAAAATGCACTTTAAAGTCTTATAAATAATAAAAAAACTTGAAAACTTTTAATGAGAAAAAAATTTAAAATTGTCAAGAAAAAACATTAGACTGTTAAAATTAAAAAAGTTAAAATGTCATAATAATTATGACATAGTAAAACAACTGTATTGGACTCTGTTGAGTCATTTATAAACTCAAATAGATTAGTAATGAAAAATAAATCCGCACTGTCCACACCTGCCCCCTCACCCCTATATATTTAAATATTCTGATTAGTCATCGTTTTTTGTGTTTGAAGTCGTGAAGTCGTTTTAATGAGTAGTGAAGTCGAGATATCCAGTGTGGAAATACCTCATTTCCAAAGTAATCCACAAATAATATTTGAATCGAGTGAACTTTGTGAAGACAACACCTCCACTAGTGTTTCAGCAAGAGTAAATATTTCTGCTGGATAGACGAATAGTTCTGTAAATTTACTAGCTGATGATATTGAATATTCCATTAAAAGTGATTTAAGTTAAAAGATAGACTTGCTCATTGGGTGTGCAATTTCAATATTACTCATCAATCAACGACTGATTTGTTACAAATACTGCGTACAGCTTCACTTGAAGAACTTTCATCATTGCCATCAGATTCAATAGCTTTACTTAGGACTCTCAGAAAAACGGAAATCCGTAGTGTTCTACCTTGAGAATTTTCGACTGACATTAAATTTACTATTTCGGAAATTTTTTTTAATTTATCTCAGGTATGATTTCTCCATGTTTGTATGAACATAGCGTACATTTATAGAAAACATTGGTGGTAAGGATTTTGTGCAACAAACGAAGAATGTTTTGCGTGCTGTTTTAAATGAGCACATAGCGGACGAAGTGACTTGGAGTGGCTTTAATAATAGTATGAAAGTGGATGGCATGAAATTCATAGCAATTCTTATTGGGATCATTAAACTTTATTTTTTTTTGTATTAAGAGTCAGAATGAAAACTTTAAAATTTACAATTATAATTGATCAATTTCACCAACTTAAAAAAGTATAATCATTGTTATAAGAATTAAAGTTTTGAATCTACCTCAATAAGTGTATCTAATCAAACTGCCAAATTTACTCATTACTAATTAAATAATGAATGCTATTGATATTTTTCTCTGGAGCATCATCTTAATAACTACAAACAGTAATAAGATATTTTTATTGCATTATCTGTTTATAATTTCAGATACTGTCGTTAATTCGATAGAAAATGCCACGAGAGATAAAGTGATGAAGGTAATAAATAATTGGCTGCAGTGGTACAAGCCGAGTTTATTATTCAAAATTTAAATATTTTATATGGGAATAAAAATAATTCCAAATTAAAAAGTTTGAATCGAATTGTAAATTGTAACTAAAGCAATAAGTATGTTGTCGGATCACACTTCTCTACTAGAATGTCGGCAACATTATCGAAGATTAGACTTCCGGTGTTAAAACACACTTTTAGAGGGTATGTTTTAGCACCCTTATGAAAATAAACAATAAAGCTGTATATAAAGACATCACCAATCGACCCCAACCAGTCGCCAAAAAAGCTAGTATAACGTCGTTCATTAACCGTTAATCTTTTATCATTATATTGTTAAATTGTACTTAATAAGTGTAATTGTTACTTAAATACTTGTAAAACCGAATTGACTATTTTCGAATAAATAAAAGCAAAGTTAATCTTTTATCATTATATTCATTGTACTTCATAAGTGTAATTGTTACTTAAATACTTATAAAACCGTAATTGAATATTTTCGAATAAATAAAAGTAAACTTAATTCAATCAAGGTCTTATTATTTCGGGGATCGTCATTTTCAGAAGAAAGCTAAACTCAAAAGACAGTGAAAATGATAAAGTGAATAAGAACTATTCAATTGACTTTAAGTTCAGTGTTCAAGGAATAAGTTGTGGAAATCCGCGAAACTGATATTGGGTTCTAGTTCTCAATCAAAATTAATCAACTAGATGGTGGCAGCGTGCCAAAGATAATTTCCTCCAAAACTGTCGTGTACGAGCCGAATACAGCGGTGACAGCGGTGGGATAGACAAATCGAAGTCGAATTTGTCGAAGGTAAAATTCCAGTCTGTGAATCTCCAGCTAAGTGGAAGGGCTTTGTGGAAAAAACGACGGATAAGTGGCCTGAACAAATAGACACCCATTGTATCACCGGCAACGAACACCAGCCTACTCAACAGCCAAGCCGAATCGTTCAGTTGCATTTAAAACTGTAAGTTTTTGAACATATTATACGCTTTCTGCTTCTTTAAAAATGACCGATCCCATAAGAATGTATCCCGGACTTCCTTTAAATGTCCAAGAACCACACTACGGACAGGGCGACCACAGATCCATATCCTCCCAGAACGATCCAGATACAAATACACAACCTATATCACTAAACTTTTTAGCACAAATAGTAAATCCCTTTAACAGTGATCCCAGTGAGGTATCAAATTTTTTAATTAACGCTAACAGCGCATATGAACTAGCTTCTAATCAAAAAAGAGCAGTTACATTGTTAATTATATCCCGTTTATCTGCCACAGATAAACGCAAATTACCGCGTAATGTCGAAACATTTGAAGAATTTAAACAACAAATTAAATTGTTATTCGCTCCGCAAGAAAGTTTCGACTTTTTGATGGAACAGTTAGGAAGCAATCGACAATCAAATACAGAATCGTTACGCGTATATTATTGTCGATTAGATTCGTTAACTAGCAAATGCCCCAATTCATTAGTTAGAGAAAGTCCAGCTTTTTCAATAGAAGCCGAAAAAAGTAGTATAAGACAAACCGCACTACGATGTTTCGTGTACCATTGCAACCCCAAAATTTCGCGAATGCTGCGACATAAAGCTTTCTTTTCTATTAACGAAGCACTCAGTCTAGGTCTAGAGGAAGAAATGTTTTTAAAAACACAAGGTATAATAAATACCAAGCAAAAATTCTGCAAGCAATGCAAAACAAATGCTCACAATACAAGCGATTGCAGACGTAAAAATCCTGCAACACGCAATATTCAAAATAATAATGCACATGCTTCGACTAGTAATGCATTTCAAAGTAATTACAATAATACTTACGTTAATAAAAATATTAAACAATGTAATCACCTCAATTATAGGAGACACGTTGAATCTGAATGTAGGAAGAAAAAGTTCGCGCAAATCGCGGGAAGTAATAATCCTCGCGTAGCAACAGTGCAAAATGAAAATGATAATATCCAACATTTAAACTCCATAATGCACCTAATGGCCGAGGATCGGACGTCATCAGTTAAAATGGCCAACAACCCTTAACTAGTACCTCAATCCTATCAGCTCGAGTAAAAGATAAAAAATTAACATTTAATAGTCCACATTCGACCGATAGTAAATTCTGCTTTTTAATTTATACGGGAGTCGCGATTTTCATCTTAAAAAGCCATAAATTAACTAATAAATTTAATACAAAAAATATACTGTCATTAAATGGTATTAGACACAAATTAATACTATAGGCACAAGTGAGGTCAAACTAACTTTCACTTTTTGTTTTTCACAAAGTGACGAACTGCCTGATGACGAAATAGGCAGTTTTTATGGAAAAATAAGTGGAATATTATTTCTGCTTTTTAATCTTATTATTGATAAGAAATTGCAAGTTAGTATACCTGATGGCGGGAAAAATTGTTGCCGTAATAAATGATGAAGAAATTTGAGTTGTCAACAAAAATTATAAATGTATTATCAGTAAATATTTTAGTATAAATAATTGTGTCAACATCCCCAAGGAGAATCACTGACGTTATGCAACGCAGGACGCCAAAGTAATGATCAACCTGACGCGACCGGACGACGAAAAGACCAGCTTAATGGAGAAGCTTCTGCGTTTAATTCTACAGGAAATGATTTCGGATCCCACCAATCAACGAGAAAATCGTCCGTCGCGCAAATAGTGGAATTAATCTTTGGAAAGATTACAACACCCATTGATAGTTCTTATGTTTCACCTATATATTTAAATTCAAAATGGAGCGATCTGCCACCTAATCATAATATATACCAATCAGCGATTTAATTTACTAGATACTTAAATAGTTATATTTATAATTTATCATTTAATGAACTGTGTGAACATTTAAGTTGAACCAAACCATTATTTAGTGCTATATCTGGCAATATTAATGATGTATAACTATGATTTAATAACATTCGTTAGCAATTTTCAAACATTTATATTCGATGGTGATTACGCAATTTATTATTATTTTTTTAAAAAATTGTTACAATACTTTAAATAAATCTAATGGGAAGAAAAATACCATATTAATATATGATCCATCAAATTCTGGCAAGTCATATTTTGGTCAAATTTTAACAGAATTAATGATTAGTGTTGGAAATATTAATAATTTTAATAAAAATGAAAATTTCCCATTAAGTAATTGGTTAAATAAACGTTTGTTAACATGGGATGAACCATCTTTCACGCGTGAGTCATTAGAAACCATTAAATTATTTACGGGTGGTGCAGATTGTCCAGCAAACATTAAATATCTTAATACACAGATAATACGTAAAACGCCAGTACTGATATTGTCAAACCATGATATGTTTCCAAAGAATCATGAATTTAATAGTCGCTTTCTACGCTATCAATGGGATTTAAAAAATTATCCTCCCGACTTTTTCCCACTTGCTTTTATCGCTTGCTTCAAAATTTAGAAATTGTTAAATAATTAATTGTATTATTAGATAACAAAATTATGTTAATAAAAAATTATTTATATCAAAAATATATGTCAAATGTCAATTATTCTAATAATAAATATATTATATTTATATAAAATGCATTTTAATTGATTCTTTATCTGACCCTAAAATTTGTAAATCTTGAATAAATTTATTTACTTTTTTAATAAATCATATACAGATACATTATAACTTTTGTTGTATATACAATTTTTATAAATTTTCCGCTTGTCACCAACAGCTACATATCGCGCTATCTATCTCAACCTCGTATATCAAAAACTACATGTTTTAGGACACACAAAAATCATATTAAATACTGTATTTATACATATACTTATCTATATATATTTATATATATATATATATATATATATATATATATATATATATATATATATATATATATATATATATATATATATATATATATACTACTCAAAACAAAATAAGGGCCACTCATGTTTTGCTGCATAAGTTTATTTTTATATAAGTTACAGTATAAGGTATGCTTACATTTAATTAAGGAACTAATTTTTTACTAAATAAAATTAATTTTAATAAGATTAAATAAAAAATTAATCCAAAATTACATTTTTTTAGGATTTTATCATTTTTATAATCATTTTTACAGTCATTAACAAACGTTCATGCTTTGAGTAAAAGCACACATTATGCAACTTTTCGGTGATTTAATATCGAGTATGCCCTCCCCTTTTTAAAACACATTCTTGAAGCCTCCTCGGCATGCTTTCAATAAGATGCCTAACGGTTTCATCAGGAATCTCCTCCCAACATCTTCTCAAGACATCAATCAGTTGTTGTTGGGTGTGCACATCCTCTCCGGCTGCTCTGACTCGCCGTTTTAATTGATCCCAAAGATGTTCTATTGGGTTCAAGTCAGGGTTATTTGCAAGCCACGGTAAAACCTGTATATTAGCCTCCCTAAGGACAGTTGTCGTCGCTCGAGCGGTATGCGCTCGGGCATTATCCTGCATCAGGATAAATCCGTCGGCCGGTCGTTGTGCAAAGGGGATCACATGGGGTCTGACAACCTATTCGATGTAACTTTCAGCCGTTACAGTACCCTCGTTCAGGAAAACAAGTTCAGTTTTGCCTTGCAAACTAATTCCACCCCTGACCATGACATTAGGACCGCCAAATCTGTCGCGTTCATGAATGTGACGATCAAAAAACCTTTCCCGACTTCTTCTCCACACTCTTACACGTCGATCATCACTAAAAAACTCCACCTTGCATTCATCCGTAAAGAGTACGTGACGCCATTCCTCCAAGCCCCATTCAAGGTGTTCACGTGCAAATCTTAAACGGTTTGCACGATGCGCTCCGGTCAGTTTGGTACGGATTACTGGTCTTCTTGAACGTTGCTGGTCTTTATGCAAACGATTTCGTATGGTCTGATTACTGACAACAGTACCAGTAGATCGATGTAAGCGATTTTGCAGAGTACCTGCGGTAACAGTCGGCTCACGTCGTGCACACAGTCGAATGTAATGGTCTTCACGGGCAGTGGTAGCACGAACTCTTCCTGAGCCACGGCGCCGGGTTACACTACCGGTCTGCTGATACCGATTCTAAACATTTTGAATAGCCCTTCGTGAACAACCCAACTGCAGAGCTGTTGAACGTTGAGATTGACCACCCTCAATCATCGTTACGGCTCTGGAAGCAGTAGCTTCGTCCATATGGTGTCGAATTCTCGGCATTGTAAATATAAATGATTGAATAACACGCCAAACTTCAAAATACAACCTCAGCAATCAATAATCTAGCGCAAACTGATTTAAAATCAAATTCAAAAAAATAAGTAAAACTAACCACTTGACGCTGTGCAAGACAAAAAAACGTTTAAATCTTCCCCTCAAAAATAATATCACTTAAACCTAACTGTTATCATTTACTCAACCACTTAATATCATAACAACAGTCATTTAGAAAAGTTTTTTTGACGTGGATCGACATAAATCAGTTTAAAATGCAAACTTTCAAGTGGCCCTTATTTTGTTTTGAGGAGTATATATATATATATATATATATATATATATATATATATATATATATATATATATATATATATATATATATATATATATATTTAATTTCCTGTTTCATACCTTTCCAAAAATATATTTTTTTGATGTTTTCCCAGGTACGTTTACTACCTGGATGACCAGCTAATTCACTATCGTGGTATTCTTTAAGTATTTGTGGTATCTCGTTACGTTTTGGATGTATGATATCACCCGTCAATATGTTTATATGTATTCTATTTTTTAAATTGAGATATTTTAGCATATGTTCGAAAATATCAGTCTTAACGTTATTGGAAATTTTTGCAACGTCAAATATGTCTATTTTGTATTCGCTGTTGTGTCTTAAGAGAGCGAAAAGATTTTTTAATGCGATAGATTTTCCATTGTTATATTTTCTTGTACCGTATTACGGGGAAAGATCAAATAAATTTTATTTTCGTTATGTCGGTGGTTAACTAAGGACACTTCGTTTAATTATCTTTGATTTTCATTAACATTACAATTCTCTTTAATGTTATTTACAAATCGACTGTTATTGCTCATATCTGTAATGAAAAACAAAGCGAGCGTTTGGATGTTTTCTAATGGACAATTTATTGAATTGGGGCACTTCATTTATATTTTTATAATAATAATTTTTAGAGGTTCGTAATCCTGGATATTTGGCAATTGGTCAAGTTCATAATTAAAAAGTACAGGGCTACTGAGACAATCCGCATTTTGGTTGGTTTTACCTTCTCTGTATTTAATTGTGTAGGTGTACTCTGATAGTTTAAATCTCCATCTCACGAGTCGTGAGGAGGGATCCTTGCAGTTCATCAACCGCTGGAAGGGTCGATGGTCTGTAACTATCGTGAACTTAGTGCCAAACAGGTAGAGTCAAAAATGTTTCACGGCCTTCACTATTGCTAATAACTCTTTCTCTGTCGTGCTCTAATGTTTTTCAGTTTCGTTAAGTGTTTGAGAAAAATAGGCAATAAGTTTATCAGTTTTGCCTAGCTCATCATGAGAGAGCACGGCGCCTACGGCGTCATTGCCGGCGTGCGTTATAAGAATAAAATCATTTTTAAAATTTGGATATTGTAAAAGTGGTTCGGATGTTAGTATTTCTTTTAGTTTTTCAAATGCAGTTTGTTGTCTTTCTGTCCATTGGAATCTCGTGTTTGATTTTAACAACTCGTCGGCCATCTCACGAATAGTTGTATCTCATTTTCGTATCTCTATTCAAATTTTGAGTTGCGACATCGACAATATTTACCCAGCATTTTAAATAAGTGTCGCGAACCGCTGTATCCCTAGTTTTTGCCGTTTAGAAACTGTATTGATGAACGGTTTACGCGTTTCTCACTTGGGTTTCGATTAATGGCTCACAAATCGTCATAAATGGAAAAATTAGGAAAAATGAGATACGACCATTCGTGAGATGGCCGACGAACTGTGTTAAGGGTTTGGTTATTTGTGTATAATTGGCTATAAATTTGCGATAGTTATAGTACAAATGCTATAACATTTAATAATACGCAGACCAAAATAGAACCAAACCAAGTTGCCTATATACCCATTAACCATCGAATGTCAAAAAAATGAAGTCTTAACCGAATACGAAGACGAAAATTTTTACATACCAACAAACATACCAATTACTCAAAAAACACTATCATATCCTGTATTCAATAAAAGTAATCAAACAATTGTGTTGAACAAAAACGAATGGGAAACCGAACCCATTTATAACGTAGTAATAGAGCAATCAAAAATAGACCGCTTAGAATTATTATACAATAACCTTAGGATTGACTACCTAAACCGTGAGGAACAGGAAAGTATAAAAGAAAGGATATGGCAGGATAAGTAAAGGTGAATCTGCCCCGGTGCGATTTATTTTAATAACTATATTACCGGTATGGTAAGGCTGTAAGTAATTGATATCTGCAATTTTGGCGGCCAAAACTGAGTAGTTATGGAGATAACTAAAAAAATTTAAAAAATTACAAAAATTTCTTTCTTAGTAACTACTCAACTTAGGAAAATAATTCCAAATCCACATGAAGGCAAACACTCTCAAGAATATTAGACATATTTATTATCGTATCAGTCCTCGTTATTAAGGATAATAACAAGGATAGTATGCGATCCAATGGTATTTTTATAGGGTTCCAACTGAGCGACCACTTCAAAAAAAAATTCAGTAACTGTGCCTTAATGCACTTAATTACTGCACCAAGTCTCATCAAAATTCAAGGGCTGCAACATGGTAAAAAAAATATTTTTCATTTCTAATCTGCTAAACCGCCCCTCCAGTGGGTCCGACCCTGGAATTATATACATCAATCGAAAGCACTTTAAAAATAAAATGTTGTGTCTCATAAAGTGTTTTTTCCTATCTCCTATAATTTTCGAGATAATCAAGAATAATCGAGAGAGGCATATTAAGTTATAGGTTATCTGCCCCCGATAGAAAGTCCCAATAGTAACTGTATTGTCGTTTATGTGACACTGCAGGTTCTTCATATGTATAACTTCCCTAGATCAAAACAAAACCATTGTAGAAATATAATAGAAAATTGTCAGAAAATGTGGTGCAGTAAGCATTCTTTAATATCCTTACATGTTAAAAATTCTTGAGAGTGTTTGCCTTCATGTGGATTTGGAATTATTTTCCTAAGTTGAGTAGTTACCAAGAAAAAAATTTTTGTAATTTTTAAAATTTTTTTAGTTATCTCCATAACTACTCAGTTTTGGCCGCCAAAATTGTAGACATCAATTACTTACAGCCTTACCATACCGGTAATATAGTTATCAACCCTTTGCACTCAATAGGCGCCACCACCGCGACACAATAAATACCCTTTGGACTCGAAACGCCCCTCTCAGGCGCCATCCTATTCTTTACTTCAAATATCACACTAAGGAAAATTATAAAATTTAATATTAAAATACAATGTTTGTAATATGCAAATAAAAATAAAATATGCAAGTAAACTACTTTTGTTTAAAATACTTTGATGTATTACAATTTTTTATTAAAACTACTGTCGAGTAGCTGAATACCTATACTAAAAAATGGTTTGAGTGCAAAGGGTTAAAAGAATCCGCTCCGAGACAGATTCACCTATACTTATCCTGCTATATCCTTTGTCGAAACTTTACCGACATATTTTTTCTCGAAGGTGATAAGCTTACCGTCATTCCGACGATCGAACACGAAATTAAGGTAACCGATCCGACTCCTATTTTTGTAAAAAACTACAGGTTTCCTAAAATACATCAGGAGGAGGTTAACAAACAAATGCAAAAAATGTTAGATCAGGACATTATACAACCAAGCGAGAGTCCATATTCGGCACCCATCTGGGTAGTATCGAAAAAATCCGACGCTTCTGATATGCAAAAATGGAGGATAGTAACGGACTATCGTAAGTTGGCAAAAGTATGGCTTTTGGTCTGAAAAATCACCTACCAATGAAAAGAAGATAAAGTCATTTTTAGGTCTAACCTACTATCGTAAAGGACCTCGCAATTGTTAAGTGTAAATTAGGTTTCCGTCAAATTGCCTAATTTTTTGATATATTACTCTATACATCATCCCGATCAAAAGTCCCAATGGGCATAAAGTACCAAGGACTCGAAATTTTGAGTTACTGACCTTCAAAGTTCAACGTCTTGCCTATGTAATAATTCACAGGTGCTATCATTCGAGTAGTGGTATCTGTGGATTAATACTAGGTTAACATGTTGAATATTTCTCAACCTGTCACGGATAGTAGGAAGAATGATTATGAGACATGTTCATCCTCCCTTACGCTAGGGATTGATTTAGAGGTAGAAATGGGATAGCATCCGCGTAAGCCCAAAAGCAACTATTTGAAATGATTTTTTTATATGCAAAAAAAATCTCATTATTATTTCTCATTATCAATTCGCTCAATAATTCGTCCTCACCCTTGCACGAGGGGTGGACGAGAGATAGACAAGAAATAGATATAGGGATGGAAGAGGGTGGAAACTGCGAACACACAAAATTTAGCTATAAAAAATGATTTTTTAATGCACAATATAACTTTAAACATTATTTCTAATAATCTTGCTGTTGAGTGACTCTTCAACGTCGCATCGCCACCCCTTGCACGCGGGGATAAAGAGGAGGTTGAAGAGGGTGGAAACCGCGAACAATTAAAGATCAAGAAATGTAATATTTATCAAAAGAGAAAAATCCCTGAACATTTTTTTTTTCATTCAATTATGTATTTAACCATCTTTTTATTCAAGTCATTATCATCCCTTACATAAGGGTTCATTGTAGGGGTCGTGCACTCTATCATTCTTTTCTACGCAACCCCAAGGTACTGCACCATTTCAATATTCAAAAATAATATCACCATTTTTTAAATTATACCAAAATATCTGTTGTCATAGCTTAGTAATGTTAGTTTAGTAATGTTTTTGGCCACCAGGTGGTGTAGATTTATCTGCAATAGAAAAGCTCTTTGAATGATTAATAAAGGAGCTTGTTTCAGCAATTATTTAAATACTCTCTATATGCTATTATAGCGAAGCTTTGAAATACTTTCTTTAATTACGTTGAAATCAAGTCCATAGCGTATGTGTAAAAAATTGTAGCTAGTGATGTGTCAAGAGTGTGTCAGATATCGTTTAAGTCCATTAGTTGTTGAGCTGCTTTCCCAAGACACACATCATATTATTAGTATTGTTGATGAAGCACTTGCAATAATGTAATAAATATATAGCATATATACGTACGCATGCGTATATAACTCAATACCCCACCCACCTCACATATAGTGTGACGTGTGGTGATATACATAACACACATACCATACTAATATATTCGCATATTCGTATCCACATATCACGTATTTTGTTCGTATGGGTGCTGTGCTACGTCACTCACTAGCGACAAGGGGAACAGTTTGATAAACACACTAGTTTGGCCCCTTGGTTGAAATTATCATTTTGAAACCTTGAAAATAGGTTAGTAACACTTTTGGCCACCAGGTGGTATAGGATTTTCTGCAATAGAGTAGCTCTCTTAAAAGCTTAATAAAAGAGCCCGCTTCTATGATAAATTACTTACTCGTTACAGATTATTAGCAACACACATAATTAGTTTCTTTTTTACTTAGGCACATTATGGCACATCGTATTCGATGTTTTGTTTGTAATGATCAATTTCCTTCTAGAGTCATGAGGATTGTTGTTAATTTCAACAATGAAAGATTGAAATCGCGAAACATCATAGAAAAGAACTTGATCACCAACATGTCGAAATTAATAATCACACTCGACTCTCGAGTTTGTATTAATTGCGATGAAATAATAAAAGCCGATTTGGAAATCATGAACAATCCTGAATGTTTACGTTTACAAGTTATAAAGCAAAAGTCGACAGCCTGTTGCTTTATATGTAACAATATTGAAGGTGATCTTCATCATCTTTCTGTCAAGGCAAGAGTAAAAATATACCTTAACACGAATATATATATATATATGTATATACCTATTTCTAGTCGTGTATGTTATGTTCCATCTTGATGATAGAATGCATCTGCACAATTTTTTGTATGGTGGTTTGAAATCGATAAATAGACCAATAAGATTACCAGGTTCAGAAGTTGTTAACTGTTTTTTTTTTGAGTTACGCAGAGTAGCTACATTACCCAGAGGAGATAAATTCATGGAAGAAAATGATTTAACGGACGCTGATTTCTATACAATGACTTCTTTGACAAAGATTCAATTTGAACAGCTCTACACTTATTGTGATCCGGTTCAAGATGGACTTCAACAACACTTTGTTAAAAATAAAGATCTCCTTTTATTTTTGTGCAAATTGCTTCAAGGTTTATCTGATGATTTTTTGCGTGTTATTTTCACTTATAAGAGTCGCCAATCCGTTAGCATGACAATAAGCATTGTTTCAAAATCACTAATGCTGCGATTTGTGCCTGAAAACATAGACTTAAACGCTATTACTCATGAGGAATTTATAAATCAACATGTCACGGATTTTGCCAATGAGTTGTATAATCCCAATCCTAATAATCCCAAGGTTGTTGTCATTGTAGATGGAACGTACACTTATATTGAGAAGCCAAGTAATTACAAAACGTTGCGGCAATCCTTTTCAGTTCACAAAGGTCGACACTTAGTTAAGCCCGTTATGTTGGTTGCCCTGACGATTACATTTTGGATGTATAAAGCCCTTACTTTACAGACCATTCCAATAACGATGCAACCATTCTTAGAAATGAGTTAGATTTGAATATAAATGGAATAAAAAATTGGTTTCAACCGGGTGATATATTTATTGTTGATCGTGGATACAAAGACGTTATTCCTTATCTTAATGATGAAAATTATATAAGTAAAATGCCTGCTTTTTTAGAGCCACCACAGCGACAATTACCAACTGAAAAGATTAATGAGTCAAGAGTGGTTACGATTCAAAGATGGATTTTTGAATCAAGAAACGGACACATAAAATCTATTTTTCAGTTTCTTGATGGAATTCTTCGTAAAGCTCATGTACTGCATTTAAAATATTTTTATCTAATATGTGGTGCATTAATAAACAAGTACCATGAACCTATTAGCATGGAAGGAAAAATTCCTGAATTAGCTCAAAAAATAAAAGAAAGGATACACGAGCCAAATATAGTACAAGCATACGAAGAACTAGAAAACTTAACACGAAAAATTGCAGTTTGGGCCAAACTGGATGAAATAGATCTTCAAGGATTTCCAATATTAGATCTGAATTATTTGAAATCCCTAACTTTAGGGGTATATCAGTTAAGCTTATCACCATCATACATTCAAGATAAACTAGATCATGATGGAACTGAAGTTTTCGATTTAGATGAGATTATAGAAATGCCAGGTCTAATACGTATTCGAATATACTCGTGGTTTCGGAATGCTACCAAGTACCAACTGTGAATTGCTTTTGAGCAAATATTTTGATGAAGAATTTAATCAAGATGGACCAATCACAGGATATTATTGTACGTGCAAATCTGGCGCTCGAACGTTGGGATGTTGTGCTCACATAGTTAGTGTCTTGTGGTATTTAGGATATGCCAGACATCAAGATATCCCGACCAAGCCATGCTCAACTATATTCAGGATGCGGCAGGTAGGTGGAACAATCTTGAGAATAATGAAGAAATGGAAGATGACGCGAATGATGAAGAAATGGAAGATGACGCGAATGATGAAGAAATGGAAGATGACGCAAATGATTAAGAAATGGAAGATGATGCAAATGATGAAGAAATGGAAGATGATGTGAATGGTAATGAAACAGAAGATGACGTAAATAATAACTGATAATAGTGACTCAATGGAAGGACAATATTGACTTGAACGATAGACAGATGCACAGACGAATAAACAGATGGATGGACGGATGGATGGATGGATGGACACGCGGACGGACTTACAAAGAGGTATAAGACCGACCGAGCAACCTCCACGCGGTATACCTTGGATGACGCCAATGCCGGCGGCAGGAATTTTATGGATTTAGTACCAATTAAGCAACAAAATGGTAATAATTAGTGACCAGTGCTGCTGTGAATAAAAAAATCTCTTTACATATTTGGCATTTACTTGTACTTGAAAAAAATCATTTGTTATAGCTGTTCTTTAATTGTCCATGGTTTCCACCCTCTTCATCCCCCTCGTTCAAGGGGTGGCGATGCGACGTTGAAGAGTCACTCAACAGCAAGATTATTGGAAATAATATTTAGAGTTATATTGTGCATTAAAAAATCATTTTTTATAGCTGAACTTTGCGTGCTCGCGGTTTCCACCCCTATATCTATTTCTTGTCTATCTCTCGTCCACCCCTCGTGCAAGAGTGAGGACGAATTATTGAGCGAATTGATAATGAGAAATAATAATGAGATTTATTTTGAATATAAAAAAATTATTTCAAATAGTTGCTTTTGGGCATACGTGGATGCCACCCCCTTTCTACCCCTAAATCAACCCCTAGCGTAAGAGAGGATGAATACATATGTCTCACAGTCATTCTTCCTACTACCATCTGTGACAAAGTGAGAAATATTCAACATGTTAACCTAGTATTAATCCACAGATCCCACTACTCGAGTGCGGATTGTCTCAGTAGACCTGTACTTTTTAATTATGAACTTGACTATTTGCAGAATAACCAGGATTACGAATCCTTTAAAAATTATTATTATAAAAATATAAATGAAGTGCCCTAATTCAATAAATTGTCCATTAGAAAACATCCAAACGCTCGCTTTGTTTTTCACTATAGATATGAGCAATAACAGTCGATTTGCAAATTACATTAAAGAGAATTTTAATGTTAATGAAAATCAAAGACAATTAAACGAAGTGTCCTTAGTTAACCACCGACATAACGAAAATAAAATTTATTTGATCTTCCCCCGTAATACAGTACAAGAAAATATAACAATGGAAAATCTATTTATCGCATTAAAAAAATCTTTTCGCTCTCTGAAGACACAACAGCGAATACAAAATAGACATATTTGACGTTGCTAGAATTTTCAATAACGTTAAGACCAATATTTTCGAACATATGCTAAAATATCTCAATTTAGAAAATAGAATACATATAAACATATTGATGGGTGATCTCATACATCCAAAACGTAACAAGATACCACTAATACTTAAAGAATACCACGACAGTGAATTAGATGATCATCCAGGTAGTAAACGTACCTGGGAAAACATCAAAAAAATATATTTTTGGAAAGGTATGAAGCAGGAAATTAAAAAATACGTAAAAAGCTGTTCCACATGTCAAACGGTAAAGAAAACTCCGCAACGACCTCCTTTAGTCATTACAACTACTGCGAAAACTTTTAACGGTAGTGTAGCACTAGATATAATAGGCCCCTATCCAGAAACCATTAACGAAAATAAATATATTCTATCAATTCAGGACGAATTGACGAAATTCGCGCAAGCCTATCCACTAGTAGATTTTTCCGCTGAAACTACAGCCATAATGTCGGTTAAATGTTTCTCTATATTTGGTTATCCTAACGCTATTCTCACGGATGACGGTTCTAATTTCACATCAGAATTAATAAAAGAAATTAATAAAATTCTTAAAATAAAACATAAACTAACCACACCTTACCACCCTCAAACTAACGGTGCACTCAAACGCACACATGCGTCAATCAAACAATTTTTACGATCATACATCCAAGAAAACCCTAACACCTGGGACGAATATGTGTTTCTCGCATCTCATGCATACAATACACATATAAATCGAAGCACAGGTGAGACACTCTACAAATTGGTATTTGGTGAGGATCCCCGAATACCACAATCAGTAAAGAAACCGAACGATGTTCCTACATACAATCATTTGATAGAGGACAACATCAATAAGTTTAAAACAATAAGACAAATTGCGACCGAAAATTTAAGGGTAGCAAAAGAAAGAACCAAAGAAAACTACGACAAGCATACAAAATAAATAATATATGAAGTAGGACAAAAAGTATTATTATTATATAAACGCGCTGAACAAACTAATCAAAAACTAGCACCCTGATATACCGGACCATACGAGGTAATCCAAGTTCACGATAATCAAACAGTTACAATACGTTTAGCACCCACTAAAATTAGAACATACAAACCGTTTGTTTCAGATGACGCCAATCGGAATGAGGAAAACATTCCTTTGGTTATTGACACTCTTGCGCCTGACAAAGTGCCTAGTCGATCAATCTGTTTTCCAAATAACTCCGCTAAAACCGAACCCCAGAATTTATTACCAAAACATCGGAAACGCGCAAATAAGTACTAATAATATTAAACGTATTCATTTTCATAATAAAAGCAATGTAGAAATATTGTTAGATAAAAGCAAAATAGCCTATGGCTCTAATTTATGTAATATAGGTCCTAGCTATAAGATACAATGTAAATAAACTTTGACAATAAAAGATAACACACTAATCGACTTAGATGCACGTACGAACGACATAATCAAGCAATTTAAACCGCAATCGCAACATAATAAACGCGGTCTAATAAAACGTTTAAATGGTTTTTGGTATACTCGACGTGGACGACGCCGATTTTCATAACGACTCTATACAATCTTTAATTAACTCACAAAAACAAACACATATGTTAATGCAAAGTCAAATTAGAATAATGTCCGATACAATTAGAAACTTCAATAAAACTAGTATAGAAATCGAAGAGATAGAAAGTAAAATTAATTATAATTTAGATAATTTTAATAAATATATAAAAGACAGTACTATTATTAGTAAGTAGAATATTAAATTATTTGGAAAAAGAAATAAATAATATAGAACTAGCTATTACATATGCAAGACACGGTATCATAGACTATAAAATTTTGCCACCTTCCACCTTAATGGAAGAACTTCAAAGTAGTTTTAAATTTAATTGACCAATAAAAATCACCTGGGATAACCTAGAATATTACTATAAAATTCTAAAAACCAAAGCATTCCACAACAGTAACGAACTAGTTATAATCATACAAATACCTGTAACAAAACTAATGACATACGGGTGAATATACGATATATGCATTTTTTGTGTCCCTAAAGAAAAAGTAATCTTTTTAATTTAGTATTCATTATTTTACTAATTGGGACTATTTTTGTATTTGTAATGATAAGGACCAGAAGATGTTTTATTTTTTTTAGGTTTTATAGGCTCTAATAGTGAACGTTTAAGACTTCTTTAAATGAAATGGGTGTATGTGATGTCACCTAAGTTGAAGTGATCACAGAAGTTGCTACAAAAGCAGCTAAGGCTCTTCATGTACAACTTATCACACATACGGATGTTTCCCCGTATTTGGTGTACTTTCAGTGTACCAACAAAAGATTTGATACCGGATCGATTATCTTCAATTACCTTTTTTTTGGAAATCAATTTCCTCTTCGAGTATCACAAAAATATGAATGCCAGGACAGTGCTTTTCTAATTCCTTAGCAAAATCAACGATAGTAGCAATATCGATTTCTGATGCGACGATTTTGTCTGCGGAGACATGAAAACTGCCAGAGGAGTGACGCCAGGGAAGTGACAAAATCATACATAACCTGTAAAAACAACATCACGTATTCTTCGTACCAAAAATAAACGGAATACATGAAGTCTACACACGATGAACATTGCATTGTGCAAATTTACAATTTCATAACGATAAAATATAAAAACATGACGCGACCACTGACGCGATATTATTTAAATTATGTTCAATGCAATTGCTGCAGCTTGTTGCTAAGTCCAATATGTTCAACGCGTGTTGCTCAAGGTCAAAGATATAGGTTTCCATTTCTAAGTCAAATTTTATTATTTTATTTTCGTCAGGTTAAAAGTGACACTTGTGTTGGATGGTATGAAAATGAGTAATTTTTTTACGTTACTAAATATTTTTACAATGTATTTTGATAAAATATGTTTTAATGCTTATTTAGTTATATGATTACATTTGAAAAAATATTATGCCAGTTAAATAAAAAAAAGTGTGTTAAAAATTGTGGCACAAAATGGCAATGGGCAAGCCAGAGGAGTATACATTTAGCATTATTTTAATTTATTAATGCCTTAAATGAAACAGTTGTCGTGAATTGACCAAGTGGACTAAATAAAAGATGATATTCTTTATTACTTAAGTGTAAAATAATAGTAATAAAATTAGTTTTTTATAAAATTTATCAATGGGCCATTAGAATTTAAATAGCATATATTCACCCATACGACATTTATAAAGTATACCCAATTCTCGTAATCACACAGAACGTAGCACAAGTTATCCATTTTGAAAACCCCTTCCTTATTTCCTATAAAAGCAGAAAGTATAACATCCTTTTGAAAACACTGGATAAATGCACACAATACGAATACCAGAAATTCATATGCTCCGACCTAAAAGTAACGGAAAATCAAGAACATTCAGCCTGTGAAATTCAACTTTTCGAACCTACAACAAAGAAAATCCCATCGACTTGTCAAGTAAATAAAGCTATTGCGACGATCGAAAACTGGCAACAAATTGATGAAAACAATTGGACATTTGCACTAAGTGAAGAAACAAGACTACAAGTTATATTTCGAAACAACCGAGAAGCAATCACCGTACTTAACAATGTCGGCATACTCACATTACAAAACAACTGGAAAGGTTACACAAGTATCAATACAATCGAAGCGTCAGCAACATTGCAAAATAAAACATCACGTCAAAATAATATCCCTAATATCGAGCTAATGCAAGACGAATGCTGCCGAATAAACCATACAATAATTTCATCAACAAAAAATACAACCCCTGCAATTAACTAGATTAAACCTGGACGAACTTTGGGAAGCAAGCCATCGTCTTAAACAATTCGACGAGCAGATACAACCAAGTCTCAATAATCCGTTCTTCATACAACATAAAGGTTCAATATTACATTATGCAAAAGTACTATGTATTATTGCGTCGATCATATCTGCTATTATCCTGGCAAGAAAATTTAGTTTAATGCCCATTTTATGGAACCTGCTTAAAAATCTGTGCTGCAAAACTAATAATAACCGTCACAACGAAACGAGCTGCAGCCAATACTTTAGCTGCTTCTTTTCAAACAATCAAGATGTGCGTAACAGTTATCAAGCTCCACACGAATCATACGTAAACTACAGACCAGGTGAAGACAAATCGAAAACACGCATCAAGGAAGTATCCGTACCTAGAAGAGTAATCCGTTCTTCATCTCGATCAATAACCTCGATTTCTTCGCAAAGAAGGCGGCAACTAATACTCGATTCTTAATGGCCGAGGAATGTCGGATCACACCTCTCTTCTGAAATGTCGGCTACATTATCGAAGATTAGACATTCGGTGTTAAAACATACTTTTAGAAAGTATGTTTTAGCACCCTTATGAAAATAAACAATAAAACTGTATATAAAGCCATCGTCAATCGACTCCAACCAGTCGCCAAAAAAGCCAGCATAATGCCGTTCATTAACCGTTAATCTTTTATCATTATATTGTTAAATTGTACTTAATAAGTGTAATTGTTACTTAAATACTTGTAAAACCGAATTTGAATATTTTCGAATAAATAAAAGCAAAGTTAATCTTTTATCATTATATTCATTGTACTTCATAAGTGTAATTGTTACTTAAATACTTGTAAAACCGTAAATGAATATTTTCGAATAAATAAAAGTAAACTTAATTCAATCAAGGTCTTATTATTTCGGGTGATCGTCATTTTCGGAAGAAAGCTAAACTCAAAAGACAGTGAAAGTGATAAGGTGAATAAGAACTATTCAACTGATTTTAAGTTCAGTATTCAAGGAATACGTTGTGGAAATCCTCGAAACTGACATTGGGTTCTAGTTCTCAATCAAAATTAATCAACTAGATGAAGACAGCGTGACGAAGATAATTATTTTCCTCAAAAGGTCGTGCACAAGCCGGGTACGACAATGTGCATATTCTAATCTAATGAACACTTGCATAAACAAATACATACATAATTTATTAAATATTTTTATAAACAAAAGGGTCCATTCATCGAAGTAGCGGAATAAGTTAAATAGATTTCTTAAGAGGGGAGGGGTAAGGTTTTAAAACTTTTTTTGCATTTTTTTTATTTATTTTTTTTTTTCTGAATGTACAACATGTCGAGCGTGTTATGTCAAAATTTCAAGTAAATCCGAGCAAAACTAATGAAGATACAGCGTTTCAAGCGACCGGCCCTCATGCTCGATTTTTATAGCTGCATGGTAGCTGCGCGACGCGCCCTCCTGGCAAGTATAAAATTTACTTTAATTTTATACTTGCAAATCTTATATGTTACAAAACAAATACTTACTATAACTACCCTCTTAAATATAAAAAAATTATATCATTTTATTGATGCTTAGTTTTGGATTTTTTAGTATAAAAAACTTTAAATCCATTTTCTCGCAGGCAACCTTTTTGAAGTTCGTGAACATCATAACTCAAAATCTACTTCACCGATTCTTTTGAAATTTTGTACACTGTTTCTAAACATAAATCAACAGGTAATCAAGTCAAGTTTTTTTTTTTTTTGCTATGTTTTTCCAGTTTATAATAACAAATTAACCGAAATTTTTAGCAAAAATTGCGTTTTTCACTTCAAAATGCTGCCAAAAATAAAAAAATCGAAAAAAAAACTCTTCCTGACTCCCTAGGGAAACATATCGTCTTTTAAACGCATTTCGATTTTTTTGTTTCGGATGATCCAGTACCGAGTTATGATGTTCACCGCAAAACAACCTTTTTTCGAGGCGCCTCCAGAGATTCGTGGTCACAGACTTATTTATTGATATTTTTAATTGATAATTTTTTCAAAGATACTTCAGATGTTATATTGTAACGTGTATATGAAATAAATGAACCAACATTATTCATATCTCCAAAAAAAATCATGAAAATATGCCTTTTTTTCGCTTTTAAAACCTTACCCTCCCCTTAAGTAATGTACATGTAGGAAGTGGATCAGACTAAATATCGAGGCGATAAGACCGTTGGCGACAAATAATAATAATTTAACGCGAGAAATAATTAATTGCTGATAAAGCTTTTTGCGATAGAAGGTTCTAGAACAAAGTTATAGACAAACGGGGTATAAGGTAGAGAATAAGCAAGACCCAAGCCAAATGAAAATGAGAACGGTTAAAAAAGTTGTTCACGGGATTTCATAGAGTTCGGACGTAGTTTTGTGGGTTCTTGTGAAAATTAGTATTGGTATTAAAGAATCTTGTTGTGTAAGTGGGTGATTTGGAATTTTGTGTGGTATTTGTGGATTGAGTTGATTGATTCAATTTGGGATTAATTTGGGAAATTTTGACTAGTTAACCGGGACATTTGGGGACTATTGTAAACTTTCTAAAGGTTATAAACTTGTGAGAGAATTAGTCTTTAAGTAATTTGTATGTGTAAAAATTAAGTGTAGTTTTGTAAGAAACTAGTTGTGTAAATTTATTCTTATATTTTATAAGGAGAACTTGGGTGAGTACCTAAGATTTTGTAATATATTTTATGGTTCATATTATTTTTAACTAAAACCTCAAACATCAATTTCTGGGACCGATCGGGAAAACAATAATTCCGGGAATCAGCGTACAAAAGGTTAAATTTTTATTTAGCAACCGTATTGAATATTTTAATAGTTGACTGTAACAATTATATTTTATCCAATTGTTATATTTTGCTCAATGTAAATTTTTGGAGGGAATATTTTCGGGCTATTTACAGATAATTGTTGTAACATTTAATGGTTCATTTACCATTTATTTAGGGGTTATTGTTGATTAAACAGTTGATTTATACAGTATATAGGCCAGGGACATATACACACAAATATACACATATTGGGTACATATACATGGGAAATAGACTTTACATAGTTACATAAACATTGGGCATAAAAAATACTTAACACAATAAACACACATCATATCACATATCAGCATCATGTAACATATTTTGAAATATTATAATCTGTGCCAAAATATATTCCGTTCAGGTAAAATGGGAAACAAAATTTAATTTTATTATAATGTAATTTTCTTTTTATTTCATATTGGTCATATGGACAATACTACCACTTTTTTGTACTTTCAATGTGGGGATATTTTGTGTATATAAATTAGGGAGGTTTTATAAGATGGAGCAGCCCGTTATAAACATTGAAGCTCCGCGGGTGAGTTTGAATGATCTCGCCAATGCGATGGACATTTTAACTGGGAAGGAAAATGTGCGGGAGTATTTTGATAAACTAGAACGAAGGGCTAAGTTAGATAATTTTAATGGTGGTGAAATGTAAATTGAGTGAAGAGGCATACAGATACTTTAAGAGTGAGCCGGGGCTAGATGAACTAAGTTACGGGGAATTTAAAGACAAATTTATTAAAATTTTTAGGCCAAAAAGAGTGCCAGGGTCGGGTTATTATAAGTTAGCAGGGACTATTCAGCAGAGTAAGGAGTCAGTAAGGGAATTTGTTACTAGGATTAAGTTGGCGAGACAGGAAGTGTTAGAGGAGGGCTTGGCAGGGGCAGGACTTACAGAAGTGCCGGGAATTAAAAAGAAAAATGAACAGTTAATGATTGAACAATTTAAAATGGGACTAAGACGGGAGTTATTAAAAAACATTGCCGTGGAATTCATGCGTGAGGTACAGGGATTAACATTAGAAAGGGCGTGTGAGTTGGCGGAGTAGGAAGAGCTACCAACGAATACTAAGTAGTGCAGGGTGAGGGGTACAAGCCCTAAGAATCGACTCGAGGGAAGAGGGTGCTCAAGGGATGTTAACCCCTCGTCATATGGGAACGCGACCGCGGGAGATCCCACCCAGATCCCAGGCGGCCGCTAGGGAGAGGGAGATGAGTAGACAATATGCGACGGGGCGAGATACGGCCGAACAATCGGGTCGTAGAGATTTGTCGGCGGTGCAGTACCTAAACTGTTTTGGGTTTGGGCACCAATGGTGTGTCGTTGGTGTCGACGGGCTGGACATATTGGGAGAGAGTGCCCTAACCCAAGAGGGCAGGTTGTACCGGCAGGACTTAAAGGGGGCCGCGGGAAGCGGGACCACCTCAAATTTGTTTAATTGAATCTGCCACCAGAGTGGAACAATTAACAGAAAATAATGAGAGTTTGAGATGTAAAGATTAGTAAGAGTTAATCTTTTTTGGAGTGACTTTTAGAAAATGTTATATTTGCAGTCATCAAATATATATACTAAATTAATAAAGGAAATTATATTTGTTTTACATAAATAAACATAGAACTCCGAGCTCCGTTTTTCCCTGCACCCTGTTTTAATTGTCACATACCAGTTAATTCTAACAATAGTTGATAGTCCAAGAACCCAATATAAAAAATATAGCTCATTTTCCCGTGAATGAAACTTTCAGAAAATATAATATGAACTATGGGAGGTTGGTATGAACTGCCGCCAAGAAAGGACGTGTTTCCTTGTTAAATAAAAAAAAAATTATATTTTTTCTAAAATACATATTTTATAATTTAGTATTCAAGGGAAATTAAGAGTAAAAAAGTGTGATATTGTGAAATTAGTAATAATCAATGCAAAAAGAAAGAAAAAATACTAAAATTAAATTTTCTGTGTGTTATATAAATAAAAGGTTATAAAACTCATTAAAATCACATGAACAGTACTTGTGTACAAAATTAAATAAGTATCTAAATTCAAAACAATTAATTTTAAAATAATAATCGTTCTTTTTTTTTTTTTATATTATATACTCACAAACAAAATAAACAAAAAATAAAAATGTCAATTAAAGATGTTCTAGAAGCTATAAAAAAATTAGAAGCCGAATCGAAAAGCGCGAATGAAATACTAAATCAAAAAATTGATAACCTGAAAAGTGAAATCGGTGTGTTTAAAAGCTGTGTAAATAAATTAGAAAATAAAGTTAATATGCTGGAAAATGAAAACAAAAGGAAACATATTGTTATATATGGAATAGAGAATGTGTCAAAAAATTACGACGAATTGGAACTACAAGTGTTAAATCTGTTTAATGATACACTGAAAGTTGAATGTACTGTAAAAGACATCGATTTTGTTAAAAAAATAAATGGTAAAAACGATAAAATTATTAGATTAGTTGGTTTAGTTTCCTGGAGATTGAAAAGATTATTATTCATGAATAGAAGTAACTTAAAAAATTCATCAGTATACATAGATGATGATCTTACTTACGAAATAAGACAAAAAAGAAAAGATTTAATTCCCCAGTTAAAATTGTATCGCCAACAAGGAAAAAAAGCGTATATTAAATATGATAAATTTTACGTAGATGGTCAATTATTTAAAGCTGATTCTGTTCAAAAAATTACTGCAGTAAATGATAAAAAGCGACTTCGAAATGACGATTCACATAATTCAGAGAAATCGAAAAAACCAGATCAAAGTGAAAATAAATCTTCAATTAAGACTTCATCCATTGATAGATATCTTCGTCCACGTTCGCAATCGTGTATGAGCGACGGGTCAGTGGACAGTAATATATAGCAACTAAGGAAAACAGTGAATGATAAAAATAGTTTTAAAATATTGTTATGGAATTGTAATGGAATACAAAACTTTTTGAGTCTTCAATCAAAACAACAACAAAAAATGCAGGAATGCGATATTATAATGTTAAGTGAAACGTGGTTATGTAATGATTTCAATTTCAAAATATTAAACGAATTTGCACACTATAATGTAAAAGCTACAAAACCAAAATCAGTGGGCCGACCAAGTGGTGGTATAGTAATATTTATAAATAAAAATATTAAACATGTTTTGATTGAAAGTACGAACTTGTGGATTGTATACAATGTCAGAATTAGTTTAAATTGGTTTATTGTTGTTTATGTTTACTTTAATCCATCATATGATTTAGATATAATTTTAAATTTACTGTTTGATTTGTTAACACAATTATCTGAAAATTATCAGTCACATCCAATAGTTATTTGTGGAGATATGAACTGTCGAATTGGTAATTTGGGACAAGGGTATGATGAAATTTTTGATAATACTATATTATATAATTCTAGGAGCTCCATGGATACTGTTGTCAATAAACGAGGTAAAACAATTGTTCAGTTCATGGCTGATCAAAATTATTTTGTAATAAATGGAAGGAGCGAAAGTGATCAGCTGGGACAATATACCTTTATAAATAAAAATGGATGCAGCGTGATTGATCTGGTGTGGGCAAACGACATTGCAGTTACAAAAGTTGTAGACTTTAAAGTATGTGATTTTACCCTCACATCAGATCACTTACCGTGCATTCTGTATATTGATAACAAAACTAAAGCTGCTCTGAATGACGACAGTATCACTGGGACTTCTATTATACACTATTTGAAATGGAATGAATCCCAAAGTAAAATATTTTTTGAAGAAATGGAAAATTTTGAATGCAGCTCTGACGTTGAGGATGTTAGCTCCATTTACACTAATTTAATTCAAAAAATAAAAGACGTATCTGTTACACTAAATATGTGCGTAAATAAAAAACTTTCTAACAGTAACAAAAACAAATACTTTCATTACAGCAAACCATGGTTTGATCAAGATTGTAAAGAGAAAAAAATTCATGTCAGAGGTGTATTCAAATTGGCTAAAAATAACAATTTTGAAAAAGATTTAGTCCAAGTATATACTTATGAGAAAAAACAATATAAAGAACTTCTGAAAACAAAAAAAGCTATCTACTATGATAAATTACATAATGACCTATCCAATGTACAAAATAGTGGGGAATTCTGGAAGGCCATAAATAAATTTAGAAAAATAAAAAATACTACAGATTTATCATGTATTGGCGATCAGGTTTGGAGGGAGCACTTTGAACTAATTTATCCAGTTAATTTAGTTAAGGAAGTTGTTTTTTTAGATGTAAAACACCCCTACCTAGATGCAGATATTTCGTTGAATGAGTTAAACAATGCCATCAAAAACATTAAAAACAACAAAGCACCAGGACCAGATGGTATACCGAATGAATTTATAAAAAATTTACCCGAAAATTGTTTGCGCTTAATACTAAAAATGTTCAATGTCATTCTATCGGAAGAAAAAACACCCCCCGATTGGTCTAGGAGTAAGTTAGTCTTATTGTTTAAAAAAGGATCCAGGGAAGACCCTACCAATTATAGGAGTATAGCTTTGTTGAATTCAATTATGAAAATATTTACAAAAATATTAAGTGATCGCTTGTTAACATGGGCAGAAAGCGCAAATATTCTACCTGATAACCAGGCCGGGTTTAGAAGGGGCAGAAGTTGTCAAGACAATATCTTTATTTTAAACACATTAATCAACATTTCCGTTGCACGTAGTAAGGGGAAAATGTATAGTTGTTTTGTAGATCTTAGACGCGCGTTTGATACAGTGAATCACAATTTACTTTGGGAAAAATTACGATCTATAGGAGTAAGCCGTAAAATTATTAAAATCATTGAAAGTATATATAAATCAGGAAAACTCTTACTAAACTTGTTAACACAAAATTTAGAAATTAATCTAACCGTTGGTGTTATGCAAGGCGACTCATTGAGTCCACTGTTATTCATATTATTTCTCAGCGACTTAAAAACTTTCTTTGAGGAGCACAGAGTTATGGGAGTAAAATTAAATAACAGTTACATATCGCATATTCTCTTTGCCGATGACTGCACAATAGTCGCGAAAAACGAGTTGGAACTCCAGCATAGCTTAAATATTTTCTTTAAATATTGTGATATAAACAAACTAAAAATAAATATAGATAAAACTAAAATAATGACATTTCGCAAGAGAGGTAGAGCACAAAAAAATAAATTTTATATAAATAAGGAAAAAATAGAAGAAGTGCAAAATTTTAATTATTTGGGTGTTATTTTTTCCAATTCGGGCTTATTCTTACAACAAGCTGAAAATGCAATAAAAAAAGCCAAGTTGGCTATTGGCAGTGTTAAATCAATTCTGGTCAAAACTAAATGTAACTCATGGCAATTAAAAAATTAAATTACTTGAAACAATAGTGCAAACAACATTATTATACGGGGCCGAAATATGGTCACTAAGACATCTTAACTCACTGGATAAGGTTCAGAGTGCTTTCTTTAAGTCAGTTCTTTGTTTACCCAGATCGACACCCCATTACCTTATCAGAAGTGAAATGCAAAGGACAAGTCTGGCAGTAATTGCTCTGAAATAATTTTGAATTGGTGGGAAAAACTTCTAAAACTGCCAGAGCAAAGACTTCTCAAACAGTGTTATAGGCGTCTATTACATTTAGACGAACAAGATCATAACACTGTTAAATACAACTGGGTCTCTCAGCTGAAGCAAATTCTCAATGATTTGGGTTTTAGACATTTGTGGCAACGGCAAGACTCTCAATTAGTGAAGAATCATAAACAAACCATTTTGTCAAAATTTAACGAAAAATACTATTATGAAGATCAAAGTAGAATACTGAGTTCTAGTTATAATACATTATACAAATATCTAAATTTTGATAATAACGAATATATAAAGTTAAATGTAAGCATAGACAAATTAAGAGTAGTAGCACAATTGAGGCTAATGGGTACATTCCAAATGCGATTTGTGGTAAACGGTTTAATTTACACTTGGTCGACAGATGAAATTTGTAAAATGTGCAACTTGAAAGAAAATGAAAATCTTGAACACTTCATGCTGAGATGCCCAATTTTACAACCAATACGCCAGGCTTCTCTTTCAGCTTATATAAATAATTATTCTGAAAATGTTTTAGCTGATCTGCTATCAACCATCCACAAGCATAAAATGATACAAATATATTTATTTGTCGTAAATGCTTTAAAATTAAGAAGCTTTATATTAAATGAGTAAAATCTTGTAATGAGTAAAAGCTTGTGAAAGACTGAAATTTTAATTTTGAATAATTGTGGTTTTAATTCTAATATTGATAATTGTTTTTAACTTAAATATTAATTTTAGTTTTTTGTTTTATAGTATTAATTTATTTTATTAATTTAAAATTTTTACTTATTATTATGCATGTATTTTTTTAAAATTAATATTATTTATACCAACCTCCCTGTAATACGAAAGTTAAATACAGAATTCTATCTAATCTAATCTAATAATATGAACTATGACAAAAGTAAATTCTCAGAAATGTCTTGCTCAGGGAAATTTCATTTCCGGTCAAAGCAGGTTACCTTCTGTTCGGATAAATATGAGCCATGCCAACCTATAATGTTTAAATTGTGGAAAATTTTACATTTCAGTCAGTGTAAATTTTTTTTTATAAAATTTTGGTCCAACTTAAATTAATGGGAACCTAATTGGAAAAAAAATTCTTTGTCTACCACTTCGATATCAGATATTTAATTAACACGAAACTAAAGATAGTGTTTTTCATTAATATAGTGTCCTTCGCAAACAATAAATTTGTTTGTTTTATTAAAATTGGTTACGTTTGCTGTCGTTTTTTCGCTAGTTAATAGTCCTTCCAGTTAAATTGCTTTTAAGAAACAAATCTGAGGTAAAGAAAACACAAATCTACCCAGGAAAAGTATAAAGCTAGAATCTAATACGATAAAACAATTTCACGACTAAAATAATATAATTTATATTATTATTTAATATCCTGTTATTATAATTTGGAATCAATTAAATTTACCAATAAAAGGTTTTGTACGTTTTTTTTTTTTTGCTATAAAATTTATGGAAGGCAGGCTCTCCATCTATAAATCAAGATAGAGGTATTCAATTATTTATCCACACAGCTACTTATAAGGGTACTTTGGAAAAATTTTGGAACACTACTTTTAAATATTGGATTAAAAAACTGTTAAAAACTAATAAGATTTTAAATTCATAACTGTTTCGAAATTGGACGGAACTTAATCTCAAAAAGTGATAAATTATTTTGGTCATTATGATATTGTGCTACGAATGCACTGTAAATATAATCTTTCCTACTTTTATTTTAAACACTTGACAGAACTGGTTGAAGTGAGTCTCTGTTAAGTATAAAAAAGGGCAATTTTTTGATTCAGCTTTTAAATTGATGGTATCTGACATTAAATAAAACAGAGGTTTTTTAAATAAAATAAAATATAATACCCAGTCAAGAGGTATGGCACGTGGCTTCCTCGTATCCATAACATGTTTATATAAATCAATGCGAAATGTATAAAAATTGGATGAATAAATAAACAACATACCTAGTTTCTACGTCTAGTGTATTTCATGTTTTTAAATGCACAGTCGTTACCATTATAGCCCACTCCTCTCTAAAAGTAGATCCAACACTTCCTCCTTTTCAATCTCTGAAATTTTCTACTTTCTGAAAATTTCTTCAAAATCCATCCAATTTTTCGAGTATTATACACAATTTTATGCATACACAACAGACAAACTGATGAAGAACGAATCAAAATTGTTGAAAAAGCAACAAAATGATTTTATCGTTTTCTCATCCGTTTTGCTGTCCGACACTCCATCCGGCATCCCTTTTGCCGTCTGACACTCCTTCCGGCATCCGTCTTGCCGTCCGATACTCCTTCCGGCATCCGTCTTGCCGTCCGACACTCCCTCTGACGTCCGCCGTGCCGTTCGACACTCCTTCGTTTTCCGTCGTGCCGTCCGACACTCCTTCCGTCTTGCCGTTCGACACTCCTTCCGGCATCCGTCATGCCGTCCGATACTCTCTTCGACGTCCGTCGTGCCGTCCGACACTGCTTCCGCCATCCGTCTTGCCATCCGACACTTCCACCGACGTCCGCCGTGCCGTCCGACACTCCTTCGTCTTCCATCGTGCCGTCCGACATCCGTCTTGCCGTTCGACACTCCTTCCGACATCCGTCTTGCCGTCCGATACTCTCTCCGACGTCCGTCGTGCCGTCCGACACTCCTTCCGGCATCCGTCTTGCCGTCCGACACTCCCTCCGACGTCCGTCGTGCCGTCCAACACTCCTTCCGTCTTCCTTCGTGCTGTCCGACAATCCTTCCGGCATCCGTCGTGCCGTCCGACACTCCTTTCCTCATCCGTTTTTCCGTCTGACAATCCGTCCGGCATCCGTCTTGCCGTCATTTCCAAAGATTGGATACTGGTGGACCTCATTTGACCTGTAACCAATAGGCGAGCGACTTAACCCTAGTTTTTAACAAAAAGTGATCACGAGTGATCGATTCAAAATTTAAATGAAATAAAAAATTCAAATGCTATTTTTTTATTAAATACCGGCGTCACTACGAAACGTAGTATTAATGAAAATAACAGGTACGTAATGGGTACCTATAAATTTTGTATTAGTAGTATTCAGTAAACTCCATTCATATAGAAAAAAAATTATTTAATAAACTTTTTTCGAGAGAAGCAAAACTACTGACAATATGATATTTTTAGAATAAATACAACCTAAGTCAAATATTTATAAAAATACTTAGCAAATCGTTTTGTGGTAATCAGTTTTTAACACATAGATTGTTACTGTAGTGCCGGAAACAACGAAGCATTTATGGTAAAGAAATTCAACAAGTTCCTTAATTTTTCTCAACAATAAGACCACTTAGAACAATGGTTTTAAAACTTATTTTACGCTCTTTTCGATGATGTCAAAATAAATTTTGAATACTGGCTAATTTTTGCAAGAAATCACCAAGAATGGCGACAAATCGAACTACTGAGGCCTGGCTAACGAGCTCATTCAAGGGTTGAAACTTTTGACCTTTTCCTATACTTTTGACCTTTTCATATATATATATATATATATATATATATATATATATATATATATATATATATATAATGCAATGCAATTTTCGTATTTTAAACAGAATTCTTGTAGCCTGAAAAAATTTCCGCCATTAGTTGGAATAATATTTTTAGTCGTGTAATATGAGTCATTTTCCGACCACTAGGTCGATCATATAATTCAAAAACTATCACCACTGAGTAGGTATTTTATATTTTAATTTTAGTAGTTATAGGAATTTTTGGAATTAACCCACCACGCCTCATTTTGGTGAGTATATTTCTCAGTAATGGTGTTCAAATTAAATAAAATGCTGTCAGTTGATGGATTCGACCTCGGGTCTTTTTGCTTACGACGCGGTGATGTTAACCGTTGCTCTACGGCCCGTGTTAACAATGTATGCATTAAATGTGTTAGGTATTCTACACACGAGCGCATGATAGTTTGTTACTAATTATAAATATTACTAATTATAAATTGATATATGCATGAATGATTTCATATTGTTTTCTTACTCACACAGAGCAAAACGTGAGTTTCTAAGAAAAATTTCCACGGCAACTTGGTCATATTCCGATTGCATCTATGTAACTGAACAATTAATAAAATTATTTTCATCTATACTCTATTGGTATAAAATATATTGTAAAAGCAGTTCAAAATTTAAAAATTTTAAATATACTTTACAAAAGAATATTACTATTAATATAAGAAAACACATTATTTCAAAAATTATTTTTATTAATATATATATATATATATATATATATATATATATATATATATATATATATATATATATATATATATATATAATATTCTCGAGATCTTAAGATAAGAGCCGCTGTAATAACTGAATTTCCAAAAAAGAAATTCGCAAAACGGATTTCATATGTTAACTAGATTCAAATTAACAGGTGATATTAACTGCAGTAGAGGTATATATTAACAATTTGTTGATTATATTTTTATATTTTTAAAAAATAAAGTAGGATATGGATTCATTGTTAGAAATAAATAAATTATTATTATGAAATAATAAATTAATTACTGACGAAAATTGACAAAAATACTTATTCTATGTATTCTCATTTTCTAATATGGGTTTCCTCCTAAGTGTTAGCTGTTTATATTGTTGCTTTGACCCAATTTTTGTCAAAATTATGAGAAACAAATAATTTCTTTTAACTTCAGTTATGTAGCTAAAGAACATTTTGTTTCTTAAAGTTTTTTGGCATGTAAACAGAATTGTATATAGGTAACGAAACAAAAAAATAATTTGCAATAAAGGATTTAACTATGATCCCGTAACTTATTTTTTTATAATTGTATTCTAAACAGCAGATGTTTATTAGCCATCTGCTGACATATAAAATCTTTTTTAAAATTTTGTCAATTATTTCATTATTTTATTGCTTTTCATGTTACGAGCAGTACTATTTTAAGCTATAATTGTTTTAAAATGCCTTCAAGTAAAGTTATATCTGACGAGGTAAAATCCATTGTGTTATAAAATTACACGCTTTTTTACGAAAGAAAAGATGAACAATGGACCGCCGATCGCTTTTGCAGCAGTTCAGGAAGTAAGCTTCATTTTTTTTATAATTATGTTATTATTATAATTATAATTATTATTATTACTATTATTTTCCAAATTTTTTTCTTGGGTTATTTTCCCTAAAATTTATATAGCCGGAAGCTAACATCGTGTTTACCAATGGCTAGTGGCATTTCGAAAGTGTTCGTAACATGAAAATAAATTACTCCTATTGTTCAATCGGATAAAGCAATTTGTTTCTATTTAAATACTTAAATAATATGTCTAACCCGCACAGTATTATGCAAATTTTTAAAAGCAGTGTTTACGTTATTATAAATTTTCCCTCTTAAAGACCCACAAATAAATAGAAAATGTTGCATATTTGTTTGTGGATCCTTAAGGGGAAAATTTTATTATTATAATTAGGTATAATAATCTAGTTCAGTACAGTAAAAGCAGTTTTGATATAATAAATTTTATCCCGTTTCTTCAGAACTTTTTTGTCAAGAAAAATTTACTGATTTTAACAATTAAAGATGTTTAAAAAGCATAATAAAAAATGTTATTTTCTAGAATCTCTAGTGTAGAGAAGCTGTCCATTCCTACCTCTTGGGCTGAGTACAAAACTATAGTTTTAGAAATGAAAATTTTTTCAATTTATTTTTTTGCTCTAAAAAAGTTACAATTTGGTCGTTAGCGACTGTAAATAGTATTTAATTTGAATTACATACAAGTTAGCCAAAAAATGTCTTCAAACTTTCTGCACGTAAATACAGCTGGGACTTTTTTTATACCGTCTTTTTTTGTGCGATTTTTTGTGCAACTTTTTTATTTGGTTTTTATAAAAAGGCCCATTAAAATGTATAATGTAAATAAAAAACAAAAAAAGTCTTTTTTTATAAATATTATTATTATTATTATTATATGTATTTATCCCAGTTTTTACAATATTATAAAAATGAAATAAAATTTTCTCATGTGCAAGTTAATACTTTATCAAATCGTGAGGTTTGAAGCGTTTGCAGTCATGTATTTTCCATGAAACTTTTTTATGCCGTCCCGATTCACCGTATGAAAAAATATTTCTTTTTTTTTACTTTGTGCTTTTTATAACTATTTTTGAAGTTTTGGAATATTTCTTTTGTGTGATTTTTTTATTCGGTCCCTAATACCCACATAAAAAAACCCACATAAAATTATTTGAAATTTTAAATACATACAGAAAAACTTATATAATGTCTAAATACTTAATATCAAAAAGTATTCAATTTAACTGCAGCAAGTCTGTAGCACTAGATATTACCCAGTCCTTTGTTAGCAAAATTATTTTTAATAAAGAGTCTGAAGCACCAGTAATTACCACAAAAAGAAATAGTCCAAAAACCAAAGATGTGGATTGTTTTGTTAAAGATGCTATCGTTAGAACTATCTATGATATGTATAGCAAAGGTATATAAAATATTTATATGGTTTTCGATTCGATCAAGTCAGTGAAAACCTTATAATAACTGAGGTGAACAATGTTTCGTTCTTAAATCAGTTATTTCCGGTTGTTTCTTATTTCGTTATTATTTCTTATAATTTCGTGTCTGTATGTCTACCTATTAGTTCGATTGTCCGTCTGTATAGTCGTAAAACATTTCGACGCACATAACTGATCAATTTTGATAAAATTTTAGGAGAAAGGGTCATCGAAAAATACTATTTCGTTAACTATTTGTCACTTATTCCTAGCATTTTCAAAGTTAACGCTGGAATTTCTTTTTCTATAATAAGGATTGATTGGAATTCATTACTGGTATTTCAGGACTTCATGATACCGTAAGATCCCTTCATACTGAAGTAAAAAACCGAGGCATCGATTACGATGGCGGTTACGTTAGTTTATGGAAACTGATTAAAATGTGCAAATTTAAATGGCGCAAAGAAGATAATCGGAGAAAATTGATGGAAAGCCCTACGGTTGTTGCAAAAAGAATCAATTTTTTAAGAAATTATATTGAAAACAAAAATAATCAAAATTTAGATGTGATATTTTTAGACGAGACTTGAATTTTCCAAAACGGTAGCAAGCGCAAGTCATGGCAAGATGACACGATACACAGTGTCAAAACCACAAAAAGTGAAGGTAATCGACACATTATTTTACAGGCCGGAGGTAAAAATGGTTTCATATGAAATGGACTAATATTTACCTCCGGTTCTAAAAGTGGAGATTACCATGGCGAAATAAATGTCAATATTTTTGAAAATTGGTTTCAAAATGATTTGCTACCGTCTTTGGAAAATCAAAGTCTAATTGTCATGGGCAATGTCAGTTACCACAGTCGGTTAATAAATAAAATACCATCATCCAATTGGAAAAAAAATGAAATTATTGCGTGGCTGAACGAAAATAAAATTTCCTATAGTGAAACATTGACAAAACGCGAACTCTAGGGTATTGTTCGAACTCAGGTCAATTATAGGCAAAAAATTTATTTAGTGGACACAATGGTTGAAAAGGCTGGCCATAAAGTTTTGCGTTTGCCTCCTTATCATTGTCAGTTCAATGCTATTGGATTGATTTGGGCAAACGCAAAACGTTACTACTAATGATAGCCATATTTTGGCCGCAAGTGGTAGAGGGGTACAGAAAGTTCACCAAGTGTGGCAAATGGCTTTGGCGCAAATTACCCCAGAAAATTAGTCTGATGCGATAAGACACATCGAAGAATTAATAACTAATTGGTGGGCATAGAAATTTATGATATTGCCTGTCCCCCATTAGTTATTCAACTCGAAAGTGAGGACGAAGATGATGAATCTGACGATGACTTTTTAAATATTGAGTAAATCTAATATTCGCTCTGTTCGTAGGTTTGACAAGAAGGAGAGTAGTCGGCTTTGTAGTCGCGCTGCCCGAGTCTAAAAAGAGGGCCTGGATAAAAAAATTAATTGGGTTTTTAGCTTATTGATATTATTTCTTTTTTCTTTTACTCGTCACTTATATTTTTAATTATAAAAACAAGGCCCGGAGCCCATCCGTAAGAGGCCCGGCCAAAAGAGTAAAGCTGCGATTACACTGAATACGAATTCGTAAAAAATTTATTCGTATGAACTTCTACGAAATTCATTTGTATGAATTACTGGTTACGTCGGTTTTGTAGCACTAACACGAAATTCTAATTATTATTCAATTCTTGCTATAGCCAGTGAACTCATTTTATAGCGGAATTCATTTATTAGAGAATTTTATTAGAAATTTGTTATATTTTTTTTATTAAAAATTTTTAGACGATTCTAATTTAGAATCGTCTCTTTTAGAACCTAAAAATGACAATTCTAATGATAATTTAAAGCAGTTACAAATTATTTTGAATATATTCAATGACGCAATGATGGTGGATAATATTATGCTAAAAATCAGATTTTAGAAAATCTCCAACTTTTTTTGATTTTATAAAGATAACTTGTAAATAATAAACAAATATTTTACTTTGCAATATATTTGATTATTTACAAATATGGAATACCATAAAGTAACGCTCAAAACGCTTTTTTCGTACGAATTTGCATCAAAAACAAAATATTTTGTTCGGATGAAAAAGTCATATGAATATTTGAAACCAACCTAAAGAGAGTAAAAGGATTTTTTTTCGCTCACCATATGTATTCCAGAGGAAAAAGTTTTTGAGAAATTTAGAATCTACGGGCCCCGCATTATTTTTTTCTGCGGTCCAATATGTACGCAAAACTAATAGCGTTTCGTATTCGCATTATTGTAGACTTATGTTAGTGGTGTATAATGATTAATTAATGAGTTTATGATAATTCTGTCAAAATCAGAGTTTGAAACAATTTACATAAAAGAGTTTTTACGTGAAAAAGTGTGAGTGTATACGTCTATAGTATACTACATTATATTTACTCAAATGGTTTTCTTATAAAACAACGAAAATAAAAACAGAATAACTATTGTGATCACTTGCCAGTCAGTTTACAAATCACGAAAATTTAACAAAATTTTGACGGAACATAGAACTATATTTTACTATAATTTTTGTACACTACAGACACTACGATCGATTACAATAACCAGACTAGTACTCTGCACTAGAGATGTCGATTTTAAATCGATTAATGGAAAATCGACTAACCGAAGCTTAAAAAATCGATTCTTTTTTCGATTTTTTCCATTTGAATCGATTCATGAATCGATCATTAAAAGTAAGAGATCGATTAGCGATTTTTTCCAAAAATAATTTCATTTTGATTGTAATTCTACAAAGAAACATGTGTTAACAGGAAACACCAAAAAAGTTATTGTAAACGTAGTTAAAGCGCTAGAGCATTGGAAAAATAAAAGAATGATCTTTGGATATGTTATGTTTCAGTATTTAATACACAAAATATTAAAATTTAAACCAATTCTGACGTACAGTTTGTGAGATAAAAACTTTTAAATATTACTTTTTTAACATACAGGTAATAGGGTTATTCTTCAAAAGGCACCGGAAACACTGACTTAATCAAATAAATTAACACCTTCTTCTAATGAAAAGATGATAAAAAACTTATTTAAAAAATATTTAATTCTTTAGGAACATTCCAAAAATACAATTAACAAATTCTGACGTTCAGTATTTTAGTAATTTAATTTTAAAAACCGAGAAATACGAGAAATGCATGGACATCTATGACGGTAAAATTCTCAAATAATTAAATTTAACAGAATCACATTTAAAACATACTGAAAGAAATCTAGTAGTTCATAAAAAAAGAATATTGTTCATAAATAAGGAAATCAATTTTTCTTACTCTAAGTTTACACAAATGACACGTTATAATTCAAAATTTTCATAACTCTATTAAGCTGGAACCTCCACCAGCGAAAATCGTGTTCGCACCCGGTCAAAAATTTAGTGCTTTTTAGGTGCTAATTTAGTACCCTAGTCCGAATTTTGGTGCTCAAACCGTTTAGCAACATTTAAAAAAAAAATGGGGGGGGGTGCAGCTTAATGGCAAACTGGACCCCCCATAATAAAAAAAATATATACAGTGGTCACAAACACGAAACAAGTACACTAGAATTTAGTGCTAATTTAGTGCTCAAAGAAACCCCTACAATAAATTAAAAATATATAACTGTTAAAAAAATATCATTGTATACCCAGCGCAACATCGCGAACTCGGAGAACAAAACTTATAGACCTTCATATACGTATGATTTCGGTACTAAAATAACATAGAAACACATATAATCGAAATAAAACAGGATTCAAAGTTGTTAATAATATAATAACAATTATTAATTCATCCCGTCCGATAGCACATAAAATCAGTTATCTGATCGTCATAAAATTTGGTACTCGTAAAAATGTTACACTAAAATGTTCCTTAGATATCGTAGTATCTACGTAAATCAATTTCCGAATTCGGTGCTCACTGCAAACTGTTGTAAATAAATTGTTTATCCGCGGAGAGCGTGCGCCGCGCTATAAAATCCGTTATAAGATCGTCAGAGATTTTGGTGCTCGTATAAATTTTATATTTAAATATTCCTTAGACATCATAGATTCAAAATTAATCAATATCCGAATTTGGTGCTCACTGCAAACTGTTGTAAATAAATTGTTTATCCGCGGAGAGCGCGCGCCGCGCTATAAAATCCGTTATAAGATCGTCCGAGATTTTGGTGCTCGCATAAATCTTATATTTAAATATTCCTTAGACATCATAGTATCGAAATAAATCAATTTCCGAATTTGGTGCTCACTGCAAACTGTTGTAAATAAATTGTTTATCCGCGGAGAGCGCGCGCCGCGCTCTAACATTACTCTCCAAATTGTCAGAGATTTTGGTGCTCGCATAAATTTTATATTTAAATATTCCTTAGACATCATAGTATTGAAAAAAATCAATTTCCGAATTTGGTGCTCACTGCAAACTGTTGTAAATAAATTGTTTATCCGCGGAGAGCACGCGCCGCGCTATAAAATCCGTTATAAGATCGTCAGAGATTTTGGTGCTCGCATAAATCTTATATTTAAATATTCCTTAGACATCATAGTATTGAAAAAAATCAATTTCCGAATTTGGTGCTCACTGCAAACTGTTGTAAATAAATTGTTTATCCGCGGAGAGCGCACGCCGCGCTATAGAATCCGTTATAAGATCGTCTTTTTGTGACCGTGGTTGAGAGAAGACTTTCTTTGCATTTACTCGCTACTGTCGTTCTCTTGTAGTGTTTTACTTTTCTAGTTTTTATTTTCTATTTCTATTATTTTATTTCTTTTTGTTTTTCCGTACGTGACACAATACATTTTTCATTCCAAGTTTAATATTGTAGCATCTCGTACGGTTTTGTTGTATTTAATCAGTGTGCCAAAGATTAACGTTAACATCATGCCTGCACGTGGAAGACCACCAAAAATAGATAAGTACAATTTAATCGATGTATTGATAAATTATAAAGACCGCTTAATAGTTGACGATCAGAAAGTTATTTCAAAATTTGCTGATATTTGGATAACAATAGCAAGAGAATTAGAAAATCGTATAACGCCTATTTCTTTATATACTTTTGTTTCGTGCAATAAATATGGCGTAAGAGATAAGTTAACTGATCGTCCCTCTGTCTCCCCTCAGCAGCCAATGACTGTCGAACATCATGTTCAAAAGATATCGAACAAAACTGTTCTTAGAAATGATTCGACAATAAATAATTCTTCGTTAAATATTTCTGATATAAATGTAAATAGTGTCAATGGTGTACTGTCATTTACTTTTACTATGGCAAAGGCTGATTTTAATGCCATAATAATTCAAAGAACATACAGGCGAAGAGAAAAAGGTCGACGCGTCAATACACAGTATTGCAACCTGGCACGTGGCAGCAAGCATTTACTGAAAAAATTTGGGAAAGTGCAAAATTGCCATGTGGATTTAATTTCAAACGTCATAAATTAATGGGCAATGGAGAATCGAGATATGCTTATGGTGCATGCAAGTGTGGCTCATTAATAAAATGCATGATTAATAACACGAATGAACTAATTACTGAAGTAAGATGTAAGTTCATTGAAGGAGAAAAGGAAGGACGTTGTGGAAAACGTTATTTAAGAAATCCAGTGAGACAAGCTATTATAAATGAATTACAAGGAAAGAGTGTGATGAAATATAGAATCGAAATGGCAAATAAATTAATGGAAAGTCAAGATAAATTTGAACCTCCGCATTTATTTGATGCAAATGTTTTGCGGGTCGCTAAACATGATATTAGAGAAAAAAGTTATTTCGATAAGAATCCTATAAAATCATTGGAAATAATGCAGTTAGGTCCATTAAAGAATGTAATTCACAATATTGGCTTAAATCCATTTTTCGTCCATTATTGGGCTAGATATCAGTTGGATGTATATAGAACTTATACATTAGATGAGACAGCTTGTATTTACATTGACGCAACTGGAAGTATTATAAAAAAGATTAAAAGGCCTGATAATTCAAAGACAAGGCATATATTTTTATACAATTGCGTAGTAAATTCCGATAAAAGTGGCCTTTTTCCAGTAACACAAATGTTGTCTGAAAGACACAATACGAATTCCATTCAGTTTTGGCTGATGGAATGGATACGATCTGGCGCACCACGACCACGTGAAGTTGTATGCGATTATTCACGTGCATTATTAACAGCAGCTGTGCGAAGTTTTACCAATTTCTCAACGCTTGAAGAATATGCAGATGCGTGTAAAGAAGGTAATTTACCTGCCTGCTACATACGTATCGATGTAGCGCATTTTATAAAAAAATATTCAAACTTTTTAAAAGATTTACGTCCACGCATAAAACAATTTTATTTGCATATGATAGGACAATTGATTTTATGCCGAAATATTGAGGCTGCTGCTGAAATGTTGAAAGGAATTTTAATTATTTCTCAAAGCGAGACGGAAGGTAATACAACCGAAAATGAACAAACAGTATGTGAAGAATTTAAAATAAAAATGAAAAATATTTTCACACAATATTCGGAAGATGTTACTGAAAATACAAAAAAATATAATGATGAAGATGAAGACGAAGGAAACAATTTTAATAAGTGGAATGATTGGGCACAAAATATTAATAATAGTGTCACAATTTTATTGGCTGATAATAAGGGAGACAGAGAAAATGCTCACTATGTACCAAAATTAGCTAATTATATTATGAAAGACATTAAATTGCTACCTTTATGGTCCTGCGTATGTCGAGATAACTTCGGATATGGTAGAATACCAGCTAGCAGTGCTTCAGTAGAAAGTGACTTTAATATAATAAAAAATATTATGTTAAATGGAGAAACAACACCTATGCGTGCAGATGAATTTGTAATAAAGCATGTAAACTATATGAGTGGTCAACTAAAAATAGCGAACGCAAATACTAAAAATACTGAAGATCTTCATTTAAGAGAGAAAAGTGTAGAAAAACATATTTCAATTCATGATGATAACGAAATTATCGAAGGAGAAAGTAACTTGAAAGACGAAAAAAGAAATGAAAAGAAATGTCCAGCTTGTAAAAACGGACACGAACCGACTGGTGGACATACATGTTATGTATGCAAAAAATTGGTGCATGCTCTAGATGAATGTTCTATACCAGTTGGAGAAGAAGGATACGGACAGCAACGGATATGCATGGACTGCTACAACATTAACAATTTGCAAGATATAATAGCAACGAAGGAAGTTGAAGATTGGCGTGGTTTGGCTACAGCAGACAAACAGAAGAAACCTAAAGGAAAATATTTACAGAAAGATAATATACAAACTGAATTTTTATTAGATGCTAATATCCATAAGATACCAATAATGAGAAATGGAAGTAACGTATCTTTAAGACCAGTTAAAATTGGAAAAAATAATTATTCCTTAACAAATACCTGTGCATTTGACAGCATCTTACAATTATTTATTGCTGCTTATTTTGATACAGAGACTGTTAATCTTCTTGTACATAGCGAAACGGATTTTAAATTTTTTGAATTAATTAACGAAGTGGTATCTCATGGTATAAAAAAATCATCGTATAGACTCCGTGCGATGATTTTGAAAGATATATTTTCAAGCAAAGCATTACCAAATAATTGTATTCTAATTAATTGTGAGGTATCAATTGGCTTTTTATGCAGAAATTTGTTTCAGAAATATCCATCATTCAAGGAAATATCCAAATGTGGAAAAGGTTGTCCTGCAAGATTAAAAACATTACCATTAGTTCAAGTTGAACTGGAAAAATTATTAAAAAACAATATTAATGAAATAGAAAAGGATATTACGATTCAAGGATTTCGTACATGTATTCAACCGAATTGTGATGGATTGGAGAGTACAATAATTTCTGATATAGGTATGTACATTTATAACGGCTTTTAGAATAGTATATATATTATAAATTTTCAAGTCATTCAATATTTTAAAATTCTTTTATTATATTTGTAATTTATTATTGCTTATTGAAAATGTTTTAAACTTAATACATGTGCATGACACAAAGTTTCAATTTGCAATGTAATTTTTTGTTAAAGACTAGATTCAAAAGTAATTTTTAATTAAAATTTAATAAACACTTAAAATTTTGTTTATAAACTATAAATTTAAAATGTAATTAGCGTTAATTCTTTTACTTTAAAAAAATGTTCTACAAAAAGATATCAATCTAAAGTTTTGATAAAATAGTTCTCAATGCATTTAAATAATTTAGTAGGTTTTTAATTATATTTTTAAAATTATATTGTTTTAATTACATTCTGTATTGCTGTTTTTATATTATATTTAAAAAATTAAATTTATATATTTTTAATTTTCAGGACAATTTATTTTAATGGAAACGTATTCCACTTCTGATGATGGAGAACAGTATGCTGTCCAACTTAAACACATACCAAAGGCAATCCAATTTTCTTTTATGACGGAGGAATACAATCTCGCCGGAATCATAGACTTTAAATCACCTGTCAAGCAAACTAGGCATTCGACGGATAAAGATATTGGCCACTATACTGCCATTAGTTATAGACATAACAAATGGATAAAATTTGATGACTGCAAAGATACAGAAAAGGTTTTAAGTGATAATGACATATTTAGTCCTCATATTATTTTATATATTGCGCAGTAAATTTTAGAAAAATTTATAAATTTTATAAAAATACAAAATTTTTAATAATTTAATTACAATTTTTTAAATATTATCTCAAAGAATGTAAATAACTTATGTAAATAACTTTGAAAATTGTATTAAGAATATGTTAGAATATAAATTCGTTCGCGCAATGATCGTATGAGAGCGTGAACGGTTATAGAGCAATTAATATATATTATGCATATTTAAAAACATATGCATATTAATAAACGAAAACGTTATGCGTTCGCGGAATGATCTTGTGAACTCGTGAACTGCATTTGTTATTTTTATAGCTTCTTTGTGTATTTATCATTTACTATTTTCAAATAGCGTTCGCGTAATATTCACAAGTGAAATTCTTAATTGCATCTTGACCTAATTGAAAGAGTCCTTACCCTTTCACATCCTGCTTTCCAACAAAACAATTTTAGTAGTAAGATGTCTAACAATCAGTTTAGTATACGATTCAGAATTTGTTGCTAGTTGTAACTCGTTAAAAATAATTATTTTGTGCATGGAAAGCGCGCGCCGCATATAATAAATAGCTTCTTTATGAGTTGTAATTAGCAACAAATTCCGAAACATATTTATTCTAGTAGTAAGATTTCTATCATTTTAGTATATAGTACATGCAAGCATCAAATTATTTAGAGATCAGATGACGGATGACATAGCGCGGCGCGCGCTCTCCCCGGATAAACAATTTATTTACAACAGTTTGCAGTGAGCACCAAATTCGGAAATTGATTTATTTCGATACTATGATGTCTGAGGAATATTTTAATATAAGATTTATGCGAGCACCAAAATCTCTGACAATCTGGAGAGTAATGTTAGAGCGCGGCGCGCGCTCTCCGCGGATAAACAATTTATTTACAACAGTTTGCAGTGAGCACCAAATTCGGAAATTGATTTATTTCGATACTATGATGTCTAAGGAATATTTAAATATAAGATTTATGCGAGCACCAAAATCTCTGACGATCTTATAACGGATTTTATAGCGCGGCGCGCGCTCTCCGCGGATAAACAATTTATTTACAACAGTTTGCAGTGAGCACCAAATTCGGAAATTGATTTTTTTCAATACTATGATGTCTAAGGAATATTTAAATATAAAATTTATGCGAGCACCAAAATCTCTGACAATTTGGAGAGTAATGTTAGAGCGCGGCGCGCGCTCTCCGCGGATAAACAATTTATTTACAACAGTTTGCAGTGAGCACCAAATTCGGAAATTGATTTATTTCGATACTATGATGTCTAAGGAATATTTAAATATAAGATTTATGCGAGCACCAAAATCTCTGACGATCTTATAACGGATTTTATAGCGCGGCGCGCGCTCTCCGCGGATAAACAAACAATTTATTTACAACAGTTTGCAGTGAACACCAAATTCGGATATTGATTAATTTTGAATCTATGATGTCTAAGGAATATTTAAATATAAAATTTATACGAGCACCAAAATCTCTGACGATCTTATAACGGATTTTATAGCGCGGCGCACGCTCTCCGCGGATAAACAATTTATTTACAACAGTTTGCAGTGAGCACCGAATTCGGAAATTGATTTACGTAGATACTACGATATCTAAGGAACATTTTAGTGTAACATTTTTACGAGTACCAAATTTTATGACGATCAGATAACTGATTTTATGTGCTATCGGACGGGATGAATTAATAATTGTTATTATATTATTAACAACTTTGAATCCTGTTTTATTTCGATTATATGTGTTTCTATGTTATTTTAGTACCGAAATCATACGTATATGAAGGTCTATAAGTTTTGTTCTCCGAGTTCGCGATGTTGCGCTGGGTATACAATGATATTTTTTTAACAGTTATATATTTTTAATTTATTGTAGGGGTTTCTTTGAGCACTAAATTAGCACTAAATTCTAGTGTACTTGTTTCGTGTTTGTGACCACTGTATATATTTTTTTTATTATGGGGGGGTCCAGCTTGCCATTAAGCTGCACCCCCCCCCATTTTTTTTTTAAATGTTGCTAAACGGTTTGAGCACCAAAATTCGGACTAGGGTACTAAATTAGCACCTAAAAAGCACTAAATTTTTGACCGGGTGCGAACACGATTTTCGCTGGTGGAGGTTCCAGCTTAATAGAGGTAATTTTCATTTACATACAAAATATTACATGTGACCATATTAGTAACATTATAGTAACCGATTTGTTGCAATGATAAAATAATCAAATTCGAGTATATGACCATAAAAGAATTCTCGAACGAAGTAAGTAGTAGAAATATGGGGCTACGGAGCCCACCATCCCACCATCCGACTTTTTTGAGCGACCTCGGGAGGAAGCAAAATACCGGGGCGGTTCTAGAAGCCTCCGGCGGTGGGTGGAGCAAAATTTTGTCTCAAACCTAACGACATCTAGTGAAATTTTGTCCAACCTAAGTGAACCTAACGGAACTTGATCCAACCTAACAGAACCTAAGGAAATTTGGTCTAACCTAACCTAACCTAAGGTCAATGGTGCAAAAGCAGTTTTTCGAGTTTAAGTGGAATGATAATGAAAATGTGGCACACAATTTGTCGAAGCTTGAACAACTTATGAACAAAATGAAAAGCCTAGGAAACTCAATTTCTGACTCTATGCTATTAACACGAATTTTATCTTCTTTACCAAAGAAATTTAACCACTTTCACAGTGCATGGGATTCAACGGATGACTCAAAGCCAAATTTAGGAAATCTAACAACAACTTATGGCTGAAGAAATGAGATGTCAAGGTCAGGAAAATGCACAAGATGTTATTGCAATGCTTGCTAAACAAAAGTTGACAAATAAATTTACTAGAAAAGAGCAGCAAATTAAAAATAAAAAAGGTTAATTCAGTTGTTTCAATTGTGGAAGACCAGGACATCTGAAAAAGGATTGTTACCGGTGCTATATATGTAAAAGAAAAGGCCACAAAAATGATAAGTGTTTTCAGAAAAGTAATGTACATCAAAACTCACAAAATCAGCAAAGTGAATGGCTTCGGAGACTCAAAGTCAAAGATAGTTCGAAAAAGAACTTGCTCGTTTGCTCGCGTCATTTTACAGAAAATGACTATTACTTACCAGGTATGTTAATGAAACTAACTTCAATAATGCATAGTTAGTTTTTGTTATTGTCACTTTTAAATTTCCTGTACATTTCTGTTATAGATTATCAAGCTGGCAGACGCGTTTTAAAAAGCAATGCTGTTCCGATAGACGTCAAAAGTATTGAAAAAAATGTTTTGTCAGATGCTCGGCAGCGAAGACGGGTATTTCAACTATTTATAGAGTGGTTAATTTTGTACATTAAGTTATTATTATTGTTAATGTTTTTCACTTAAGTCTAACTATTTTTTCTTTTTTTACAGGAAAAACGAGCTGCGAAAAAACAATTAAGGACGTCAAATGTCACTGTAACATCGAAAGAAGAGCAGAACAATTCGAATTCCGAGCAAATCCTTGGGACTCCAATGCTCGTGCCTGAAACTACAATATCGGAGCAACCACCGGAGCATCTTTCATCCGTGCCTGACACTTCAACATCGGAACAACATCAAAGCAGTTTGGCCGTTGAACAACAACCTGTGACTTCAACACCCGTACACGAAGAGACCTTTTCATGCATCGATGATGTTTTAGACTCCGTTGGACCTACAACTTTGCCGGAAGCTGAACCAGAGTTTCATGACCCTGACTGCGAGTTAAAAGAAGTGGTTGAATTGTCACGTGATCAAGCAGTTCGAGTTACGAACGGTGACTTACAGTTTAATTTTACACATTTTATTAAATCTAAACAAGACCTCATTACAATGTGTAACATCAAAAGTTTCGCAATTTTGGATGAATTAACATCATTGATGGATGAAATTTATCCTCTGGCAAAAAAGCGAAGTTTGAGTACTCGAGACTGTATTATCTTAACGACGGCGAAACTCAAGTTAGATATACCTTTCAATGCATTTACTGTTATGTTTAATCATCAAGTTTGTACTGGAGCTATTTGTAAATTTTTTTACGACACAGTCAAAAAACTGTCTTCGATATTACAATGTGTTGTTGTGCGAGTATCTAAGGAGGAAATCCAACGTAACATGCCGAAATGCTTTAAAAATTATCAAGACACTGTTGGAGTGTATGACTGCACCGAAATAAAAATTCAAAATCCAAAATGTTTAAAATGTAAAGTAAGATTCTGTTCCCATTACAAAAGTGGTTTAACTGTAAAATTTATGACGGAAGTTTCTCCTGCAGGTTTAATAACATTCGTGAGCGAAGCGTATGGGGGAAGAGCACACGATAAAAATATTTTTGTTCAAAGTGGGGTTCTTAATGATTTTGAAAGTACGAGAGATGCTGTGATGGTGGACAAAGGTTTTTTGATTTCTGATGAATGCGGTGAAAAAAGAATTAAACTGCATAGACCTCCTTTTTTGAGAAAGCAAACCCAATTCTCAAAGATGGAAGCCAATCGAAATAGAGAAATAGCAAGTGCATGAGTACATATCGAACGAATGAATCAGCGTATAAAATTGTTTCAGCTTTTGAATCATACAGTTCCATGGTATTTTATTAATTACATCGACGACATTTTTGAAATTTGTTGTGGTTTAGCTAATTTGGGTACTCCGATACTAGGCGATGATAAATTTTTTTGAACTCAGGATTTGAAATGTAAAGAAAGAAAAATGTTTCAAAATTGTTAATACCTTTATTCATGTTTTATAAGAACAATTTAAGAACAATAAAATTACTTTGAAGGTCACTAATATAATTTAAACATTGTTTACACTTTGTACGATCATCAACAGCATTTAAAGTAGTTTTCAGGTAGCCAATGTAACTTAAATAATGTATAAATATTGTGTATAAATATTAACATTCATTAAAGTGTATTTTATAAACACAACTTTGAACTTGTTTACATTTTTGATAATCCTTAACAACTCCTTTATCTTAAATAAAAACTCTGTTTTCTACTTATCAAATTTTGGAACTTTTGCACGCGACATGGAGCATTTTTTCAAAATATCTCGTTTTTAATTTTGACAACATAGAACATACAAAGTTCTTGTCAAAATTCACTTTAATAATTATAATCTCATCTATAACGTTTGAATAAATTACAAAATCACACGTTTGAACATTCAGTAAGGCCATGCCTAGCTGTACTTGACCGTAGTACTGGTGTTTTTTTTTCAAATTAAGGGTGCCGTTTTTGTCTTTGCACAAGTACCGTTTGCAATCTGTCAGCAGAGTGTGGTCTTCAGTGTCCTGTAAATCATAGGGACACTTGATTTCCAAAAGTCGCGTTGGTTGCCCATTTTCGATGACGATTCCGTCCGGTGAATAAGCAAGCCAGGGCTCATCTCGAGCAACAATTAAACCACACTCGTGAACAACACACCTTTCAGCTTTTTCGTATGCCTCCCTGGCTACAGGTTCGTACTTCATTCCATGCAACACGTATTTGTTCTTTACTGTCGTTGGCCAGAAATGTTTTCTGGCTTTATCTTCCCAACTAGCCTCGTCTTCTTTGCTGTAAGTGTATATTGCATAACACCTGAAATAAAAATTCAAAAAAACAAGCAACAAATAAGTTTTTTACAACAATATTTTTTTTGGGATATATAAATTTCACGAAGAATTTTTTTTCAACCTTCTCCCAAATTGCGTGGACTAGCTTTATAGAAGGATGGACATAATGAAACCAATATCTTCTATTTCATAGCTTTTCTTTATAAAGAAAAGCTATGAAATAGAAGATATTGGTTTCATTATGTCCATCCTTCTATAAAGCTAGTCCACGCAATTTGGGAGAAGGTTGAGAAAAAAAATTCTTCGTGAAATAAGTTTTTTGTTTATTAGATGTCAAAAAATAATTGTAGAATCTTTTGAGAATGTAAACCTGCTTCCGGTGATCCTGAATTGTCTCTGATTTTGCCACTCGACTTTATTCATCTGTGTACAGATCGCAACTTTTTCCGTGTCTATGCAAACAACTTTAGCATCATAGAACTTTTGGCAACAATCTTTAAGTGCAAAAGACATGTTCCCTAACATCAAAACTGTTTCGGATAGTAGTGAGTTGTCCAGAATACACTTGGTCTTTGATATTAAATCTGCAGACGGATTTTGCAACTGATGATCGATCATGTTTTCGATGCTTGATAAAGGGCTTCCATCTAACGCCTTTCTTCTCTTCCGATTGCTGGAAACATTATTTTTTAATTGGACCAGTTGGCAAAAACATATAATGAAGACAAACGTTAAGAATCAACTTACTGGTGTTTTGCAACAGCCGTTTCATCGTTACAAGCAATCAACCGCCTTTTCACTATGGCTTTAATCTCTTCTGGCAAAGGTGCCAATCTATCCTGCTGAACACAACAAAATGTTCTTACCGGTAAAGCTTCGAATTGCTGAAGCGCTGGACCTCGTATATTTTTCCACGCACATTTTTTATCTGTGCAAGATAATAACGGCAGCTGGTCCAAGTTAGTTCTGTAAATAATATTAAAAAATAGAATATAAACATGTTTTTATTTTTAATTTTTACATTAGCCATTTTTTATGACAGACATTTCGTGTTCTTATTTGTTATTTGACTTACCTGTTACAAAATAATAACACAGCAACAATGTGCTTACAAGTTTCACTTTTGCCTGTCTTGCACGAGCACTCCATTTTCGCAATTTCAACAACAAAGTTTTCTTCATTTTCATCGTCGAAATTATTATTTTCATCTGGTACAATTGACAATGTTCCAGTTATTACATGCGGATCATGCATTAATTGACTTGATTGTAAACACAACGTGTATAAATCAACTTCTTCGTCAGTTTTTTCTGTTGCTCCGAACTTCACAACCATGTCAGAGTTTATCACTTTTTGTCCTTCTATCATATTCCGCGAAGCTGGTGTAGCTTTTGTAAAACCAAATATAGACTTTATGCTCACTGTTACGACACGCTCCATGATTTTTAAAGTTCCAAATAATACGTTTTATTCGTTTTCCGCACAACTGTCTCTAATGTGTAAATACAAATAATATCTTTTCGGTCGCCATGTTTGTTGTCGTACACTAGCGCCGCTCAGCCTGCCGTGGTAATTTTCTTTCCCAATCGTTTCTTTAATTAATTTTTGGTGTTAAATATTTTAATTTCAGTTCAATTCATTGTAAAGTAAATTCATATATTTCGTAAACGAATATTTTCAATTTCTTTTGGTGCTGTTGTGAAACAATTAACTTTTGTTTTGATGACTGCAGCATTGTGGCTTTCTGTCATCAAAGCCCTTTTAAATTTCTCGGATTAAAATTTATATTACTTATTTTTTGAAGGATTGTAGATTAATTTCTCGCTGTGTAATCTGTAATATTTATTCATTTTTGTAATAAATTGTTATTGTTAGAAATTTTGATTTCTTTTAATATTCCTACACCTTCAGAAAACTTTCAGGGATTTCGATCATCAAACTAAAATTATTTTTATTTTCGAAACATACAGGATTGAGGTCTCTATCAATAACAAGGTTGTGGGATCTGTCTCTCATTAAACAAAGTAATTATACATTTTCTTATACCAAACTGGTATTTTCGTAAATTTATACACCCAGCACCACAGCTTTGTTGTAGTATCCAAAACAAATTTCGCAGATGATGGAATTTTTGGTTAGATATTTTCTCCAACATTATTCAGAAAAATCGCGCGGTAATAAAAAACATATAAAAACATGGTTAAGGTAAACAAATTATCTAATAACTAAACTACGTGATTTTGACTGAATTCATTTAATTTTGACGTATAACGAACATGACATAATAAATTATTACATTGTTCCGTGTATTCTTAAGTTGGATGAAATACTTTTTATTATAATCTTAAGTAAAAGCTTTTATAAATGAATAGTGTTATCAGCATTGTCATTTCGGTTGTTTAGTTTTTTTCAACTTCTTTAAAATATCGTAACATACAATTACCTTTAACTAACATTTTATAACGATAACTTTTTTCCTTCTTAAAGTTTGTTTGGAAAATCTAGGAAGAAGATAGATATGTTTTATTTTTATTATTAAATTTCCCATATTAACATTTAATATGGTAATTAAAGAAGCTAAAAAATTATCAATCACGAAATTAATTCTTGAATCTAAAAACGACTCTAAATCAATATGGAAACTTATTAAGAACAAATGCTTTCCTGATACCAGTGTGGGAATACCCTGTATTATTGTGGATGGTAAATCTATTTACCCAGGTAGAGAAATTTCTAAACATCTAAATAATTACTTCACATCTATTGGAAAAAATGTTAAACCCGCGATTACCCGGCATAATTATATCCCTTCAAATATAAATCCTATTTACGTGTAAAATATTTCCATACAAGAAGTTACAGAAGTAGTACAAATATAGGAATTCTAGACCCTCCACCCCTCTGCCCGATTTTTCGAGCGACCTTGGGAGGAGGTAGGTCAATCAGGCCGTTCTAGAAACCTCCGGAGGTGGGTGGAGGAATGTTTTGGTCTCAAACCTAACGGAACCTAAGCAAACCTAAGAATTATACTTTTCACTACTAGATAGCGCTACTAGTCTGAACACTAGCGAACTCTGTGCGTAAATTTGAAAAATTGTCAGTAGGTGGTGCTCAAAAACTTTTCATAGTTATACTTTTCACTACTAGATGGCGCTGAACAGTAGCGAACCCTGTAAATTTGAAAAATTGTATATAGATGATGCTGCAAAATCCTTTGATAGTAATACTTTTGACAACTAGATGACTCTAAATACTAGAGAACTCTGTAGTAAATTTGAAAAATTGTCAATAGATGGCGCTTGGTGTCTAAAATAACAATATATGCTAGCAAATTTTGAAATATGTATGATAAAAATACTATTACACTTTATTAATAAGGACCATCAGAAAATAAAAAAAATAATCTCAGCGTTCGTATACTTATGGACGCAACTGTATAAATGATAATTTTTTTCTTAATAAGCATATCCTCTCAAAGGTCACTTTGTATACATACATGCTTACAAAGCAATTTTTATTTGCATGTGCGCGGCGTCAGTATGTCGCGACATTGAAATATTATACTTCATTCATATAATCCGGGTGTTCCTTCATACATAATGTCGCCAATTATTATATCGCTACCAGATATTTGAAGCGGCTCACTTCTAATCACCCATTCGTCATCTTTTTTGTACGGTCCGTATACTACATCAATACCGCTATTTGGTTGAAGGTATAGTTGTAAGTATTTTCTTGCAATTGAGAAGCTCATTTCCAAAAGGCACTAAACGCCATTTTTTCACATATAGAGATATTTATATCACCATATTCGTCACATTCACCTCTACACGATTATGCACTTAAAAAAATTCCAAAAAATACTATAACCCATGAAACAGTGAAGCAAATATTTCGTTTATTTCCAAAACGTGCTAATTCCATAACAGTTTACTCCCATAAAGTACTAAAATATAATATTTCTAATAAGTACTTAATCCCATACTAGCTTTCGTAAGCATGAAATGTTATTTCCAAAACATACTAAAATTATTCAATGAAATATTGGCATGATAAACAATATTGTTGCAGTGAAAAAGCATTAATATTCCAAATTATTTTCAAGTGAATGATTTTCAAGCTGAAGAACCTAGTGAAAGTTGATAACCTAGGAAGAGGAAACTTAACCGTGACAATTGGAAGAAAAGTCGAGAGAAGGTTAGGAAACGCCTGTTTAAAGACAATGGGTTTCAAATTATTTGCAAACATAAGAGTGAGAACAGCTTCTGTAAAGCAGACAAGCTAACAGATGAGGAAGTAAAAAACTTTCATGATAAATACTGGAGCTTACTTGATGCCGTGAAGGAAATAATGTTTATTCAGAGACACATTCAGGTTAGTACCATTTCAAGGAATAGGATTCCAGAAGGTACTCGACAAAGACAGAGACTGTGGTCAACTAGTTATAAAGTGCCTTCTGAACATGGGTTTATTAATGTATGCAAAGAAACTTTATAAGCATTTTGAGTGTGAATCGCAGAAAAGTAGAAAAAGCTGCCCATGATATTCTACAGCCTGACGAAAAAGTGACTGAAACTCGTGGTGGGGCCAGAATTAGCGTGTTGAAGACTGACATGAATGACAAAAGAACTGTCCATATAAAATCCTTCAAATGCCGGGAAAAGCATCACGGAAGAGGAAACGCACCGGGGCGTGCATACCTAGCCAATCATTTAAATGTCAAGAAAATGTGGGAGCTTTTCTGTATCACTGATGATGGAAAAGATTGTAAGTACAGTACATATTATCGTATTTTCATGACCAGGTTTAATCTAGGATTTGGGTCCAGCAAAAGCGATGTGTGCAGTGAGTGCATAAAATTAAAACATGAGCTTAAAACGAATACTAAGAGTGATGAAGAAAAACGAGTTATTTCTACTGATCTACAACTTCATAAGGCTAGAGTAAACAGGTTTTATCAAGAACTTAAGACATTTCCAGATGGTACATTGACCATAAATTTTGATCTGATGCAAAATCAACCCCTACCAAAGACTCCAATCAGTGAGGCTTTTTATGCCCGTCAGATATGGTATTATATCTTTGCTGCTGTTATTCACAATGAAAAGAGCTGCTTTAACAAAGATACTATTCATTTCTACACAAGGGGACAAACTAGATTGGCTTTGCCTCTGTTCCACTTGTAATGAGTTTGTGACGTACTCTGTTTGTGTATATACACACTGTTTGCAGTGTATTAGTTTGGTTTTTTGTAGTAGTATGTGTATACACGCATACAACCACAACACACGTATTACCAGAGAGAGCTGTTCAACGTGTTCAACTAACAATGGGTATATCGTTAATACAATGGTATGTTGACTCGACGACGACTACTGACGGACTAATGCCTTAAGCTGTGACTGGGTTACAAAGGACTCCAAGCGAATTTCACTTTTTTTATGTTAGTTGGCTTCTAGTGTTCTATGTTTCTACAGGTGGGTCGAAAGTGCGTACGGCAGAGGCAGTAATGAAATTATATCGTGCCTAAGCCACTTTTTACACCATGTTATTGCACCGATGCTGGATGTAATTAAAAAGCTTCGTTTTTTCTGTGATTCATGCTCCGGCCAAAATGAAAACTATGCAATGATAATCATGCTGCAGAAGTTCTGCCTTTCAAGAAACATAGAATATGAGTGGCTATTTCCAATAAGAGGTCACTCCTACATGCCAGCAGACCAAGCATTTGGAATCCTTGAAAAAAAGCTAAGACAGAAAGATGCAATCTTGTTGCCATCTGATTACGATGCTCTTGTGTCCTTAGTGGGAACTTTACATTGCGTAGGTTCTACTATTATCGTCCAAGACTGGGGACATTATCAGAACCAAGAAGGGTTTCAAGATCACAGAAGCAAAAGTCATTGGGCTTGACCTGAAACATAAAACCAAAGTTGATTTTAAACCAGTTTACTCCGTTAACTTTAATTATTTTTATCTTTTAAAGAAGAACACCAAATTTGATTCTGAAATTTTGAATCTTCACCAACAACGCAAGGCCAGCCGTATAACACAAGTCAAAGCAAGAGATGTTAAAAACCTTCTAAGTGCATTGAGTCGAGAGTGGGAGAGTACTGATTTTTACAAGAAGGTTCTTGAAAATCCAACAGAAGATGAAGTTGCAGACCAAGGCATTGTTGTTGTTAACGAAGACCTTTTGTAAAATAGCTAACTGACAGGCCAACTTAAGTTGTGAATAATAAAAATAATTGTTTGTATGAATTGAGTGTTTTGTTCCAAAAAATCCTAATTCCATATCGTTTGTTTCCAAAAAGTACTAAGTACCAAATTTATTTCCAAAAAGTACTATCGCAATTTTTGACATTTTTTTAAAAATTGGTAATGAAGAACATAATAATTTGTTAAATATTAAAGAATTCAAGAAATTAATGCCCTTAAAATGATGCATAAACCTAAAAATTATCTTTAAAAATAAACTTATAGTTTTTCTTATTTCCTGTAAAATTTCGATGAATGGAGTTAGCACGTTTTGGAAATGAGCTTCTCAATTGGTCCAAACTCTTTTGGTAAATCTGCAGGTGTGGCCATCAGTTTTCGAACAACACTTTGCGATGATCCGAGGGATTTTGGTGTTTCAAATACATTTTGTTCTTCTTCTGGATACGCTTCAAAAACATCTTCTGGGAGATCTTGTATTCAAATATCTTCTGGGAGATCTTGTACTGAAATATCTTCCTCCTTTGTTGGTAGAGTATAGTAGTTTGCCGTTTGTTTTTCCAATTTTTTCTTTTTAATTTTAGGTGTGAATGCATCCGATACTTGTGTCTCTTCTTCTTTTGTTTCCACTTTAATAGAATGTTTCTTCCTATTATCACTTAACTTTGTAGCTATTTCTTTAAGTGGAGTAAGTGACTGGTTCCAATGTACTTTGCAGCAACATATTTGACTCCACTTTTCCAGATCGTAAAGCATTAAATTTTTTACGAATATTGCTCGCCGCTTTTATAATATTCTTTTTAATCGCCTTTTCATCCATTTCAATGACTGCTTTCTTGAACGATTTCCCAAGAACTGAAGTTCTATCACATATAACTGTTGTATTTATAGGACCAGTTTAGGACCAGTATAGGACCAGTATACAGCTAAGTGAGCAGTTAGCAGGTCGGTTCAGAACTGGTGAATGTGTGAATGCAAGTACGTTGGACCGACAACAACATTAATCAATTATTTGGCATTAAACGAAAATGAAAGCAAACCACTCTACAACGCTGGATGGTGTCCGGGTGAAACAATTAAAGTAACGGAAAAAGGCTACTTCAATTTCTGTCTACCATTGGCACGAATGTTTGGATTTCTTAACCATTACAAGAAAGTTATCATCAACGCGAAACATCAGCTGATTCTGACTCGTGCTCGGACGGATCTCGACGCAGTTGTATAATCAACGGATGACGTCACTTTCCATATACATAAAATTCAATGGATGGTTCCACACATTACAGTTGCAGATGAGCAGAAACTGAAGCTGTTGAAATATGTGGAAAATAGTCAAGATATAACGATTGCTTTTCGATCATGGGATATGCATATACAACCAACGATTCCAACGGCAAGACAAAACATTTGGACGGTGAAAATATCAACTTTGCTGGAGAAACCGCGTTTCATTATATTCGCTCTACAAACGGATCGACGAAATAAAAAAGACAAACCTCTACCAGGATGCCATCTCCGTAGATAATACATATACCCGCAATTTTGACAAGATTATACCTGGCGCTGTCAAAAGCATCAAAGTGCGCACGCCCACTGAAAATTGAATAATTATTTTTATCATTCACCTTACTTATTACGGGCACTTTGTTTTCGGAATTCATCGTAGTTGCTCTTCATTTTTAACTCTCTAATGTTAATTCACAAAACTTTCATACTAACCTTATTCGTTTTTCGTGATGCAGTTTGATTGTATATTTTTTCAAATTATTAAAATTTTTAAATAATGCTTTTCATATCTCTAATCATTTTAAACTTAAAATGTTGCTTTCAACTGCTTTTTAAACTTTTTAATTGTAAATCAGTGTTGTTGTTATTTTTTATTTTTAATTTCAAATGTTAATTTGACATACAAATACAATTATGTAAGTAGTAATGATTTTTATATTTTTATATTTTTGCATTTTATCTATGTACATTAATAAACTTTTCCCCAGAGGCCTGAAGAAGACTATGAATAATCGAAACCGGTAGCCTTTAGGAAAAAAACACATTTTTGTTTTTCCTGGATCACCATTACTCCAAAATATCCTTAAAAAAAAAAAAAGACAAAGACTAGTGTTTTTGATCATTGTGAACTTTCAGATGTTAAAGTTTATTTAAATTCTGCGAAATACCCGTACATGGATTTGAATTTGGACTTCAGTAATGGTAAATATGCAGTAGCATATCACATGTACTTCAAGTTTCAATAAGCATATTATGATTGTAAGAAGAATGAACCGCTTTTAAGTAAACCACAATTCAAGAATATCGCGCCAATCATATTCATCGATTGTTCTCATCAAAACGAATCATTGAAAAGTGGACCGATGGATATTCGAATTGAATTTAAAACGTTGAAGGAGGTACCGGAGAATACGTCAGCATTCTGTCTTCTACTACATGATCGCATGGTTCAGTATAATCCGTTGACGAATATTGTTACAAAATATGTATAAAACACAGTAGTCCGACTTTAAATCAAACAGTTTCGCTCTAGACTTCGCACAATGACGACCGATGCGGTCATTGTTGACTTCCAAAGATTTTCAAGTGCAGCAAATGGGAAATTCTACATAAAGGAATTAGCTGTGTTGAAATTCGATTCTTTCAAAGAAAATTATGGTGAAGATTATATACTACAACACTATATATTCAAATCGCCAATACCGTTTTGCGGATTAAGTGAAAAAGATCAGCGTACAGCTCGTTGGTTGCGGAAAAATCACCATGGGTTCTCCTGGGTGGACGGACATATTGAATACGAGGAGCTACAATACATTTTACTAAACACTCTACATGGAACTAAAATCATCTATACAAAAGGTGAAGAAAAAGTGCGATATTTGAAGCGACTACTACCAGCGGCGCTCATCGTGAACTTTGAAGAAGTAACAATTTGTCCCAAGTTGGGGATTATAACATCGACATACACTAGTCCTCGATGCGATCAACATTCTGGAGCAATTTGCGCCATGAAAAATGTTATATCCATACACAGATATTATTGTAATAACATTTAAATATTATTTTTAATTTATTGTAAGAAATATATTTTATATTTTAAATAAATTTAAAAAAAAATAAAAAAAAGTGTTTTTATTTAGAGGAAAACCTGTACAAATTTTCAGATAAAATATATAAATTTTTATACAATCATAGAAGTTTAAACCTGTTTCAGGTTGAGTTCTGAATCTAGGTGCAGAGTTCGCTAGTTTCAGACAAGCAGCGCAATCTATTAGCAAAAATTATAACTATCAAAGGCTTTTACAGCATCATCTATATACAATTTTTCAAATTTACAGGGTTCGCTAGTGTTCAGCGCCATCTAGTAGTGAAAAGTATAACTATCAAAGGTTTTTGAGCACCATCTACTGACAATTTTTCCAATTTACGCACAGAGTTCGCTAGTGTTCAGACTAGTAGCGCCATCTAGTAGTGAAAGGTATAATTCTCAGGTTCGCTTAGGTTTGAGACCAAAACATTCCTCCACCCACCTCCGGAGGTTTCTAGAACGGCTCCGATTGATCTACCTCTTCCCAAGGTCACTCAAAAAATCGGGCGGAGGGGTGGAGGGTCTAGAATGCCTATATTTCTACTGCTTACAGATATGATAGCTTCTCTAAAAAATAAAATATCACCCGATCTATATTACGTTTCAAATAAATTAATAAAATTATTATGTAACGAAATTGTTGTTCCCGTACATAATAGTATAAATTATATACTATCTACTGGAGGTTAGTTTAGTTAATAAAGAATTTTTTATCATAAAATGAATCAAAGAACCTTATTAAACATTAAATTTGGGACAAAATATTTCATTGAGTCAAATTGCTATCATCAATATTTCACATTACATTACAGGGCCTTAAATTTTAAATTTTTTGAAATTTTGCGTTTTTTACATTTTTAAGCTAAACTATTAAAGGTAGGACCAAAATAACAGTTTTGTAGTCTAACTGACGCTTTACAAAAAAGTTACTGACAAATTTCTCTTACTATAAATAATTACAAAGTTACAGACCCTCAAAGTTTATTTTAGTTATATTTTTAGCGAATTTTCAGTTCTTTCTAAATCTAAATAATTTTTTCTCGGGAAGGTTTATTTTTTCCAAGATATTAGGTCTATTACCCTTACTCAAACCCTATAATTTTTATTTGATTGTACAAGCTACCAAAAAGTTAACAAAATACGACGATGAAAAAGAGTTTAAGATCTCTAATATTTACTATGAATATGAGTACTTCGCTTAAATAATGTTGTGAGATTGCTATAATGTACCCTCTAAAGAAAAGGGATATTTTTGCAAGCGTATCTACTACCAAAGCAGAAGCGGAATTAAAAACATTAATTGAACTCAAAACATCAATAAACTCTTTCTTTTTCTCAAGTTATATTATATTATGTTATCAATCTATATAATTTTTAGAATAAAGAATTTGTTACATTGCATATTCGTTTCAATGGCAAAACTGTAAATTTTAACAATAAAATTAGCTTTAACGAGAATTACAAAGCAGTAAAAATTTTGGAAATAAATATTTAGAAAAATACTCCATTGCTACCCATATTTCGCCACCGTGAGACGTGGTGTATGAGCTAGTCAAGTTTCATTTAACGTCTTACAAAGGAAAAAATTTAAAAGAGAAATCAATGTCTATTTTTTTATTAATAAAAAAAGACAAACGGCAGGTAATGTTGGACTTTTGTAAATTTAAACTAGTTTATCATAGTTATGAACGTATGTAATTATATTATTTTAGAAATAGGGCAGATACTTAATGTCGTTTTTATACATAAGTAATATATGTAGTACCGAACATGGCATGCATTTGTACTTAAATATTATTATGTACTACCAACTGAAATAGTTCCATAAAAATATATGTTATAGAGTACTAAGAGACATATTATTGAATAGAAAATAGTGGGTGTCGCTAGCGCGTAAGTGCTAAAAAAAATTTTACTTAAATTAAAAAATTTAAAAAAATTAGTACAATAAAGGGATATATTGCATCATTTGCTATTTAGGCTAAGCGTAACCATATAAAGCAGGTCGATATTTATAAAATTATCAAGTTATCATTGAAACTTTGTAAAGTGTTCAACAATATCAGTTTCTGTAAAATTTTGTTACCGTTTTTAAACAAGTTTATTGTTGTTGTCAATAATGGAATTGAACTACCAAGCTAGTGTCAGTCAACAAGATTCAGCACTTACTTCGGAACTAATAAGAAGCCTTAAAACTGGAAAAGTTAAGCCGTGGTTAAAACTGGGTGATATGGTTATAAAAAAACCATACAGAATTATTGATGTCAAACAAATCCAGTCGAAATTTGATCCAACTCGAATGAAGACTGTGTTGGAATTAGAAAATGGATACTTGTCGTCACCTGCTCGGTTCGATAATATGGATTCACCGTCGTTTGAGCGATTGAAATACACACCTACTTTAGCCGTGGTCAATAATGGAGTAGTAGGCAAAACGTTTTGGATTGAATTCGAAGAAATAAATTTGCTAGGATACTACAATTCTGCGCATTGCGATAATATTTGTAATTAATAATAATTTTTTGTTATATAAAATCATATATGTATATTCTTTTTTCAAAAATAAACAAATAAATAAAAAAACGTATTTTTTAAAAAATTACTTTTTAACAATTTTTTGTTTTACAATAGTAATGTTTGTACATAGATATTACATTTTGTAATGCACAATTTCCAGAAAAATGGCTTCCGCATCGCGGGCTATTGTAAGTTGTTACCAAGATCCGTAGCTTTGGACAGCTGAGTACTTCTTCAAAATTCATGATGATTGTTAATGGCAGTAGTTGTTTAAGATAGCGAAATTTTTCGTCACCCTTCACGTACACGATTCGAGTTGTGCGTAGTGCATCCATTAAAATATATTGCAACTGTTGACGTTGTGACTTTTATAATACTATTCATTTTTTCTCTTCTTCTTTTTCTTCAAAATCAAGCCCAACTGTTGTAAAAAATTCGCGTTTGCCAAAGTTAATGGTTGCTTTCTTGTCACTGATCTGCCTAGGCTGGTGGTAAGATGTAAACTGTTTGATTGGACTGGTCTTTCTTCATTAAATACCGACATGTTTTATGCCGGTTTTAAGCGTAACTTAATCGTTATCGTTTCGTCTCGAAAATTAACCAAAGTGCCGTGTTGATCCACAATACGGAGCACTAGAGATGTTATTCGTTGCACGCTCACAGGTATATAGATTATTGTATTTGGTAACTCACTTATTTTATACCCAGCTTCAACTTGTATAGAAAACGCATAAATATTATATGATTGAATGTTATTCAGGTAGCTGTTTGTCGTAATATTTGTAGTTTTCTTCGGCAGTTTTCGTTTATTGAAACCCACCAATGACCCGATAGATCGGTTTTTATCGAAATGTATTGTTTCCGTACATTTAATTGAACTTTTTAAAGTATTGTTAGTTGCACGTAGTAAAGGCGGCGCATTAGTACTTGTTTTACCACTCTTTGTCAACATATCATCTATATAATTTTCCAAGTCAGTAGCTAGGCTGTACCGATACGACGGCATAAGAGAACGGCGGCTAATTGGTCTGTATAGTTATTATCAGCGTGCGATAAGTCGTTGTTGTTTGTTGAGTTGGTTAATTGGTCTGTGCGATAAGCCGTTGTTGTTTGGTTGAGTTAATTGGTCTGTGTGTGGCTTTTTTATGTTCATTAAAGTTAATTGGCTAGTTTCTTGAACGTTGCGCGCCCATTAAAGTTAATTGGTGCTGATAAGACACTCCGGACTTCGGAAATGTGATATGATAAAAAATTTTTTGAAACCCTCACCAAATTTCGTGAGTGTATAAAAGCTGTGAGTAAAAAATTCGAGAGCACAGCAAGCGTTGAGCAAGCAGTGAGATTTAGTTCAACAATGGAAAAATATTGTTGCAAGAGTTTAAGAACTATAAGAGTTTAATTAAAGCTAGTGAGTTAAAGAGGGTGAAAAATATAAAATTTGTGGTTTTCGACGCGTGAAGACCAAGTTTGGTGAGCGAATTGTTGTGGAATTGGAAACGCATTCGTTGTTCTTACCAGCCCGATTCAGGTATTTAACGGATGGGGTCTTAAAGGAAACTAGACGCAGCAAGATTGGTGTTGTAATAATTTAAATGAGTTGGAAATTAGTAAACTTTGTAAATATTATCTAATTTATAAGAATAAAAAATGTATTGAATTTGCAGCATAAAAAGATATGTATAATAAATGATAAAAAGAACATACATTGTGTGTGTAATTATTTTTATCATCCTTGGTTCTAATAATCTTTTCCAGACTTCACAACTCCGGAATTGTGAGATCATAGATATTTTTAGAATTTTTTTTTCACACGCATGTTATAACTTGTTAGCCGAATGCTGAATCAGAAATCAGTTTCTATTTTTAGAACACGCGTTAAGACTTGTTATAAGAGCGCGGGATCGGAAATCTGCTTCTACTTTTAGCATATAACAATTGTTTCCAAACGCCCACAATCGAGAAATCTGTTTCTACAACGGCACCAGCTCTAGGTATTTTTCCATACTTTCATTCGTTATACAAAATGTGTATTTAAACGAGCCGAAGTTAATGTATGCATGCTGTATTGCTATAGAAATCAAATTTATTGTAGACTCAAGGTATACATACATATTAATCTTATCAGTAGATAAAAATAAAAATAGTTTTATAACAAAAAGAATTAAAAGAGATAATTATTATGCCTATTTATATAATATGTAATTTTAGGCTTTACGCTTTGTCTAGTAGTATAATAAATAGTGTTCATTGGTCTGTGTTATCAACATATTTTGAGAACTATAATTTGCTTTAAACACTAAATTTATTAATAATATTTTGAATTGAGATATCCAATTGAATATATGAATATTATACCCATAAAATTCACAGATATACCCATAAAATTCACAGAAAATTGTATTTTATATTATTTAAATGAGGATATAAGATAATTGATATACTTCACACGGTTTTGTCCACCAACAAGCTCAATTTTAAACTAAATTAAATTTTAATTATAGAATACACACACACACACATATCATTTGAGTTTTAATAAATAAGAATTTTATTTCTTGCAATTACTAGTAAAGATATTCACTATCTTAATTTCATATCAAAAATCTCCTAAGAATATATCGAATACGTAAATTTGCAAGCCATTTAACACCACCCGAAATTTTTGCGATATTTAACTAATTAATAATTATCAAAATGGCCGTCAGTTATATAAAAATACCTCAATTATTAATAAAATAATGTTTTCTGGTGTAGTTATGTAAAGGAAATAAAAATATTATCTAATATGTATATGAAATCTGAATGAAGCGGCATACAACAACAATAATAATAATATAGCGGATGTTTACAAAGTATATATGTTCTTCACAAAATACAGGGTGTATATAGTAAATATAGCTTGTTCCATTAAAATTTGAATTTAGACAAGTAAATGAGCCAAAATTTGGGAGCAAGTATTGCTCTTGGTTGTGGCAGGGTTTCTTGAAAATGAACTATGTAAATTGGTACTTACATATTTTGTATATAGCTATTCATTCATGAACTAATCAATTTTAATCAATAGAATGTAGTTCCAACTCAACTCACCATAATATTGAGAAACACATCATCAACTTAATCGCATTTGGGTTTAGTATTTATTAAGTGTTCGATATATTACCTGAAAATATTAAAATTGGGTTTGGGGTTATTAAACATAAACTCGTATAAGTATTAAAACATTTTTATTTTAAACACTATGTATATTACACATATATTATTTTGTTATCTAAATACATCCGTATAAATAGTTATAAATATATACATTGTTTTTTGCTTTATTCACAGTAATTTAGTAAGAATCTTAGTTAATCAGTTAATCGCAAATAAATTTGAAAACTTAAACCTCATAACTGCTATATTCATCACTTAGCAGGTATTTCTTTATCACAAGCGATGGTTCAATAATGTTAGCTTTTTCCAACCCATCGATTATCGAAAATATTATTTTTCAGCCTATTAATGTTCTTAAGTAAATCGCCGTGATTTTTTATATAATAACCAAATGTAGCCGGTTGCAAAGAATCAGTTTCATCTTCTGTTATACTTAAACTGCGTAAAATATCCAACATTTCTTGTCCAGTTGCTGTGGTGGTAATGAGTTCTAGTAACTTATACATTGTTTTTGGAATGCGCCAATTATTAACATACTCCAAGTTTTCAGTATTGCTATGATGATCCATAGCGTTGGTGTACTTGAACTGTTTAGTTGGTACTTCTGTTTCAACATATTCATTTGAACAACATATTCTATGACGCTTCAGACTCACTGGTTTGATTGAACTGGAAGTTTGTTCGTCACCTTTTCTACAAATGTTTTCAAGCTCTTTGATCATTAAAATATCTAGAGCAGTTTCTAAAAGGTTAGTTAATTTAGGAAATAAGGGTGTTTCATTAGTAATAGATGTTAAATTATTTTCTCGCTCATTTTCATTAACCAAACTATCCTTTTCGTTCATCAATTGCAAAGAGTTTTGTGATTTCTTTAAGGAATCAAATTTAGCTTTAATTGATTCAGTTGCAGCTATCATTCTTTGATCAAGAGGATTCATGGTGCAATCAATATCATTTGCTGAGTTATTTTTAATTAAGCATGATGTATTTTCTTTATCATTCATTGTTTTATTACTGTAAGAGTTATCAAAAGAATCAGAATCATCATTTTCACGAACATTTTGAAGAAATGGATATTTATTTCCCTCATCAATATTTTTTTAATTATAAGTATAATCTGTGGCGAAACGACCGTTTCCACCACAATTAAACTTCATAATTACACATTAAGTGTAACAAGTTTTATTTAAAATTAATTAATTAAGCGAATAATTTTGAAGTACAACCCTTAAATATATTATTCGTATAACCGTGTCCAACCCTGTTTCAAAGAATGATTAAAAATATTTCCACCAATGCTGTCGAGTGGAATAATACCGATTCTCTAGATCGGTCTAGAACATTCGGCGGCCATTTTGGTTGGCCGGTTGTTCTTTTCCTTGTGTTAATACACGCGGCATTCGGTTTCCGACCTTCCAACGCGGTGCAACTGTTCAATTAATAATTTCTTTTTTTAATAAAAATTTTTCTTAATATGTGTGTTTAAGTCAAAGACGTTTTAGGCGACGATGGGCGGTCTTGCCCACGACGCGTTATTGCTAAACTTTTTTTAAATAATTTAAAAAAAACGGTTACCGCGACCATAACCACACCAGCCATCTAATTAAAACCAGGTATGTGTTGTACCCCCCTTTTTTTTTTTCTTCCTTACCTTCGAACGACCGTTTTCCATTCGCCAAAAAAAATAATAATAACAGAATTAAATGTGTGTAATAATAACAATCGGATCTTGCGAACCCACGCGGGTAATCCGAGCTGAGTTGCATGGAACCCGCCCGCGTGTATCCGCGGTATAATCCGAAAATATATATATCTGTTATTGAGGAACCGAGCGCTGCCCGCCATTGGTTGTTTTTACAGTCCGGAAAGGAGGACGAATTCAAACCACCAGTGAACAAGGGCTCGGTGAATCAATCAGCTTCTCCAGAAAAATTTGGGTGACGGCATGTAGTCATTACAATTGTACGTCAGAAAATCTACTTGTCTACCCCCCGGGGGCTACAATGTCGTCGTCAGGTAGTTCGGACGGTCGTCCTAAGGTAACAACAATAATTCTCCTTTTTAATACCATGTTTTTCCGGCATTAGTTTATTATATTTAAAACACCCCCTTTAGTGACATTCTCATGTATTGTTCGTGTTATAAGTACCTAAACTCGTCATAGCAGTCGACTTATACCAAAAAAAAAATAGCGCAACTCGCACTTGACCTTATTTAAAAAAAAATAATCATCGTTAATCCCTTTTTTTTTAATCTTATATTATCATATTTTCAACACCTTTATCGATGCTGTTTGGGCTAACGATACCGCTCGGCACCTAATGGGTTAAAAACTACACAAAAAAAATGATAGTCAATTAAACCATAAAAAAAATGCCTTTTTCTTTATTTAAATTGCTGATTGTCCGAATACTTATTGACGAGCGGCACCGTTATCCCTCACTTAATTTTTAACACAAACCAAAAAAAAACCCTTTTTTTAAAAATGTATTTATTAAAATTTAAGGTTACACACTTGTTAGCTATGTATTTAATGTGTTGCCTTTTTTGGTTAGTTAGCGTATAACATAATTCACTGTTGTATTTATATTTTCCTACACACGTGTAATAAATTGTTAAATTGATGCATTTTTTTTTTTCCTTCCAACCCATGTAGTCTTGTTAATCTTACCAAGAAGACTAATTCGTTTCTTAACGAGCAGCAATCCTACAACAAAAAAAAACACATTATCCACGTTCAAAAAAATTAACATTACAGAATTAATTCTTCTACTCAACCTCCAATGGAAAACTAATTTTCTTCCTTGGTATCATTTACTTCATAAATGAAGGAACTCAATTGTCGCAGTCTGTCTGTTAGCATTTACAGTAAATTAGCTGTCAAATTGACGTTTGAGCTCCTTCATCACACGTTCGAAGCGTTGATGTGGGTAGTTACAATGGAGGGTTATACTGTCCATGTAAATCAATTTCTCTCAGTTCACCAGGTGTTTACATGCGGTCATCCACGCTATTTTCTCTCGCCAATTGCCACGGGCGAACATTAATAATCGATAAATGATTAGCGATTGATCAGTCGGACCGCCGGTGACAGCCCTGCGGTTTATAGCTTCCACTGTCGTAGTCATCTAATACCGATTTGCCGGCACCCGGTCGGTCTCTCCTAATCATAGTGGCGCAGATGTGGGTTTTTTTTTAAATAGTCAATTAATTCCTAACTGATTTCTTAAATCTCTTCAACGTACCCGTCCATTGAGAATCGACTTCGCATTACTATTTTCATGGGTACTTGGGTGGCGATCAGGCAATTGACATTACACCCCGGTCAATGCCCTGGCTACTGCAGCAGTATTTTTCTCTAATGAGTTCACCATCAATTATTAAATTTATTGTCACAACTGTTTAAAAATTAGTTAACCACCCACTTCATTAACACTGGTTTAACTCTATAACGATTCATAATTTTACCGACTCTCCCCCATATCGTTTCATGGTAGCAGAGCGTGGTTACAGCAAAAAAAATAAATAAATAAATAAATAAATAAATAAATAAATAAATAATATAACAGTGAACTGTGTGAACATTTCATAAACAGAATGGGCAGTCCCTTGTAACTTGGGGTCCTGTTGTCGGAAACACATGGTACCGTTTCTCCACCGTCGCGGGCCCACCACCCCCCGTCGCCGCCTAAACATGATATACTGATTTATTATCTATTATACTCGCGGTTTGGTTTTACGATTATATTCGACTCTAGTACTGTATTACTATATTCGGTTAATTAAATTGTTCTATTTTACTGAGTCGTTAAATTAATTATATATATATTAAATTGAACAGTTGCACTAAGTTAGGGTTTAGGGTTTCCTCATCTGGATATTCAAAAAAAAAAATACGCATAGATTTTAGAATAGAATAGAATAGATTTAGAATAAAAAAATAAAAAGGACCGGACAGTTTACTAATTGCGCCGCTTCTGGCGGCGTTTTAATTGCTGATTTTCAGTCCCTCTCACTTCCTTCCAGTCGGAAACCGAAAGGTCAGAAAATTAATCGCCCAAATACAAGGAGTGGTTCTTACCCGCGGCTGCCGTCATGTTTCGCTCCCCGATAGAGACGAGAAGCAAGGTACAGCGGTTACCAACAACAGCAGAGGACGAAGCATCGTCGTCGGGCGCCGATTCTGGACCGAACACCGGCCGGAGAAGTGGGTCGCCACCTGTGGAGTCGGATAACATCGTGGTCGCTCCTCTATCATGGTCCACTGCACAGCCACCACCTGCTACCCTTACGTCGGAAGATGGCAACAAGGTTAAGGAACCAACCCAGTCGTGCAGCGGCGAACACACCTATTACACTAGCGACGTGTGTGGTACTAAGCCGGGCGAGCACAGTATACCTTCATGGCACCCCATGGGGGATCTATTACAACACCCTCAACTTCCAACATCAATGCCGTCGACAGAGCGAGCCACCGACGCAGCAATCGGGTGTGAACGCGGCGTCGCTTCGCCGCAAAAGAATGAACTAGAATCAAATAAGTTATCGCTAAATCAACAACCATCTCAGCGTAACCGTTGGGGGAACCAAGATGAATATACCGGAACACGTACTAAATTCGACGTAAATCCCGCCTGGAACGACACGATGCAAGCCAACACCATGGCCCTAAACGAAGTTGTAAAGGCGTTAGGCCAGTTTAATCACCCGAGTACCAGGGGGTTCGCTCGAACAGCCAACCACGTCGGTGCCCCTGAATTTCCAGTTAAAATTGGGGTCTCAATTGGAGAGTTTTTACGCGATGTTCCGAACTGTGACGGAACCGAATTAGATAATGTAGTCGAATTTATCCAACAAGTCGATCATCTTACCGATCTGCAAGTGATTCCACCGCACGTGCTAGTCCGTCAGCTTTTGATGAATACGACCGGGCGCTTCCGAAACTGGTTCGCTAGCGTCATCTCCACAACAGTCGATTGGAACCGGGTCAAAACCGCCATACTGCAAGATTTTATAGACCCGGAACAGCGTTCCCTTTTGGTGCTGAAACTTGTTTACGATAGATTCCAATACCCGAACGAATCCTTGGTAGCGTTTATTGAGGGCATGCGTTCACGTGCTCGAGTCATACAGTTGCAAATAGCCGAACAAGAATTAGTCACCATTATATTGGCCCGTCTCCGTGTAGAAGATCGACGCCTACTCCTCAGTGTTGGTGCCGGTCCAGGCTCGGTAGCCCAACTGTTACATCACGCCAAGCGGTTAGAACACCTGCAGCGAAGGGACGAATTCTACAACCTACGTATGGGCGTCACTGCAGCAACAAGGGGCCAGCAGAGCAACTCTTCCTCCCAAGCCTAAGCCGCTTCGGGTAGAACCCACTCCGGTCATCAAAAAAACTAATCGGTAAGTCGACTGCTATTGATGACGAATTTATTAAACCTTTGGATAGTACCCTTACTAGTAAAAATGTCACTGAAAAGGGAACCGTTAACCCTCAGTTCTTGTTAAAATCACCCCGCATCAGATCAGGTCTACACCACACTTGTCCAAAAATATTTCAATCCATTCCGGTCAAATCTAAATTCCCAGGACAATGTCCAACCATACCTGTTAAGTTAGGGAATTTTTCAGTACAGGGCCTCTTGGACTCTGGGTCGGAAATAAACGCGTGCTCCAAACAAGTCAGTAAGATAGTAGTAGCTCTAAACAGCGGGAAGTTACTTAATAGTAACACCCAAATACTCTTAGCCGACGGTAGAACCTCAGTTACTCGGTCGCTGCTGGTGACCAAACTGTCGGTAGGTCCATACACTTGGTTTACTGAATTTGTTGTCATCCCGAACACCACATCCCAAGTCATTTTGGGCGCTAGGTGGATGCACAAGGCTCGCGCTAAAATAGATTTCGGAAATAAGGCCTTACACTTCGAATTTGACCGCGCTAATAAAATACCATTTAACCAGTCCGACTCTGGTTACACCGTTCGCTCCATCACTCCTCCTCAGCTCAAGGGGATTAATTTAGATCATTTATCGGATCGTCATAAGGAAGAAGTGTTGCGGATTTTAGCTAATTTCCCGGATGTCATAGATGCTGAACGTCTGGGCCGTGCCAAGGGGATAGAGTATAGCATTCAATTAAAAGACAATATTCCGGTCCGTCTGAGGCCGTACTTCGTTAATGAGGTGGTGGCGAAGGAACTCCGTGACCACCTGGACGAATTGCTTAGTTTGGGTATTATTAGGCCGAGTAATAGCGAGTACAGTTCGCCCTGTTTCTTCGTACCAAAAAAGGGCATTACTAAACGAAGGATGGTCATTGACTATAGGCAACTCAACTTACACGTCCGATACGATTCCTATCCCCCTCCTAATATGGACGTAATCCTACAAGGCGTGGCAAACAATAAATTTTTTTCATCCTTGGACTTGAAATCCGCGTACTATCAAATTCCGCTAGATGAACGGTCGAAACCGATAACCGCGTTTTCAACACCGTTCGGACTTTACGAATTCAACTACCTGCCATTTGGTATTAAAATAAGCGGCGCCGCGCTAGCTAGACTGATGGATAATTTATTTAAGGATTTACGCTATACCGGGCCTAATTCTCGAGTCCTGGTTTATTTTGACGATATACTAATAGCCTCTCGGACCTTCGAGGACCATGTTAATCACCTTGAAATCGTTTTACAGAGACTAAAAACCGCCGGTCTCACATTATCCCCAAATAAAATGGAGCTGTGCCGGTCGCAGATAAAGTTCCTCGGACACATAGTCTCCGAAAAAGGGTTGTCCGCCGACCAGGATAAAATTTCAGCCATAGCCTCCCTACCGGTACCTAACAATATAAAAAAATTAAAATCCTTTCTCGGGATGACTTCTTTCCTATCACGCTTCTTACCGAACTACGCTACCCTGTCGGCCCCACTAAATAGATTAAAAAGAAAAGGAGTCAAATTTGAAATGGGAACGGCGGAAGTGGACGCCTTCCATAAGCTTCGTCAAGCTTTAATGTCAGCTGAAATTTTGGCATTTCCGAGATACGACCGAAAGTTCATTCTTCGCTGCGATGCGAGTCAAGTTTCTTTCGGTGGTGTCTTGATGCAACACGACGATGAAGGGAAACTCCGACCCATCGCTTATGCGAGCCGTTTAATCACTCCTACCGAGCAAAAATATTCAATTCCCGAATTAGAATGTACTGCTCTTATCTACTGTTTAGAAAAGTGGGAACCTTACCTCCAAGGCGTATCCTTCGTAGTCCAAACCGATTCAAATATTTTAAAATTTATTTATCAACACCCGAAGCAGTTAGGGAAAATTGGTCGCTGGATTTTAAAACTGTCAAAATTCGACTTCACTGTTGAACATATCAAGGGCCGTGAAAATTCAATTGCCGATGCCTTGTCTCGGTTATACGACGAAGAACCACATGATATCCAAAATCACGACAACACCCAAGTTGAACGATTTCAAATTAGCACCATAACGGAACTAAATAAGCTCCCTTTAGCCTTATCAGATTTACCTCGGTTGCAGAGGGAAGATCCGGATCTCAAGTTCATCATTGACCAGTTGGAGGCCAATGATGTGGTTATAGACTATGAGCTCCGCGACCAACTTCTCTGTAAGCGGGTTGGAAAGAACAAATTGCGTCGTATTGTTGTACCAAACGCAGCGCGGCACGAGCTAATTCGTTATTTTCACGTAGGAGGTGCCCACCTGGGTATCACCAAAACGTACCGTTCAATCGCCAGAAGCTTCTACTGGCCAAATCAGTTCGCCGAGGTATCGAGATTCGTCAGAACCTGTAAGAATTGTCAGCGCTTTAAACCCGGTAATTCCACAATAGCAGCCCCTCACGCGGCTACGACAGTTGACACCAACTGGCACACCGTCTACTCGGATATAGTCGGCCCATTACCGATGTCCGCGACCGGTAACCGTTACATACTCTCTCTCTTGTGTGGTCGTAGCCGGTGGGCAGAATTTATTCCAATTCGTAACACCCGCGCCATAACTATCACCAAACACCTCAATAACGTTTGGGCCCGACTGGGTCCGTGTCAAGTGCTAGTGACCGATAACGCGACTTATTACACCGGTTCGGTTTTTCGGAAGCACGTATACGCGTGGGGTATCCACCATACCACCACGGCCCCGTACAGGCCTCAGAGTAACAGGACAGAACGAGCACACCGAAATATAAAACCAGCCCTAGCTATTCTGTTGCGTGAAAACGCCCTCACACACAAACGGTGGGACGCCATCCTGCCCTACGTGGCGTTTTCGCTTAATGGCTCAGTACACGAGGCCCTTAACACTTCGCCGGCCACTGTATTTCTCGGGCGGGAACTTCTATCACCCCTTGAATTGTCACTAGGAGTTGCCGACATAGTGTTAAACGATAGACCACCAACACAGGAAGAAATCGACTCGGCTATAAAAAAGGCGCGTGATAAGGTCCAAAAATACTATAACCGCTGCCGGCCAGCTAGACACGGCTTGCAGATTGGTCAACAAGTCGTTCAAAAAATCCGGCCACAACCTACCGACCCGGCGGAGGTAACCAAACTCCTTCCCAGATGGAGCGAGCCAAAAAGGATCATAAGATTCACGTCCCCGGTTTCAGTAGAATTACAAGACCTCGCCGACCCAACTAAAATCACGCGGTGCCATATCGAAGATCTGAAACTATTTCACGAATAGCAATAACCCGTCGTGGAGAAGAGACCGCTCTTTTCCCCCGCCTTTCTGGCCTACCTTCGTGGGCCAGGATGTGGCGAAACGACCGTTTCCACCACAATTAAACTTCATAATTACACATTAAGTGTAACAAGTTTTATTTAAAATTAATTAATTAAGCGAATAATTTTGAAGTACAACCCTTAAATATATTATTCGTATAACCGTGTCCAACCCTGTTTCAAAGAATGATTAAAAATATTTCCACCAATGCTGTCGAGTGGAATAATACCGATTCTCTAGATCGGTCTAGAACATTCGGCGGCCATTTTGGTTGGCCGGTTGTTCTTTTCCTTGTGTTAATACACGCGGCATTCGGTTTCCGACCTTCCAACGCGGTGCAACTGTTCAATTAATAATTTCTTTTTTAATAAAAATTTTTCTTAATATGTGTGTTTAAGTCAAAGACGTTTTAGGCGACGATGGGCGGTCTTGCCCACGACGCGTTATTGCTAAACTTTTTTTAAATAATTTAAAAAAAACGGTTACCGCGACCATAACCACACCAGCCATCTAATTAAAACCAGGTATGTGTTGTACCCCCCTTTTTTTTTTTCTTCCTTACCTTCGAACGACCGTTTTCCATTCGCCAAAAAAAATAATAATAACAGAATTAAATGTGTGTAATAATAACAATCGGATCTTGCGAACCCACGCGGGTAATCCGAGCTGAGTTGCATGGAACCCGCCCGCGTGTATCCGCGGTATAATCCGAAAATATATATATCTGTCATTGAGGAACCGAGCGCTGCCCGCCATTGGTTGTTTTTACAGTCCGGAAAGGAGGACGAATTCAAACCACCAGTGAACAAGGGCTCGGTGAATCAATCAGCTTCTCCAAAAAAATTTGGGTGACGGCATGTAGTCATTACAATTGTACGTCAGAAAATCTACTTGTCTACCCCCCGGGGGCTACAATGTCGTCGTCAGGTAGTTCGGACGGTCGTCCTAAGGTAACAACAATAATTCTCCTTTTTAATACCATGTTTTTCCGGCATTAGTTTATTATATTTAAAATACCCCCTTTAGTGACATTCTCATGTATTGTTCGTGTTATAAGTACCTAAACTCGTCATAGCAGTCGACTTATACCAAAAAAAAAAAATAGCGCAACTCGCACTTGAACTTATTTAAAAAAAAAATAATCATCGTTAATCCCTTTTTTTTTAATCTTATATTATCATATTTTCAACACCTTTATCGATGCTGTTTGGGCTAACGATACCGCTCGGCACCTAATGGGTTAAAAACTACACAAAAAAAATGATAGTCAATTAAACCATAAAAAAAATGCCTTTTTCTTTATTTAAATTGCTGATTGTCCGAATACTTATTGACGAGCGGCACCGTTATCCCTCACTTAATTTTTAACACAAACCAAAAAAAACCCCTTTTTTTAAAAATGTATTTATTAAAATTTAAGGTTACACACTTGTTAGCTATGTATTTAATGTGTTGCCTTTTTTGGTTAGTTAGCGTATAACATAATTCACTGTTGTATTTATATTTTCCTACACACGTGTAATAAATTGTTAAATTGATGCATTTTTTTTTTCCTTCCAACCCATGTAGTCTTGTTAATCTTACCAAGAAGACTAATTCGTTTCTTAACGAGCAGCAATCCTACAACAAAAAAAAACACATTATCCACGTTCAAAAAAATTAACATTACAGAATTAATTCTTCTACTCAACCTCCAATGGAAAACTAATTTTCTTCCTTGGTATCATTTACTTCATAAATGAAGGAACTCAATTGTCGCAGTCTGTCTGTTAGCATTTACAGTAAATTAGCTGTCAAATTGACGTTTGAGCTCCTTCATCACACGTTCGAAGCGTTGATGTGGGTAGTTACAATGGAGGGTTATACTGTCCATGTAAATCAATTTCTCTCAGTTCACCAGGTGTTTACATGCGGTCATCCACGCTATTTTCTCTCGCCAATTGCCACGGGCGAACATTAATAATCGATAAATGATTAGCGATTGATCAGTCGGACCGCCGGTGACAGCCCTGCGGTTTATAGCTTCCACTGTCGTAGTCATCTAATACCGATTTGCCGGCACCCGGTCGGTCTCTCCTAATCATAGTGGCGCAGATGTGGGTTTTTTTTTTAAATAGTCAATTAATTCCTAACTGATTTCTTAAATCTCTTCAACGTACCCGTCCATTGAGAATCGACTTCGCATTACTATTTTCATGGGTACTTGGGTGGCGGTCAGGCAATTGACATTACACCCCGGTCAATGCCCTGGCTACTGCAGCAGTATTTTTCTCTAATGAGTTCACCATCAATTATTAAATTTATTGTCACAACTGTTTAAAAATTAGTTACCCACCCACTTCATTAACACTGGTTTAACTCTATAACGATTCATAATTTTACCGACTCTCCCCCATATCGTTTCAAATCATCTTCATCACCAAAAGCGTCGCCATCATAATTAGACGTAGAGCCATCATCTTGTACTGATAAAGATGTATTTGATAAGGGAACATCTTTGAATTTATTCGCTTCAGTCTTAGCACCATTAACGTAATTTAATGAATGATGTTTAGTACGTAAATGTCGAGATAGATTGTACTTTCTTGTAAATGCTCTCCCACAAAATTCGCAAGTATACATAGCTTAACAGTGTAACTTGTTTGCGAGTAACTTAGCAACTGACTAGAAATTCGTTGTGCGCCAATACTTATATACTCCTGCTTCTACTCTTTCTTAAACAACAAAAGAACAGCTAGAGTTAGATAAAAGTAAGAGACGATTCTAAAACACAATGTCCCCGTCGACCGGAACATCGGTTGAATCGATTACAACATCAGCTGAGTCGACTAGAATATCAGTTGGGTTGATTGAAACATTAGTTGGGTCAATTGAAACATTAGTTGGGTCGATCGAAACATTATTTGAGTCGACTGGAATCAAATTTTGAGTTCAACATAATTTTGAGGGTGACTCTTTCTGGTGTGAGTCTTTTAGAGTGGCTCATTTTGTTGCACTGAATGATTCATTTGGCTCTATTGAGGGACTCATTTGCTCCACTGAGTGACTCTTCTGGAGTGAATCTTCTAGAGTAGCCCATTTTGCTGCACCGAATGACTAATTCAACTCTACTGAGGGACTCATTTGCTCCACTGAGTGATTCTTCTGGAATGAGTCACTCGTACATGCTCCTAAATATAGGCAATTACTTTGCGTTGCCAAGTGGCTCCATACGTAAAGAGAGTTTCCGGTTAACCCGAACAAAATTTCATTCAAAATTCAAACAATTTGAAATTGGATTTTTCTGAAGGTGAATTTAATGTATACACACTGTATTTCATATAACACAGTAGACGCGCTGTATTGTTTTATATAGACTTCTGATAATATATGTTTGATAATTAACCACATATTTCAGTACTATTACAACACTATAAGAATTATCTAATGTTTGAGATAAAAATAATTACTATATAATTTACTACATATTAAAATAGCCTTTCAGATAATTCATTTTTATTTATAATTACAAATAACATTTTTTCTTAACTATTTGATTTGGATAAATATATCGAAACCCTTTCTGTAACGACCTTGATCTAAACTGCAATCTTTGTCAATAACCAAGAAACCATACTGTTCTTCCCAGCAATGGGTGCAAATTGATTTAAAGATATTGAACGATATATCGCCGCAAATATGATCGTTATAAATATGTAATAAATTGGTCATGTCTTGTTTAAATAAAATTATTAAATTTGCGTTGTCTCTAATTAGTTGTTTTGGTATGAAACTATACGTTTGCATTAGATAAAAAACTGAAATATCTTTATGTCGACCCATACAAAAATATGTTCGTATGTTATTTTGCTTATCCGTGGCAACATCGTCGAATATAAAAACCGAGTTATTTTTAGCATTTTCAGGTGCTATATCGTCCTCGTTATTGGAAAAAGTAAAATAGCTCAAACCTCTAACTGGCTTAAGAACACGCTTCAAATATTCATATTTCGGTTGAAAGAGTGATTTTGAATAGACATAAACGTTCTCGAAACGTAATCTTTAACAACGTAGACTTAACAAAACGCTAGTTTTACCACACCCCGATGGACCTACTATTAGACACCTTATATTATTCGGTAACAGGGGACCATGCTTTTTTTCACCACCTATATGTGATATAAAATCCATGTTTTCGCTTGGCAATTCTACACGTTGTTTTATAAAACGCATCTTTAACACTACTGAATACTATATATAAAAATACGGCTTTTATATACATTGGTTACAGTAATCGCCATGATTCGCTATGTTGTAAACTGGCATTCGTTGGGACTTGAATGTGTATTTGCCAACAATGAATTTAATTGTTGCAATGATCCGCAAGTCAACAATGACAACAATGAAATCCAATGGTTTAATGATTCTAGCGAACCATTGTTAACAATAGCATTCGATAACATTGAAAAAGATGATATTATGCACCTGTGTGTGTTATAATTTTTGGTGGTTTTGAAAAGAGAATTTATTTTATTGGAAGCGATCAAAATTGTAAATTATTTGTTCGCGAAATTGATTCATTTCAATTTTTCATGAATCTATAAATAGCACTACTCAAGATGATTGACATTTAGATCTAATGTTACGTTGCAAGCAACAACAGCGAAGCGGTCGTGGACTGCTTAATTCAATAATTAACAAGTTGCCATTTGAAGCACATATAGCCGGTTATTCTTATTGCGGGCCTGGTATGAAATTACAAGAACGATTAGCACGGGGTGATCCGGGGATCAATAAGCTAGACGAGGCTTGTAAAGCACATGATATTGCTTACGCACAAAGTAAAAATCTTAGCGATCGACATAAGGCTGATTTAATTTTAGCTAACGTCGCCTGAAACCGCGTTAATTCTTCAGATGCAAAATTTGGTGAAAAAACTGCTGCGTGGGCTGTAACAAACGCAATGAAAACTAAAGTTTGGACTTTTGAAACCAGAGACCATAAAACGTAAAACATTTAAGCAACAACACAATATCTCACCTGAAAATTATCACCTAAAAATTTTTAACGGACCGAACGTCAAAAAATGAGAGGGAGTTAGCGCTTGAACGTTATCTGGGTCGTTACTTAATACACACAGTGGTCGCGAGTTAAGTAGGGCTTCAATTTGAATTAATAAAGTATTCAATTCCTCATAGGTGAGTAATTGATTTCCTATAATTTTATACAAGTGAGATTTAACGCATTTGATATTTGCTTCCCAAATCCCACCCATATGGGGAGCGGCCGGAGGATTGAATTTCCATTCAATACCTTGGTGAGCTAAGTCGTCCGTTAAAAGGGTCTTAAATTCAGATGAGTCTACTAAATTCTACAATTCGGCTAGTCGTGTTTTAGCTCCGATAAAGCAAGTTCCGGAATCCGAAAACATTACTGAAACTGGACCGCGGCGAGATAAAAACCGTTTGAATGCCTGCAAGAAACTGGATGTAGTTAAGTCAGAAACTAATTCTATGTGGACAGCTTTTACGGCTAGACAAATAAACAAACAAATGTAGGCTTTCTGAGAACGTATGCCCCGTTTCCTACTAAAAACAATGTTAATAGGACCAGCATAATGTACTCCAACGGATGTAAAACATTTAAGAGAAGGTGGATATTGAACTCGATCAGTTGGTAAATCTCCCATTAATGGAAATTTTGGGGATGGCCTAGCTCGAAAACACAAATTACATTTGGAAATTGGATTGCTGACAACTCCTCGTCCTGCGAGTATCCAGTAGCGTTGACGAAGTAGTGAAAAAACTAAATTAGAACCGGTGTGAAGATTGACTCGATGATACTCATCAATCAGCAAATCCAAAAACGGGTCTCGCTTTGGAAGGAGTATGGGATGTCGAGCGTCAAAATCCAAATCCGAATTTTCTAAACGACCTCCAACTCTAATAACATTTTTATGCAAAAATATTCGTAATTTGCGTAATTGAGGAGAGTATTCTTTACCGTGTAGTAAAAAACTTATGTCGGATTTAAAGTGAATATTTTGAACCACTTTAATTAGTTCAGTTTCCGCCACATCAAGATCTGAAACAGTTATTACACCCCGAGAGGAGAGTTTTCTAGTAAATCGTAAAACGTAAACTGTTGCACGTAGAAGACGTTTCCAAGAGGAACATTTTTCGATTAATTGATATAAAGGTGAGACCTCTTCTACGGCGGCAACCAAAGAAACAATTCTCTCTTCCGGTGTGTCAATATTCTGATACGTCCACGGTTGAATTGGTCAGTCAGCTTCAGATCGCTGTAACCATTCAGGTCCATTTGTCCAATCGGTCCATTTTAAAAATTGTGATGGAGATAACCCACGTGATAAATTGTCAGCGACGTTTAACTTGCCGTCAATGTGGTACCAATTTGGAATTGACACGAGTTCTTGAATTTTTGTGACTCGATTGGCTATAAACGTTTTCCAATGATGTGGGGAAGAGCAAATCCAATTGAGCGCAACTGTGGAATCCGATATTGCATACACCTTATCGACTTTAATACTAGAAAGGGTGCTAACAATATATGCTAAAAGTTTGCTCAAAAGATGAGCAGCGAGAAGTTCTAGTCGAGGAATTGATATTGTCTTCAGGGGCGATACTTTGGATTTAGCACATAACAACGAACTACAAATTCCATTGTGAGAAATTGAACGGATGTAAACAACAGCACCATACGAAGAAAGACATGCGTCTGAAAAACCAACTAAGACTATCGAATGTGTATTTTCAAATACTCCCACATGCCGTGGAACCTGAAAATTTTCTAATAAATGCAACTGGTTTTCATAATCATGCCAACGTTGTTGAAAATTTTGAGGAGGCGCTGCATCCCAGTCTAAATTCAAAGTCCATAACTCCTTAACAAATAGTTTCCATTTTAAAGTAATGGGACTAATAAGTCCGAGTGGGTCATAAAATCGTGCGACCGTTGATAAAATGTTGCGTTTTGTACAGACTTTGGTTTCAATATTCAATTTGAACTTTAAAATGTCTGAATGTGGAAACCATTGTAAGCCCAACACTTTTAAAAACTCAGAATCGAAACTAACTACATTTTTTGCACGATTTTCCATAGGGATATGGTTCATCAGTTCGGTTGAATTAACTGCCCATTTAACCATTTTGAAACAGCCATTTTCGAACAATTTGACCATTTCCAAATATAATGTTTGTGCCTTTTCTAATGATTCGACACTAGCTACAAAATCGTCCATATACATGTGTTTTAAAACAAACGCAGACGCTAATGGAAATTTGTTAGATTCATCCATGGCCAATTGCTTGACTGTCCTGAGAGCTAAATATGGTGAGCTTTTCACTCCAAAACAAACGCGGCTATGTTCGTAAATTGAAATTGGATCATTTTCTGAAAATCGCCAAACAAATCTTTGAAATTTTCTATGGTCTTCAACTAATTCAATCTGCAAACACATTTGCTGAATGTCAGACGTTAAAGCAATTTTAAATAATCTGAAATTTAGAAACATTGAAACAACATCTGTTTGAAGTTTGGGCCCTGCGTACAATAAGTCGTTAAGTGAACGATTACTACTAGATGGGCTACTTGCATTGTACACGATTCTAAGAGGCGTTGTTTCACTATCCAACTTCAAAACTCCATGATGCGGCATATAGTAAGCTACATCCGAATTATGATTTGAAACTATCTGACAAATATAACCCTTTTCTAAATGATCCAAGATAACATTGGAATAATGTTGTTTAAAACTGGAATCCAATTTCAATCTACGTTCCAACGCTAAGAATTTCTGAAGCGCGCTAGAATAAGAATCACCTAGATTCGATGTGTGATGCTTAAAGGGGAGCGCTACTTGATAACGACCTGAAGGTAAACGGTGACACGCGGAAGTGTAAATTTTTTCACAATCAGTATCTTCGGGGTCTTCACTAGTTGCAGATGGCACATTTTCAACCTCCCAAAATTTTTGAACCAAAATATCAAGTGGTTCATCTACTAACGTACAAAAGTTTTGTGCTAAATCGTCTACTAAATTTGTTGGGGCCGTTCCTGTAATGACATACCCAAGCGATGTCTCTATTGCAGTTGGTAAATGTGGTGGACCGATGACACGATTAGTACCCAATAATTGAGCAAATAATTCTGCCCCGATGATTCCATCTACTTCATTTGGTAAATAAAATGAATCATCAGCTAATGGTAACCCCTTTATGTACGAAATCTAATCGATTTGTATTGGTGAATGTGGCAGATTTTTCAAATTGAAATTTTCTACTACTAAAGCCTCCACAGCGTAACGCTTATTCATATCGAAACGAGAAACTAATACGAAATTTGCTATACCTTTAGTAGGGGTTGATAAACTGGCAATTCCACTAATTGTAACAGATGATTTTACAATAGGTAAATGTAATCTTTTACAACATTTAAGCGATAAAATATGCCGTTGAGAACCGGAATCTAACAAAAATCTAGCCTTTTGCAAATTTCCGTCGCGATCTATAATAAAAACTACAGCGGTCGACAATAAAACAGTTGCGCCACTATGACGTAAGGACGTCTGAACAGCCGAAAATGTATTAACGTCGTTACCATTATTTTGAAGATTTGATACTACACTAGGATTATTATTGTTTGAGGTACTACTACTAGCGGTTGAGGGTACTTGTGGCCGAGAATTTTCCTTTAAAAAACATAAAAGTGAGTGATGTTGTTGCCTACAAAATTTACATTTAGTACCACTCTTACAAAATTGTATCTTATGTGTGCCTAAACAGTTTAAACAACGGTTTCGTTCTTTTACAACTTTGTAACGTTCGGTGGGTTTTAGTTTAAAAAATTTATCGCAATTATAAATTGGATGCGTATCTACATTACATACGAAGCATTTACCTTTTGAATCCGGCTGTAGATTCATAAAAGTGTGGGAAGTTTTCGCTTTGCTATTATGAGTTACTGCCGATTTTTGCGATGAACATTCCATGAACAAATTTTCGCTTGTTCTGATGCGAACTCAATGATTTCCGCGTAATTCGGAAAGTCTGATTTGCGTCGAGTGTTTTCAAAGAGTCGCTTGGTATCTGGATTAAGCTTTTTTAAGGCTAAATAACTGAAAATATAATCAGTCATATCCTCAATTTCCAGATTTTTCAAAGCTTGAACGGACGTATCGAATTTGATTAAAAAATTATTGAGAGATTCAGTACTTTCCTGTTGCGCGGGTTTAAATTCTAATATGGAATCTAAATAACAATTTGCCAGTAAACGCTTATCTTCGAATTTTTTTCTCAATGACTCCCAAATTAGAGAGTAATTGGCACCAGTAGAAGGGAGATGGGAACAAATCGTTAATGCCTTGTCTGTTAAATGACCCAACAAATAATGTACCTTGTCTACATCATTTAAATCTGGATTCTCATGGATTAAGCTTCGAAAGCACTCAGCAAATATTGGCCATTCGTTGACCGATTTTCCCGAAAATTTAATTAACGGAATTCGAGGTAGGCGAGGACCTGATTTTACTGGAATAGTATTGACGATTAGACGTATTAGGCGATTACATAAAATACATAATACTTGCTAAATAATTTTTCGCGGCTCTTTTAATGTGATAATATAAATCATCAAAGCTATTGAGAGCCTCAAATGTAGGCGTATATTCATTACCTATTTGTAAATTTAAATCGTTAATTTGGTTCAAAATTTCCTCAAATTGTCGTTTAGTTTCGTCCAATGTTTCGATTTTAGCTAGGAATGATTCTAAATTTGTGTTTGATAACGTTCTACTAGTTTCATATAATCTCTGAATTCTACTAAATAACATTTCTTTTCTAGCAAAGTTTTTAATTTTCTTTGTTGAGCATCCATTAACAATACGAACAATATCAATTCGGTAAAGAAAAAAAAAACTAATAAATGAAATTAATCGATTTTATTGAAGACAATAAATACCAAAAGCGTATTTATGTATGCGATCTCGCTGAAACACCGTACCAGCTAAACTGTAATATACAATGACTATATGTAGGTACACACAAAAGTTGAAAAGAAAAAAATATTCAAACGACTTAAATTTTCTAAAAATGTACTAAATTATGTAAAACAATTAATAAAATTGTTGGGACAAACAAATAAACAACACATATGCATGAAACAAATATAATTTTAATTGACTGAAGTATTATGTAACAATAATTAAAATGTTCAACAAATCGACAAATAATCAATATTTATTTATTGAAAACGCAGCGATAAATACAGATCAATCCAATTAAATTTTAAAGAGAATATTCTACGCAAATTTTGAATCCAAACGCAATGAAATTTTAATGTTATAACTATTACAATTTAAACAAAAACGATAAAAATCGCGGTATTCTAATAAGAATTAATCTAAATGCGATAAATAATCAAAATCCATCCTTGGCTCGAAGGATCAAAAATATTTATGGGGGTGTTTCTAATAAATTTTATTATCTAAGCGGACTGTAATCGTTTAATACCGTAATAAATAACTTTTAAATGATAGAAAAAAAAAGTACACTTACAAATATGGCTGATGTTCGGCCTTCACTTTAAATGGTAATTATAAAGGATGGAAATTGTTCGGGAAAAAAGGAAACCATTTAAAGGTGAAATATAGCTTCACTTTTGTTTTCACTGAAACTATCACTTAAAGTTCCTTTTTCGTTTATTACGGTGAATTATTGAATAAAATTTTGTATGCAAGCGGTTTAACTACTTAGTAAGATCTTGCGGTTTGTCTAAATAAGTATATGAATTTTCGAGTAACTATATTTAATGCGGTTATACTATATCCGTCTCGGTAGCGGTACGAAAAAAACTTATATACTTTTTTGACCACTTAGTCAAGAGGGTGAGCTATCCTTTTCTAATTTGCGTAAAAAATTGAAAAGTAATTAATGCGCTGCCTTCTAGTACGCAGTGCGTACATGAGGCCAATCAATTTATTTGTTTGTCGCGATGTATTAAGTAAGATACACATACTTTACAAATTTGATCAATTAAATTTAACTTAGATAGGGTGATCCCTATAATTTAGATCACGCCAATCCAATAAGGTTGCTGATTAAACATCATAAAATTTTTTGTGAGAGTTAATTATAAAGCGGCATTTAAACATACAATTAAAAATATATATCGTTGATATCTAATTAGAATGCCTTCTGATATATCCAACGCCGGTGATAACAACGATTCTATATTCATACCATATCTAATTTTAAAATATAAAAACGGGAGATAATTATAAATTCTTTCCAATTAAAAAATATTCTAATTGTATAAATACATGTGCCGACTCGAGGAAATTTTTAACTTTTTTGAAAAATGAGTGTTGAGGTATTATTTGCTTCAACAATCGCTATCGATTATAATTGCTGTTGTAATATTATTAGCATTTCTAAACTTCCATTGTGGGCACTAAATTTGTATGAGGGCGAGTTAACAAAAATTGCTTTTTATCATAGTGTAGGTTATCGAGCTATTGGCGAAATAACTCTAGCATTGAATTTTAATAGTGAAAAACGATTTGGTGATTTTTTCATAATTAACGGTATGTATACATATATTTATTATAAGTATTGGTAATATCTAATTTTTTGTTTTTTTCGCAGAAGAATTGTCGATTATAAATCCCAGCCTCAGCTGGTTGGACTGATGGAAAAAAAATATCTCCTTAAATCACACAAAATTAATAATTACATACATATATATATATATATATATATATATATATATATATATATATATATATATATATATATATATATATATACATATATATATATTTATATATATATATATATATATATATATATATATATATATACACATTTTTTGTATTAACAATGCTTGAATACTAAATATGTATACTTATATATTTTAATAAAAAATGACTTGTTTCTAAAAATAGTTTTTTATTTATTTTCACCTTTATATATTTTTAAATGAGAAATGATATTTCACTATTATTATTATTATTATTTAATTGCATATGAATTTTACACAAAATTATTTATTTCACTTTTATTGGTTTATTTTTTACACACAAAATTGTTTATATCACTTTTTATTTTAATTTTTGTGAGATATCACAGCATATTTTCTGAAAATTTAATGGTTGTTTAGGGATTGGGTGTTTAAAGAAAAAAACAATATTTTCATATATAAAAATTTTATTCAATTAGCCTGGTCTAAATTGTGGTGTACAATTTGCTCCTATAAACACACAAAAAATAATTTTTTAATATAAAAAAATACAATAATTTTTATATATAAATAAAATACCTAAGAAATATGTTATATAATTCTCCGCGTATTCAGGTGGCTTTCGATTCTAAACATAAAAAACAAAACACAAATCAGTAAGGTAAAGAAATTATAAATATTTTTTTTACTTTTACATACCAGATGTTCCGTCATAAATGCTTTTCGGCATTTGCTGTAGTGTCGCCATGAGCGCTCTTTTAACACCTGGTGGGCCTTATTAAACGGACAATTCCACCAACATCCAACCTGTTTATAATTGTTTGTCTCCATTCTTATAATAATTAGACTATAATAATTAGACTGCTCTTTCTGAACGCTATTTTATAAATGAGCGAATTTTTAATAAACAAACGCAAGCGATATATGATTTTAGAGCTTATCTTTTAACGACGGTTAAACTAATCAGTTTTTTCCTTTGATGTTATAATTACATAAAACTAACCGACATCTCTCACTATATTAACATTTTTTTTTTTTTTTACAAACTTTTGCCGCTATCATATTATGTGGGGGATATTTTATACATTAATTTATTGTGGGTGATAAAAATAATTACACACAGACAATGTACTATGTTTTTTATCATTTATTATTATAGATATCTTTTTACGGTACAAATTCAATACATTTCTGATTCTTATAAATTAGATAATATTTACAGAGTTTGCTAATTTCTAACTCATTTAAATTATTAGTAAAACGTTTAGGTAAATATATTTTAAATGACTCAAATTCAACGATAATAGCTGACCCATATTTCATCCTCCGAGCATTTATAATTTTGAGTGGTACACCTGGCGTTAAAGTTGACAGGTTCCTGAACGGTTTTCTCGTCCTCTGAACTCCAGCAACCAACGTATTTAATTTCTCTAGAAATAAATCGGTTGATGGTTGTGCGTCGCAATAGAAATTAGTTGAATAAGTTGGCTGACTGAAATCGATCCATTCATGATTAACTCCATCACATGTTGGATTATAACATGTTTCGGATATGTAACCCTCATCTGACTGCTGCTGTGTTTGTTGCTGGGAGTCCATTACTGCTGTTGCTGTGAGTACTCTCTTCGTTGGAAACCAAATCAATGTCGAAAGAATTTACGCCAATCTTACCACGACTAGTGATTGCAAGCTTCTGTTCTTGAATTTCCTTTAAGTTCTCGTCGGTTAATCGATTGAATCGGGCTGGTAAGAACAATGAATGCATTTCTAATTCCACAACAATCCGCTCACCAAACTTGGTCTTCACGTGTCGAAAACCACAAATTTTATATTTTTCACCCTCTTTAAGCTCACTAGCTTTAATTAAACTTTTGTAGCTCGTTCTAAGTTGTTGATATTTTTCCATTGTTGAACTAAATCTCACTGCTTGCTCAACGCTTGCTGTGCTCTCGAATTTTTTACTCACAGCTTTTATACACTCACGAAATTTGGTGAGGGTTTCAAAAAAATTTTTTATCATATTACAATTCCGAAGTCCGGAGTGTCTTATCAGCGCCAATTAACTGTAATGAGCGCGCAACGTTCAAAAAACTAGCCAATTAACTTAATTGGATACTAAAAAATATTTATCATATCACATTTCCGAAGTCCGGAGTATCTTATCAGCACCAATTAACTTTAATGGGCGCGCAACGTTCAAAAAACTAGCCAATTAACTTTAATGAACATAAAAAACCCACACACACAGAACAATTAACTCAACCAAACAACAACGGCTTATCGCACAGACCAATTAACCAACTCAACAAACAACAACGACTTATCGCACGCTGATAATAACTATACAGACCAATTAGCTGCCGGAAGGCTGATAACACAAGTACAGTACGATACAAAATTATTCGGACACCCATTATGGGGGTCTATACTTTTGACGCGCAGTGTGCCGCCGTTCTCTTATGCCGTCGTATCGGTACAGCCTATCTACTCAAGTCTTCCAGGTGGTAATTACTAACAGGTATCTCGATGTAATGTGGAGCCTTGTCGTCATCACCGAAATGAAACAAACTATTTGCTTCATCCACGTTTGGTATAGAATTATACGTCTCGAAATTAATTAGTCCACAAACATAATTACCGGGTAATTCAATAGGCGGGAAATAATCAGCAGTTAATATTGATAAGTTTCCACTTAAGGTTAGTGTGAACGACATGATATTTAAAACACAAATAAACCAAGTTATACATTACAAAAATATTTATTTATACAAAATTGCTTTTTTTGTATAAAAATTCTAAACAAATATGATTACAATTAAAATTATTATAATTTTGATAAACATTATAATTATATTTAATATTGTTTCCATGTAGATATTTTACAACTTCAATAGGCGGTGGTAAATTCCCATAACTATCAAAATATCCCACATTTTTATCGTTTTTTGCATATGCCACCCAATGAATTCCAGATCCGGATGAACTTTCCAAATTAACGACACTGCATTCCTTTCGCCATGGTCATTTTCGTAAGTCGTCTCTCATGAATACGCCACGCAAATTTGGTAAATGCCTGTTTCCAAACTGAAAGATGTCGTAATTAGTTATTAATTACTTTTGCAACACTAACAGCGCCACCAGCAAGTGACCCCACGGCAGACAATCCAGCAAATAGTGGAACTAGAAATGGTAAAATTCCACCAGTTTTCGGAATCGGTATAATCCTTGGCGATGTAAACTGATTCTTGCTCTTCCTGAAAATTTTTTTAGCCGGTTTAAGTGCTATTTTGACTGAATCTTTTATAGTTTTTCGTTTGTTTTTCTTCAATATACTTCTTATATTACTAACTCCATCACCAAATATGAATTTCTTTCCACTTTTGTTTGACTTCTTCCTATTTGAATGACCCATCCCCAACTTTACTTTTGATTTCATCGCGTTTGTCACAGCCCAAGCAGCAGCTCGTTCACCAAAATTTGCGTCTGATGATTTAACTCGTTCCCACGCTTTGTTGGCTAAAACTAAATCAATCTTGTGTCGATCGTTAAAATTTTTGAATTGTGAATAAGCGGTACCCTGTTCTTTACATGCAGTTAGTGATGGGCTGAATCGATTATCAACAATCGATTAATCGATTATGGAGATAATCGATTGCAATCGATTATCATTTATAGAATCGATTATAATCGATTTTTAGGGAAAATTACAATAGACATTATTCTTTTTAATTTTTTCAGTTTTCATTTTTTCAACCATAGTAAGTTGGTAACCTTTCCAGTCAAGAAAGGGAATTTCCCGAATTCTTTCTTATATTAGTGCGAGACATATCTATAATTTTGTATTTTCAATATTTTCATTATTAAATTGATTATTTTAAGTAGCATATTAATTATTTTAAACGTGTAATACCAATTTTTCATGTGTACATTCACAATGAATCGTCGGCAATCTACTTCCTATGTGTGGGCGCACTTTGATAAAATGGACCAGGAAGCAGTATGTAAGCTGTGTAAAAAAACAATTAAACTTTGTGGAAATACCACAAACCTTCGCGCACATTTAAAGAAAATGCATCTAATTGAAGATAAGAAACGATCAACAAGTACAAATATAGCTGCAGGGGAACCACTAATACCAAAAGTAGGCGAACACAGCGAAAAAAAGTTTAAGCAGACAATTTTATCTTCTATCTTAGTCGTAAAAGAACTGACCCAGAAACAAAAAAGTAACATTGACTCTGCACTTTTGCTGATGATTTGTAAAGATTATCAACCGTTTCAACTTGTTGAAAACATGGGATTTCAGAATTTTGTAAGAGTCTTGCAAAAAGAGATCTGTGGCAGTGAAACACTCTATAGTCCACCAAGCAGAAAAATGTTAACACAATCTATTTTATACAGTCATTACGAAAAAGGAAGGCTGCGTTTAAAAGAAATCTTAAGCGATATTAACTACTTATCTGCCACAACAGATATATGGACATCTGATTCTAATAAATCATACATCACTGTCACTTGCCACGGTATTTATAAGAATGAATTGCAATCATTAGTTCTTGCAACTGGAGAACTTTCAAGTCCACATAGCGGAGAAAATATAGCAGAAAATTTACGTCAAATATTCGAAGAATTTGATGTTTTAGAAAAAACAGTTACTATAGTTTCAGATAATGCATAAAACATGAAAAAAGCGATAAATCAGATCCTTCAAAAACACCACCATCCATGTATCGCACACACTCTTAACTTGAGTGTCAAAGAAGCACTGAATGGAAATCAAAATCTGCAAAATATCATTCATAAATGCAAGAGAATAGTTGGCCACTTTCGCCATAGTGTCAAAAGTACTGAAATTTTGTCAGAAAAACAAAAACAAATGAATATGCCGGTTTTAAAATTAAAACAAGATGTGGAAACCAGATGGAATAGTGTGAGTATTATGTTTGCAAGATTATGTGAAATTAAAGTACCACTTGCTGTTGCTTTAACTGAAATTGATAATGCACCAGAATCACTTGACAATACCGAATGGAAAGTATTAGTCGATTGTGTGGCGGTTCTGAAAAATATTGAAGAAATTATAGAGCAATTATCTGGAGAACAATATCCTACCATGGGATTGGTTATTCCATTAATACGAGGATTACAGTACAATATAAATATGACTAGTGTTGAAACACAAACTGGAGCTCAAATTAAAGAAACTTTATTAGATATTCTACAAAGACGTCTTGGTGCACTAGAAAGCAACAAACATGTGGGAATAGCTTGTCTTCTAGATCCACGTTTTAAAAAGCTCGCTTTTGGTTTACATTCTAATGCCACAAGTTCTCAACAGCGTTGTTTAGAAGAACTTGCACATCTTAAAAATAGAATTTTAGGGACCAGCCTACCTGTAACTGTAACTGCATTACAAGAACATGAAGAAGAAACAAAATCACCATCAATTTGGGATCATTTTGATAAAAAAAATCCAATTATGTAGCAACATCTACGTCTGCAACAGAAAATATAATAACTTTACGGCAGTACTTAGAGCTGCCTCTGCTTGACAGAAAAAACAATCCATTAGAATATTGGAAAAGCATGAAAACCAACAACCCAGAATTATACGAATTACATTTAAAATATTCATGTATTCCCGCCACCTCAGCACCTTCCGAGAGAATATTTTCGAAGGCAGGAATTGTAACTAATTTGAAAAGAAACCGACTGTTGCCAAGGCATCTCGATAAAGTCATATTTTTAAATCCAAATTGGAATTTACTTAAAATTCAGTGATATTATTTATAAAAATATCAACTCACAATCAGTGAAATTAAAACTCAGCGAGATTATGTTTAATTTAGTTGTAAATTATTTAAGAAAAATTGTCTTGTTCATAGATTTTAAAAATAATACTTCATTTTTTTGTCTAAATATTTCATTTCAGTTTCAGTGACTAAAAAGTGAGAATACCATGAGATTATCTTTAGTTTTAAGAATTGTTTAACTGTCGGGATAATCGATTAATAATCGATTATTAATCGATTATAATCGATTATGATTATTAAGCATAATCGATTAATCGATTGATAAAATAATCGAATCGGTACATCACTACATGCAGTGTCCAATTTGTTGATACCGGGGTCGCCTCGCAACAATCGTTCCCGCAGTTTAGTTCCAGGTCCACAATACTGGTAGCCGGGTATGTGCAGAATTTATTAGTCCCCTACCAGATGTTTTCACTCTACTTGTTCGTCTGCAACTGACGTCTTGTGGTTTTCGCACAGGCATATTAAGGTGAACTGAAAACAAAAAAGTATGCTAACTGTTTTTATAGATATTATAAATAGATTAAAATTTTACGTAACTTGTTTGTATATAAAATAATCTAATTCGAACAACACCAGTGAAATATCTTCATTTATAAAACAACGGGAAACCCTACCGGTAATTGGTTTTGAATTGTCATTGAATAATGCGACAACTCCCAGAAAAGCAGCCCACTGCTACCCAACAGTATTACAGCAGTCGTTTGTGGGCCGAGTGGATGTGTAAATACTTCACTGCTTATTTCACTAATACAACATCCCAGTGGCTTGACGTTTCAAAATATATACATCCACTCCAAATCGTTGAATCAACCGAAATATGAATATCTAAAACAAATTATTAAACTTGTTAAAGGTATGGGGTTTTTCACATTCTCCAATAACGAAGATGTCATACCACCAATGGACGCTTTACCAAATTCATTGATAATATTCGACGATGTATCTGTGCGGTAGAAGAATAATATTTTTGTCACTCTCGACACTACAACGACAATTGTTTTTACCTGACACAGACGTATACAGCAGCACCCAAACACAATATTCGGGACAATACGAATTTTATCAAGCAAGATGATCTGAATCTTAAACATATTTACGATGACCACATCAATACCGACATGTCTTTCACAGAATTCAAAAACCTATGTCAAGAGTGCTGGCGAGATAAATATGGATTCTTAACTATCTGCAAGGAAGATAATATACACAATGGGAGATATCTAAACAAGCTTGACCGCTTTTGGAGAGGGCGCTGATGAGCTGACCAACCGGTGTATTAACTGTTTTAAGCCAGGCTGATAACCGGTTTCAACAAGCTGTTAACTGCTATAACTACAGCAGTAACCGAGCTGTTAACTGATATTAATCCCTTACTTGTAAATAACTAGCTGTCATGATAAGTTTCAGTTCTTGAGAGACCTTTGCATGAAACAGTTGTCGCCAAGATGGATAAGAAGAAGGAGCTTGTTAAAAAGAACATTATAAAAACGGTAAGCAATATACGGAAAAAATTTAAGGCCTTACCACCGGGGAAGGTGAAATCAGAGATGTTGTTAAAAAGTACACTAGAACCAGTAACCGCTCCGCTTAAAGAAATAGCCACAAAATTAAGTGATGAAAAATAAAGACATCCTATAAAAGTGGAAACAAAAAATGAACAAACGCAAGTATTAGATACGTTTACACCTAAAATTGACAAAAAAATTAGAAAAACAAACTGCATACTACTATAATCTGTTAACGAAGGAGGAAGATATTTCAGTACAAGATGTTTCAAAATATGTTTTTGAATCGTATCCAGAAGAACAAGATGTGTTTGAAACACCGAAATTTTCTGGATCAGCACAAAGTGTTGCTCGGAAATTAATGCCGACACCTAAAGATTTAATAAAACCGTCTGGATTAATAGCAAGAAACTATTTACAATTATACCTGCACCCAAATAGCGGTGTTGATACAGTATACGGACCTTACAAAAAAGACGATGAATGGATGATTGGAAATCAACCGTTTCAAATAAATGGTGATGATTATAATAATTGACGATATTACGTATCAAGGAACACCCGGTTTATATGAGTTAATTTTCATGAACGTACCAAAAAGTGATTTATATAACACTAAAGATTTAAATGCGTATAGGAAAATTTTAAAGCAAACAAATACGCACAAACGAAATTACAGTCCAAATCAGCAAATTAAAGGTAGCTCAAGTTTTAAGTACGTTAACATTATTAGCCAGCTGTTTCCAATCAGTTCCGCTAAAAAAGGAATACCAAGAAAAATATATGGCACAAGAAGTCGCGCTGAAAGCTCCCCAAGATGCGGACATGGTTTGATGCAGTTGAACAATTTGGGAAAATACTTTTTATACTGGGACGATCCGAATGAACTGGTCAGTCGATCACGATTACTAGTAGCATCACAACAGGCGGGGCATACCGGACATAATAACGAAATTACATCCATCATCGAAGAACTGAGGGAAGCAGATATCATCGAGTAATTATGGATAAGTTTGGTCGTGTGCGTAACAGAAGGATAACTATAGACAAATACGGTCGAGTGTATGACAAAAGTATTAAAAAGAAACTGCTCAAACAAATTGGATTGAAGTTCACACGTATGGGAAACTATGATATTGGGCACAGACAATTGACAAATGTAAGGGATCCGACCGATAATCAAGATGTGGTAAATTTAAAATTTTTAAAAAGTTTTGTAAAAGAACAGTTAGCTGCAGCGACAGCAAAGCTACCCGAGTCTTTTATAACTCATACACAAAAAGTAATAAAAGTATTAGATCAACGACTGTCGAAGGTTGAAGAGGATTTTGGCGAGATCTTAAAGCTTTATGAAGAGATTAATCAAAAACTTGTTAAACTAACCAAAATAAAAAGTAAAAATGGAGATTGATTGATAAGCAGTGAAACAGTACAGACGTGTATATTGTTGTCATTCGAGTAATATTCAATTACATAAACATTTAATCACTTGTATAATTAATCCGTCTCCAATAAACAAAATAAAAGATAGTGTATTTGTGTATAAAATATCTTTCTACTCACTCTGGTGAGTAGAAACATTCATAAACATTATACCATTTAATATGTGCAAAAAACAAACAGTTTTCAAGTTAAAGTTATACAAAAATCACATTTAATATAAAACTAATAAAAACATCTAATTTAAAATACAACAAAATTAAAAATTATATAAAATGAATCCATCAACACCCCAAACTTCTACCGCAATATCATATTCACAAGCAATCAAAGGATACCCATATAAACAACAAGCAACAGTCCTCCAAAAAGTTGCAGAAAATATAGAATTTACAGATTATGTACTCGCACTGGAAAACATTACAGATTTTACAAGTATAATTGATGCATATCCGATGAGTTTCGACAGAATATGTATATTCATAAAAAACAAAGCAATTAGCTGACGAAATTACCGATAAATATAATTATATTATTGTAAATGATAAAGAAGTACCGATATGAAAATTAATCACACCTACAAAACTTATGATCGTCAGTATACCGGCATACATACCGAATGAAATCCTCCTACAACACCTTAACATATATCAAATTAAAATAATGTCACCCATCACACACATAAAATTATCCAACAATCCTAAACTTATGCATATAAATAGTGGAAGGCGGCAACTTTACTACCTACCCAACCCAAATATATCCATACCCGAATCATTCATAACAGAATATGAAAACGAAACAATACGAATATTTATCAGTACTGAAAAGTGTGACAATTGTCAACGTTATGGTCACAGTACAGAAGAATGTAAAAAATCAAACAACTCCGAAGAAATACAAACCAACCAAACAACAATAAGTCAAGAACAACAAAACACGAACATCACCCAAGTATCAACAACCGAACAAGTAGGACAGCATTATCAAAAAAGAAAACACACCGAAATCAGAATTCACATGAGTCCGATATCGAAAATAAAAAACAGGCAACAAATATAACAGAAACACCCGAAATAGTGCAAACTATATCAACAAAAGCACCAGAAAGCACATGTACGACAGAACAAAGCTTCAGCGAAATCCTAAACACACAAGGAAAGGGAAAAGTAAACAATATACTAAAGAAGTATGGTATACCATCTGACCACATAATCGAAATGCTTCAAATATTATACAACATACCACAACAAAACAGAAGTGCCAAATTACTTATAACAAAACTAAAAAACAAAATATTAAACAATCCTGAAAACGAAAACTCTAGCGACGAAACCTGTTAGGTAAGTTCACAAATAATTAAATAAGTAAATAATATAAAACAAACATGCAGAGTACATTAATTTAGTGGAATCTAAACGGTTTTCATAAACGATTACCAGAAATTCGATTATTACTACACATATATCAGCCAAAAATCTTGTGTTTTCAGGAAACACATCTTTTACCACAGCACAAAGCCATGCTACACAATTACAACCAATACAGACACGATCACTTGGAAGCACAGAGAGCGTGTGGAGGTGTAGCCACATACGTTCACAATCAAATTTATTCAAAACAAATAAATATACAAACAACATTACAAACCATTACTACACAAATACATTTAACAGATAAAGATGTGATAACAATATGTAATGTATACATACCACCAAACTTACATTTCACAACAAGTGATATTCAAAAAATAATTCAACAACTTCCACGGCCATTTGTGCTCCTAGGTGATCTTAATGTACACACAACATTAATAGGTAGCAATATAACTAACAACAAAGAAGTACAAATCGAAAACCTGATATTAAATTACCCTAATCTCAGCATTTTAAACAATGGGAAGCCGACGCATTTCTCAATTGCAAATGGTTTTTCATGTATTGATATTACGATATCTACCACCCATTTAAGCACAAAAATTAACTGGGATACCCACGACAACCCATGTTCCAGTGATCATTATCCAATCATATTAAAATTCCACGAAATGAGTGCAAATAACCCATTTATAACAATAAAATACGATTACGAAAAACTAGATTAGATGCGATATAATGAATTAACGGAAATAAATATAGATATTGACATAAACACACTAGACGCTAGCAATACCATAGAAATCTTAGAAAAAACAATAAACCAAGCAATTGAGGAGTGCGTCCCCCAAAAACGTATAATCCATAAAAATAAGCAGGTCCCCTGGTGGACCAATGAAATAAAAAAAACTATTAAAAGAACGTACCAAATACCTTAAACAATATAAAAAAAACTCAACTAAATGAATACTTAATAAAATACAAAATAGCACGCGCGAAGGCTCGTAGAGAAATTTTAGCTCAAAAAAAGAAAAGTTGGAGAGAATTCATAGAAACGATAAATTCAGATACATCCATAAAACAACTATGGTCTAATATCAAAAAAATTGTATCTGGAACACAAAATGCTGAGATTCCAAACGCCCTAAACACAACTAATGGACTGATAACAAACAAAAATGAAATAGCCGAAGAAATTGCAAACTATCTTGCATAAGTTTCTAATGATAGTCAATACGACGACACATTTTTACAACACAAAAATTATTTACAAGTTGGCTAATTTTAACACCCTCAAGCAAATGATCCTTGAAAACGCGCCTCCGGTCACCATTACATCGAGAAACATCCGTCGCACCGAAGAACACGATATTGTCACCAAATCGGAGAGTAAAGTCTTCAAACCTACATTCAATAAACGTCGCCGTATACCTGATTTTGATTCAGTTCCTTATGGATTTAAAAGACCTAGGACCGATTAAATCAACTGTGTGCTGTGTGTAAGTTTTGAAAAAAGATAGTGACTTTAAAATTTGTTTCATTTAAAAATAGATTTTTAAACTAAAAATATTGTTAGTGATAAAAACGAATAACACTGTTAGTGAAACATCAAATATAACATTGGCGCCAAGTTATAAAACGTTGAACTTGTCACAGACTTTTAATCTTTATATTTCGTAGATAGTAAATATTGTATAAAAAGCTAAGAATTTAGACGTAAGGACAAAAACAAAAAGGAAATGGCCATTTTCATAGTTAAAATGTTTATTAACAAACATTAATAATAATAATAATAGTAATAATAATATTAACAGTATATGTAAAATTATGTGTGGTCTCCATATAAGTACTTTCGTAATAATTTATCCACATTCAAATAATCTTGTAAACTGGTCGATGCCCACGGTCCTCCATCTGACCCTGATTCAAATCCAAGACGAGCCGCTGGGTCCATGGTACCTTTTGCAATGTTCTGCCGAATCCAACACACCAGACAGTCACCATCGTCATCGTCATCTTCTTCATTCAAGCGAACGCCTCCAATCTCGTAATTTTTCATGATGTCCAACACATATTTCAACGCACTCGGGTTTCTTCCATTGTTATCTGCTCCTGGATGGATTCCTCTGCCGATGCCATTGCTATTTCACCAAGAATGATTGTAGAGCGCCGCAGTTCAATATATTTATACCATATCTTTGTTATAAACCCAGGAATTTTCGGAAGAAGGAAATCCAAGCAACTTCACATATACTCTATCTTTCTTCTTTTTTAACACTTTTTCAACCAAATACACGTCTGGGTATTTTACTTTTTGGACCTCTTCTTGATAAAATCCACCTTGGATGGGATTACCGTGGTAATCTTCTAATAGGTATGTAACTGGATTGGTTAACTGCACCTTGTTGATTTTAAAAAGTTCAGTCGTCCACGATGGTAGATATCCTTTGTCAAATTGAGATTTATACTTGCTGATGCGCACAATATCACCAATTTTATATTTTGGTTTGGTTGCAATTTTCACATAATTGTAAACAGTCGAAAGAAGCGTATTCTCCTTGCTTGGTATTACATCGCGCGGTCGCATTTTAATTGTTCTATGCTTACGCGAATTGTAATCATCAACCAATTTGTCCAACATATCAATCCAGCGATACGACCCATTGTAACTAAACATTTTCCACATTTCAGTCTTTAACGTTCTGTTAAATCTCTCCACCACTGATGCTTTTTTCGTTGAAAATGTCGAGTGGTGGTTGATATTGTATTTACTCATTAACGCTTTAAACAGCTGATTAAAAAATTCCTTACCATCGACACAAGCTTGATTTAATTTTAGCCAACAAAATGTGGGAACGAGTTAAATCATCAGACGCAAGTTTTGGTGAACGAGCTGCTGCTTGGGCTGTGACCAACGCGATGAAATCAAAAGTAAAATTGGGGATGGGTCATTCAGATAGGAAGAAGGCAAACAAAAGTGGAAAGAAAATAATATTTGGTGCTGGAGTTCGTGACACAAGAAGTATATTGAAGAAAAACAAACCAAAAACTATAAAAGATTCAGTCAAAATAGCACTGAAAGCGGCTAAAAAAATTTTCAAGAACAACAAGAATCAGTTTATATCACCAAGGATTATACCGATACCAAAAACTGGAGGAGTTTTACCATTTCTAGTTCCACTATTTGCTGAATTTTCTGCCGTGGGATCACTTGCTGGTGGTGCTGCTGGTGTTGCAAAAGCAATTAATACGTATAAAATAGCGCAAAAACAGTTGGATGAAAATCAGAGACATAATAAGATGATGGAAGCAATCGCTCTCGGATCGAAATCTGGTACTGGACTTTATTTAAAACCGTACAGAAAAGGATGGGGTCTTTTTATCGAATCAAAAAACCACTGAACGAGCTGCCCAATAGACCGTTAACTAATTACGACATCTATCAGTTTGGAAACAAGTATTTACCAAATTTCCGTGGTGTATTCATGAGGGACGAATTACCAAAACGACCATGGCGAAAGGAATGTGGCATCGTTAATTTTGAAAGTTCATCCGGATCTGGAAGTCATTGGGTGGCATATGCAAAAAACAATAAAAATGTGGAATATTTTGATAGTTATGGGAATTTACCACCGCCTGTTGAAGTTGCAAAATATCTGCATGAAAATAATATTAAATATAATTATAATGTTTATCAAAATTATAATAATTTTAATTGTGGTCATCTTTGTTTAGAATTTTTATACAACAAAAGCAATTTTGTATAAATAAATATTTCTGTAATGTATAACTTGGTTTATTTGTATCTTAAACATCATGTCGTTCACACTAACCTTAAGTGGAAACTCATCAATATTAACTGCTGATTATTTCCCGCCTATTGAATTACCCGGTAATTATGTTTGTGGACTAATTAATTTCGAGACGTATAATTCTGTACCAAACGTGGATGAAACAAATAATTTGTTTCATTTCGGTGATGACGACAAAGCTCCACATTACATCGAGATACCTGTTGGTAATTACGACTTGGAAGACTTGGAAACTTATATAGATGATATGTTAACAAAGAGTGGTAAAACAACTGCTAATGCGCAGCTCTTACTACGTGCAAATAACAATACGTTAAAAAGTTCAATTAAATGTACGGAAACAGTACATTTTGATAAAGACCGATCTATCGGGTCATTGTTGGGTTTCAATAAACGAAAATTACATAAGGGTCACTATCATAATTTGGATAAGCCGATGAACATTATGAAAGTCAATCTGGTGCAAATTGAGACAAATATTACGACAAACAGCTACCTGAATAACATTCAATCACATAATATTTATTCGTTTTCTATACAAGTTGAAGCTGGGTATAAAATAAGTGAGACACCAAATACAATAATCTATATGCCTGTGAGCGTGCAACGAATAACATCTCTAGTGCTACGTAATGTGGATCAAGACGGTAATTTGGTTAATTTTCGAGACGAAACGATAACGATTAAGTTACACTTAAAGCCGGCATAAAACATGTTGGTATTTAATGAAGAAAAACCAGTCCGATCAAACAGTTTACAACTTACCACCAGCCTAAGCGGATCGGTGACAAGAAAGCGACCATTAACTTTGGCAAACGCAAATTTTCTACAACAGTTGGGCTTGACTTTGAAGAAAAAGAAGAAGAGAAAAAATGAATAGTATTTTAAACGTCAATACGGCTATTAATTTTGATGAAAGCATTTCGAAGCTAGAGGAGCATGCGTATTCATCATTTTTTAATGCATATAACAACAGCGACGAAATTCGAATTTGTATACAGGATCAAAATTTAATTTTATTACCGCACAAGAGTTATCTTTACATAGAAGGACGGCTGCTGAAGAGTGATGGAACGGTATCGACTACAGCGGAATTAAGCAATAATTCAATGGCGTACTTGTTTGAAGAAATGCGATATGAACTAAACGATGTGGAAATTGATCAATGTAAATACGTCGGTCCAACTACTACACTAATGAATTATTTATCATTAAATGAAAACCAGAGTCAGCAACTACAAAACGCAGGATGGTGTGGTCCAGATGAAAAAATCAAAGTATCTGATAAGGGATATTTTAACTTCTGTCTACCGCTGGATCGAGTGTTTGGTTTCATTAACCATTATAAGAAAGTTATTATTAATGCAAAACATCAACTGATTATGATTCGCGCGCGAACCGATCTGGATGCAATTGTTTCAGTAACGGATGACGTCACTTTCTATATACACAAAATTCAATGGATGGTTCCGCATGTTACAGTTGCTGATGAGTCGAAATTAAGATTGTTAAAAATTGTGGAAAATAGTCAAGATATACCTATCGCTTTTCGTACTTGGGATATGCACATTCAGCCGACGGTTCCAATAGCGAAACACAACATTTGGACAGTGAAAACAACGACACAACTGGAAAAACCGCGTAATATTATATTTGCATTACAAACAGATCGACGTAATAAAAAAGAGAAAAATGCTACCATTTGTGATCACTGTGAACTTTTTGATATCAAGGTGTATTTGAATTCCGAGAAATATCCATACATGGACCTGAATTTAGATTTCGCTAATAATAAATATGCACTGGCATACCATATGTATTCAAAATTTCAAGAAGTCTACAATGACTTGAAGAATACTACAAATGAACCATTGTTAAATCGTGAAGAGTATAAAAAAATTGCTCCCAATCATCTTCATTGATTGCTCTCATCAAAACGAATCTCTGAAAAGTGGACCTGTGGATATACGAATTGAATTTAAAACATCAAAGGAAATACCAGAGAATACATCTGCGTTTTGCTTGTTATTACACGATCGCATAGTTCAATATAATCCATTGACAAACATCGTCACGAAATTTGTATAAAAAGCCGTATTTGATTTTTGACCGATTATTCTTACTTCAGACTTTGCATCATCATCATCATCATCATCATCATCACGATGGGTGACGTGGTGATTGTTGCCTTTCAAGGATTTCAAAATACAACAAAAGCAAGTTTTTATGTCAAAGAATTGGCTATACTGAAATTTAATTCTGATAAAGGATATTATAATGATGACTACACACTACAACATTTCGTTTTTAAATCGCCAATTCCATTTTGTGGTTTGAGTGAAAAGGACCAACAGACTGCCCGCTGGTTACGAAAAAATTATCATGGATTCTCTTGGATGGATGGACACATTGACTATGAACAATTGCAATATATTTTAATGGATGCATTACGCACAACCCACTAAAAATTTCGCTATCTTAAACAACTATTGCCATCAACAAGCATCATGAATTTTGAAGAAGTACTAAACTGTCCAAAGCTACGAACCCTGGTAACAACTTACAACAGCCCTCGTTGTGGAAGTCATTTATCTGAAAATTGCGCATTACAAAACGCTATATCTCTGTACAAACATTATTGTTATTATATATAATTTTAATAAAAACATTTTTTGGAAAAATGTGTTTCTTTTTTTTGGGGAATACGAGTATACATAAATAAATCAAAATATATATTTTTAAAAAATATTTATTAAAAAGAAATGTATACATTTTTTAAATTTATTGATCTTCATTTTATACATTTTTTTTTAAATTTATTGATCTTCATTTTCAACATATAAAGCTGGATCGTTATAAAAATCTAACGTATTTATAAGTTTAAATTCAATAGCATGTGTTTTGCCAATTTCACCATTGTTAACAACCCCTATAATTTGCGTTGAAAATTTAATTGCGTTGAACATTCGGTCTTCCATGTTGTCGAACCTATTGGGGAGCGTCAAAAATCCAGCCTCCAATTCTAGTATCGTCTTCCTCTTTGCTTCGTCAAATTTGGATTTTATCCGACTGATACCATATATTCGATAAAATTTTCCAACCTTCAAATCATCCACTTTTAACCACGGTTTTACTTTGCCTAGCTCATTCAACTCTCGTACTATTTCTTCAAATTGTGTAACAGTAAATTCCATTACTACTATTCCGATAGAATATTTCTACAACAACGAAATATGTATTTACAAAAATGATCATTTACAAAAGTATAATATTTAAAATAAAAACAGTATAAAAATTAAAGTAACAATTACAATAATGAACAAATTTTAACAAGAAAGTCAAATAAAACAGAAAAATATAATAATTTTATACTTACAAAAGTTGAATTCCTTGTTGTTTACTTTAGGTTTTAACCACTGGAACGGTTGAATGCACTTATGTTTTACTCTGATTGTCGCGATCCTTATATAGCAGCAAAAACGTAATTTGATTTGCGTCAATCAGAAAAAAAACCTTAGTCAGCATTGCATCAGAATTGCAATTTCTTTGGAATATTTAAGGCCAAAGGTTATAATACACGCATACAACATGCGATTTCAATTTACGTCAATCTTCCTCATGAACACTAGATGTTCACAAAATGTAATTTTGATTTACGTCAGCCGAAAAATTATAGTACAATTTTATTATAAATACCGTGTGAGTTTTTCGGGAGTTGCCATTTTTATTACAGCCAAACCGTTGATTTAATCGAAAAATTGTTCAAATAAGAGTTGTAGATATCGACGGGGGCAACTAATTGCGATAATCAGGAGCTTTATAGCTCTTGTGGTTTTCGAGATACGATACAAACTTACCTTTTTTTAAATGGAATAGTATACTTATTTGTTGATAAAAATTATTCAATAAAGCAACAATAACCAAAAATAAAAAAATAAAAATTTTTAAGTTTTTTTTTCAAATTTTACAACTTTTGCGCTTAAAATTGATTTATTTAAGTGAATTTTGGTAAGTTTAAGAGCGCCTACTTCAAACAGGCCTCAATATTACGGAAAGTAGCAAGCGGTAATTGTATTTATGTTACATAGATGGCTTTACCGTATAGGTTTATCTAGAGTCCCTATAATAAATGTGTTCTCAACGCTAATTGGCACCGGCATTTTCTGTCCACAGTTTGCATAAAATACATTAGAAATAAATTAAATATTAACAAAAATCTGAAAAAATCATTTAGTTTAACCTAGAAAGAATAATTAAATTAAAAATTTTTAATTGTTCAGTAATTCATAACTTATTAACAATAATTATGTACTCAAAAATATTTACTCAAGCATGTGATCAAGCAATTTTGAAGCTTGCCGCGCTTGCCGCTCTGATTTGGACCGAAAACGAATGACATGTCACGACTGTATTTATTATAGGGGCTCTACCACACAAATGACTAATTTAAAATGTCAGTGTTTTTTTTAAATTTACAATTATCTTGATAATTTATGTAATTCTGTTTTAGGTACTTTATTGGAGTATTTCTAATAACTTATTATTGTTCGAGATGACATAACCTCTCCAATTCTTATATTATCCAAGGAATATTTATTGTTATTTTAAAAGGTAACGGTAATTCCACAATTTCAAAATAATTATTTACAATGTAAGTAACGAAAATTTTTATTTCATAGGATTCTGTAAAGCTTTGGTTCAGTATGAAGTTAATATAAAATTGCAAAAGGATGGTACTTCTGTGGAAAAAATTCAAGAAATAGAAATGTTAACGCGAGGAAACTCCCACTAAAAATTTGCCACCCGCGGCTTCTGCCCCGCATGTCCGTAGTGTAAATCTACTACTGATTATACCAGGGCTGCCAGATTGTATAATTGGATACAAAATCTGTATAATTTGGTTACTTTATGTATCCTCTTTGTATAAGAAACTTTCTTGTATAATTGGATACAAACACCGAAAATTTAGACTGAATACGCTGAACATAGCAGTTGCAATTCTTTGTTAATATGAAATCACGTTAGACCCAAAAAGACTACATATGTACCGCGCATTCTCTGTCCCAACCTCGTATATCAAAAACTACATGTTTTAGCGCACACAAAAACATACTAAATACTGTATTTACATATATACTTATCTATATAATATAGGTAACCAACATCAAAGGGTGTAATTAGCATAAATCTTAAGTTCATAGTGATGAAAACACAGATTTAAATACGTTTTTTTATGTGTCCAAAAGTTGGGAGTTTTCAGATACGAGGCTGGGACAGAGAACGCGCGATATGCCCTTATGTGTATATGAATTTTCTTTCGTTCTGACAAGATTGCAAAAATGATTCAAATTTAATAATTAAAGTTTAGTCGGAAAAAAAAATCGGTTCATTTTTTTTCTTGCTCTTTTTTTGTAACGAAAAGTTGTTTTGTATAATGGGGCTCCATTTTGTATAATTTCAGAGACTTGACTGTATAAATTAAAAATTTTTACTGGCAGCCCTGGATTATACGTAACTACCAGCAGCGCTGGGAAGAATGGTTCATACAATAGAAAATAGAAAATGGTTTTCAAAAATGCACTTAAAATACAAAATGGAAAATGGTTTTGCTGAACATATTTAAAATAGAAAATGGAAAATAGCTATTTAAAATGGATTATAAAATGCCAAATAGGGTTTCCGATCTCTGGCGAAAAAATCGATCTTGTGGATCGATTGGAATCGTCAAACCAAAAATCGATGCAGAAGAAAATAGGCTTATAAAAGATCGATCTGACGAAAATCGATTCAATTTTTGTACTTGCAGAAAATAAAAGATATATAAAAGTTTTAATGAAGTTTCTTATTGGGTCATCACAAATTAGTTTTAATTTTCTTTGAAGATGAACTGCTGAATTTAATATGAATAAAATGGTTTCCAGTTTGCGCTAAAAGTGACAACAATAGTTGAAATATATTTTACAGTAATTTTTAAAAAATATCATATTTTTACTAAAAATATCCTAATTTAAATTCGAAAAGATCGATCTTCGATCCCCTAAATTTTTCACGATCTCTGTATCGATTTACTCTCCAAAAAATCGATTCGAAAAATCGAAGATCGGAAACCCTAATGCCAAATGCTTTTTTTACTTTAAAGAAGACTGAAAAAAATTGATTTTTATAATTTCGTTAACTTAAGGATAAAACTTCAATCAATTTTTTAACAAAGTACTTAGTTACTCAATTTTAGGAACATTTTAATTTTTTCTTCATCTTCGGATTGTTATACTATTAATTGAATCAGTTATTTCAGAAACACATGTAACAATTTCAGTTAGAGGTGGATTTGTATATAGTTTACCAAGATGCATCGTTTGGTGCAGAAAAAACACTCATAACATTAACCCAACCCATTGAAATCCAATCTTGAAGTTTGCGTTTAGAACAGAAACAACACATGTGAATTACTTGTATTGTATTGACTATGAAAATGAGTGAGGCAAATGTGACCACAATCGTAGATTTCCTGCAGAAACAACAGATTTGAAATTTCTTTAAAATGTCATAATTTGATTTTTGATGAAATTTTTTCGGCAAAAACTTGTCAATTGACGTAAATATAGTTTATTTACAACGTACATTTTTTTCAGATTTCTAGTGCATAAATTGTATGAGCTATAGAGTTTTTTGTTGTTTACTCAAAATTTGAAAAATGTAACATGTTGTTTCTGAAATAACTGATTCAATTGTACTTGATGTGAAAAATCAAAATATACACAAACACACATGTATTTGACAGCTGTCACTTTCGATTATGCGATACCTATCGGAGCTTCGTGTTCGATTTCTGGTATAAAAAATTCCAGTGCATTTGTGCATGTGCATTACTAAACCGCGCGAACATATTAGCAAAAATTTAAATATATAACGTCTACAAGTTTCCAAATATGGTAGTAAACGTCAAATAATTTGAATTTTTGATTGCGCGGTTTAATAGTGCACATGCGCGAGAATTTTACCACGAATCGAAGCAGTAGGTAAGGCAGGTAGAAATTTTAAACTTTGATTGTTTGAAACGTTTTAATATTCATAACGTGTAGAAACGTGTTTCTATACTATGATATTTTCTTTCAAAAAAGAAAAATTATAATTTCGTTTGCGTAAAAATCACTGGAGTTACTGTTTGTATTATTATTTTACTTACTTTATTTATAATTTAATAATGTCTATTTATACTAGCAGAGAAGTTCTGGATATTATTTTAGTTTTAGGTTCGTTGTTTAAAAATACTAATTGTTTTTAATTTAAAAAAAAAAAAATTTTAGGACGGTGTGACATGAACTATCGTCAAGCGGCACAAGTTTATGCAAATAAATTTCCTGAACGGAGGCATCCGTCACACCAAGCTATTAAGAAAATTTTCGATAGAGTAGAAAATACAGGGAGTTTGATTCCCGTTAGAGATAATCGTTCAAGAAACGCCACTGACGAATTACATAAAACTGTAGTTCTTGCATCTGTTGCAGTGAACCCACACTGTAGTACTAGAGAGACAGCTAGAGATGTTGGAATTAGTCAACGCTCCGTCGTTAGAATTTTAAAACAAGAAAAATTCCACCCGTATCATATTAGTTTGTGCCAACATTTAACTGAAGTAGATTTTAGAAGCCGAGTAGACTTTTGTTTATGGGTCCAAATTAAAGAGGATGATTATTTTAGGAATGTTTTGTTTAGTGATGAGGCGACTTTTAAAAGTACAGGTCAGGTAAATAGGCATAATTTTCATTACTGGGCGACGGAAAATCCGCATTGGATAGGTACGATCGACTATCAACATCAGTGGTCGTTAAATACTTGGTGTGGAATTTTGAATAGGAAAATTATAGGGCCAATTTTCATTGATGAGGTTTTAAATAGTGAAAGATATTTATATCTTTTAACAGAGGAACTTCCTGTTGCCTTAGAGGATGTTGATTTAGAAAGTAGGGTAAATTTAGTTTTTCAGCAAGACGGAGCCCCAGCTCATACTAATAGATTAGTTGCAGGTTATTTAAATGAAACTTTTCCCCAAAGATGGATAGGTAGGCACAGTGATTTGATTCACTGGTCTCCGAAAAGTCCCGATCTTACCCCCCTTGATTATTTCCTTTAGGCTTACATCAAAGAAAAGGTTTACTCGGTTAAACCAACCACTAGGGAAAACATGAAAGATCGAATTCGTGAAGCCATCAGGAATATCCCTGAACAGATGCTAGAAAATGTCCCCCAGGGGTTTCATAGAAGGGTAGCTAGCTGTATTCATGTAGATGGCAGGCATTTTGAGAATAATATAGTTTAAAATTTTATTTATTAATATTTTAATTGAAGGTGCTTTAATTAATTTAACTATGTTTCAGAATTCGAAAACTGAAGAAGATTGAACGTGATGCAGTAATTGTTATAATTAAATAATAATTATGTTAAACAATGATGAAAATGAAAAGTAAATTGACAGATAAGTGATATCTGATTTTAGCTTACTCTGAGTTTAACATAAAAATAGAATTTAGAGCTAGCGAATCGCGATAGAAGAAAATAGCGAATTAAAATTCATAAATTATGAATGCTCATATTAAAATATGTCATATTTTTATTAAGTACTTAAGAATAAATCAATCTTATTCTATGAAAAATGTATTTTATTTTACATCCTAAAAAATTCTATAAAAACGAAATAATTAACGGTAAAATGGCAACGCAATACCAAGAAAATGATCCACGATCATTTGGTTACAAACTAAAATAACAAAAATTTGCAGTTTTGTAAAATACTAAAATACGCTGCAATAGGGTGTGGCACACAGCTTCCTCGTACTCGTAAATGCCCAATATATCTTTGTGTGTGATGAATGAAAAATGAAAAATGAATTGAATAGTTCAGAAGTTATAGTAGCTTTTTCATTTGCTTTTAAATGTAACTGCTTTAATTTTAAAGTAAACATAATAATAATAATAATGATTTTTATTGCTTAAGAAAATCTTTTACACCAGGGAAGGTCATTTAACATTTATAAGTAACAACAAATAACAAAAATTATAATAAACAGAAAGTTCATTAAGTGGTAAATACTAGCTCAGTGGTCAAGAGTCCCTATCGCATATAAAAATACGTCGTTTAGCTGCTCCAGCCCTCTTATGGTTAATAACGCCGTCATGGGATCACCTCCAGCACTGATATGCTTATTCAAGTACATTTGCCTTTTAAAAGGATACTTTTTACAATTGAAAAGAAAGTACGTAAGATACTGAGAACTTCGTTACACTGTTGACAAATTTCTTCATGTTTCAAAGTCAGTTTACAGCCTTTGAAGAAAATTTTTGTACATATTTTATTTGACATTGGTAACTGACTAACTTTGGTCAGCATTCTTTTTGTTTTGAACATGTCCTGCGCTTCCCACAAATCCTCTTAACCAAGTTGAGTAAACTTTTGTTTTAAAGATACAACGCAGTTAGAGTTTTTTTAGGTTCGATCATCACATAGTTCCTTTAGTTTTGCTTAGCATACTTTCGGGATTCTCTCGTCTGTCATATTCAGCAAATGACACCACCATATCAATATACTTCTTACTATTTTAAATTACTATTTTCGATTTGCTTATATTTACTGTCAGGTAATTTTTTTATGCAATATTGCGATAGCATCTCAACTTTATCCTGTACATCATTAAAATATGTTCCAAACATGATAAGATCGTCTGGTCAGATTACTGGAAAATAAACTAAGGTTATGAATATTTTTAAAATACATCTTTTTCAGACGTATTGTTAAAATACAAACCATACATACTTGAAAATTTTTATATTAAAATTTTTTTTTTTGTTTTTTTTTTTACTCTTTTTAAAAAAAAAAAAAGAGTTTAAAAATTTAACAATTTAAATTTAAAAAAGACCTGTCATATTATGACAGTTCTACGATCGTATCCAGATGCCATCTATAATTTACTTTCAAGATTTTTAATAATGACATTTTCACATGTACCAAATTTTGACTTCTTTAATATGGTGTACAATTAAATATTACAAAAACATTTGTAATTTGATAACTTGTTTAATAAATATTAAGTTGAATATTTGAGGAAAAACTACAAATTATTTTGATAATTAATGTATTTAATTAATAAATTTTCTGTTACTGTAAGAAGCTAATGTGAATATACCATTACAATTTATTTCCTATTTTTTTTAGTATAAATTCAAAATAAATCGTATGTTTTGCGTTCGGTTAGACAAACCTTACCACGGATTTTGAAAATTAAAACTTAAAAATGCAATTTCTCAAAAATTTGAAATAAAATAATGAAAATTTTAGCATAATTGGTAGTTTGAAGTAATAAACTAATTTTTAAGAAACATCTTAACATATGTTCCCATTTGAAAAAAAAATTTTTTTTTTATTCCAAAAAAACCGTGAGTCCTAGAAGTCTGGAACAATTTTTCGTGAATGGCCCCCTCTATTTTGAATATTTTTTGTATAAACTTTTTTTCGATTAGATGCATATTTTAGGAATAAATCAAATGGCAACTCCTGAAAAACTCATATGGTATATTATAAGAAATAATTCAAAATTTTAATAAATAATTCAAATACAAATTAACTTTACACCGCAAACTGATAAAAACATCTAAATATAAAACTAAAGGTTATAAGGTTATCTTTTATCACAACTGGCTCATTAAAATCTAATGTATTTTCTGCTATAATAATTTCATAAATGACAAATTTAAGATTAGCCAATTCCTTTGCAAAATATATATTGAAACTTTAACATACTACAGACGGCCCCGTCTGTAGACCAACGGGTAAGACGTCGGCCTCATATACACAGTGAAGCGAGTTCAAATCCAACAACCAACGGAAAAAAGAAAAATCACATCTCAACAAAGGGACTCACCATCGAAGTCCCAGCAAAGTCTACACGGATGACGTCACAAACGATGGCGGATGACTCCGACCGGGACTCACCATCGAAAGCCCCGCAGAGTCTGCACGGATGACGTCACAAACGATGGCGGGTGACTCCGACCGAGACTCACCATCGAAGGCCCCGCAGTCTGCACGGATGACGTCACAAACGATGGCGGGTGACTCCGACCGGGACTCACCATCGAAGGCCCCGCAAAGTCTGCACGGGTGACGTCACAAACGATAGCGGATGATTCCGACCAGGACTCACCATCGAAGGCACCGCAAAATCTGCACGGATGACGTCACGGAAGCAGCGTCGCCCCTGAATACATGCAATTTTTTCCACACACATACAACTGCCCCTGCAATATAGGTAATTACATTACCTTGCCAAGTGACCCCATACCTACTTGTTTAATTTTAATTATTTAATAGAATTTTTCTTTAAATTCGTTTTTCATTGTTTGGCCACAATTTATTCATATTTATCTGGTAAGTTAAATTTCATTCATAATGGAAACAAATCAGATGCGTTTCACAGAAAAAGTTTGCTCATATAACAAATTTTTAATAAATCAAATCTTTTTTGGATTTTCTCTTGTTTATTGAGATATTTTTATTAGTAATTTTTTTTTTTTATTTTAGTAATGCCGTATACACCAGAAGAAGATAAATTCCTTTTTCTTGCGTATTGCAGAACAGGAGTACGTAATAATGATGGGGAATACGAATATTCCATTCCAGATGCGATTCGGGAATTTCGAGCTGAATTCTCTAACAATGATGTGGAATATTCGAAGTTAGCTACACATATAAAAAAATTATTTCAAAAATTTAATGAAACCGCAAGCATAAACAGGCGCCAAAACGCCCGAGACAGGACAGTATTAACAGAGGTGAATGTGGAAAATATTCGCGAAAGAATTAATGAGAATCCGCCAACGTCCATACGACAATTATCGCGACAAACGGGACTATCATATGGTTCTTGTCGTAATGCGCTTAAAAACATTTTACGATTTAAGCCATACAAATTTAATGTGGTACATCAACTTCAACCAATAGACTTTGCTACCCGAATAAATTATTGTCGTTGGTTCAACAATAATTTAAATAACGGTAATACGTTGGATTTAACTTTTTTTTCTGACGAAGCGTAGTTCCATTTGTCAGGATATGTAAATAGCCAAAACTATAGATACTGGAGCGGTGAAAATCCCCATGCTATTTTAGAGGAACCACTTCATCCACAAAAAATTGGAGTATGGGTTGCGATGTTTCGCCGATGTATTATAGGCCCAATTTTCTTTTGAAGAAACGGTTACCGCTGACGTATATCGAAATGTTATTTTGCAGCCTTTTATTAATCAGCTCTATGATGATGAGCTACAGGAAGGCTATTTTCAACAGGATGGGGCTCGTGCACACACAGCTAGAGATACTATTCAGTATCTCCAGGAATTTTTGATAATAGGCTAATTAGCGAAGGAAGATGGCTCGCTCGTTCGCCCGATCTTACACCCCTCGATTTCTTCCTCTTCGGCTATTTAAAAGACACAATATATCGAGAGGAAATAAATTATATTGCGCAATTGAGAGCAGCTGTCATTGAAAAAATAAGTAAGTTGTTAACATTACATAATGTTTTTGAAAACATGAAGAGGAGAGTTAATCTGTGCCTAGAAATGAATAGTGAACATTTTCAACATCTGTTGTAATTATTTTATTATTATTATAATTTTTTTTTTAAACATAAAAATAAAATCTATAATTTTTTGTTTTATTCCAAACCTAAAATAAAACTGGTAGTGTTTTTCTTTCTTTAAATATAACTTTTAAACAAACTGACATACTGACCTGCTTAAATATTTATTTTCAAATAAAAAAGTTAGGGACTAAAATGATATTTTTTTTTTCAAAATTACCTTTTTCTCAATAAATGTATACAATATTTCTTACTGTATAGTTTTGGCAATAAGCTAAACCATATTCAGTATAGTCGTATGTTTCTGTTATGTACGACACTGTATTTACCAGATGTTTTCGCACATGTTGATCAATAAAATGAGCACATCTAGTCATATAGCCAAATACGACACAGATATATGCATATATGTATACGTACACCCACATACACCATGACGTACGCAAACTTGCTCCATCCTTGTTTTCCAGTATTGGTCGTTGCGTAATCATATAATATACTTAGACTGATCACGTCGTAGTATTACACAACTATGAATAGCATACAACAGTAAAAATGTTTGTAAGAAATAACAGTTCGTCATATTACAAAACATTTTAAATGAAATATAAGAAAATTAATCAAACAAGTTAGCATAATTCAAAAAGTTTGAAAGAAATATGGATGAGGTGTGAAATCAGCAAATGTCAAAAAAACAAAATTAAGAAGCATCACATGCGAAACATAATATAAATTGTATAAAAAAATATAGGTAAATTTTACTATAATAGTTTTAAAATAATATAAAACAAAATATTATATTACATTTTTATTATATACATATAGGTATCAATAATTTTAAATAAATAATTTAAATTTAATGGACTTCAAAGTTGATGTAATACAATGACAAGGATATAACACTATTGTCCAATTACAATAAAAATGTACATAATAAATAGAAATATTAGATATATACACATTTTAATCAAGTCTTATGACTTAACATAAAAAAAATTTTTAATAGTCATAGTTACGTAAGTAATATAATCTTAAATTGTAGAACATTTTATCCAAATTGTAATTATTATGATTAATTATAGATGTACCTGATGCGCTCTTCAAATGTAGCGAAATATATTGTAATGGTTTTAGGCTATATAAATTTTAATTAAGATAACCTAACCACGGTGGAATAATTCGTAAAATTAAAAAGTTAAATTTATACAACATCCACCAAAATCACTACAAAGTGCAAAAAGAAATAATTTAAATATTATTAGCCTTGCTGTTGGAATTTTTATAACAAATTAAAAATATACGATTGATTTTTATAAAATTCTCTTAAGTACAAATGCGTCGTTTAATTGAATACCAAACAATTTCCTATTTCGTTAAAAATTTATGCAAACTTTTAAAAAGTTAAATTATTTTATTGTTTCCAATAAATATCAATTATTAATTGTCAATGTCAAACAATTTCCTTATTTAAATTATAGATTTATATATGTATACATTATTTTGTTTTTGTAATAACATATGTATAATAAACGTTTTTCCGGGTAAAAATATTTTTTATTTTCTATAATTAATTACATATTTTCCAGTGACATTAATTTTATAAAAATTTTCATAAAAGAAAAATAAAAATTGATAAATTTAATATTAAGGAAAATCTTTTATTAAAAATGATATAAATACCGAATAATTGTCAGTTTAAAATCAGTACAATTATTAATACAATTTAAGCAATTTTAATTAACAATTAAATACATTATTATTAAGTATGGCGAAACGACAATTGGAATCAAAAAATAATATAGTTCCAATAGAAGAAAAACGAAGTAGAAACGAACAAGAGATGGTTTCTGATTTGATATGTAGAAGAAGAAACTGAACACAAAAGACCAATGGATCTGATATTGATTTGGACGATATTGATTGTATGTCATTCAAAGTTACATTAGAAACCATTATTCGGACTTTCATAAATATTGGATCAACTATTTTACTACAATAAAAACAAATATAAAACAACAGGACCCCAAATCTTGAAATTCGTTATGGTAGGTTATGATATCACTAGTGTAATTTAGCGATATCACTTACCGGTGTCGTTATGATGCCCTTGCTAATCTTGAATCTACGTGAAGTGGTATTTTGGAAACGAACCTATTTTTTTAAGTTGGTATTTCAACATGGTACTCTGGCGACAGAATTTATTACTATTTTATATATCGGTCAAATCTATGGTCCCATATTTACACCTTTTTATTTTCGTTAATTATTTGGGCGTGTGACTCTTTACGTGTAAAATATATTATTTTATTTAAATATGTAAATTAATTGTTTTTATTTTAAGTATTCGAAGTATTTAATTATTTAAATAACACAGGCCAACGACTAAAAAACTTTTTTAATACTTTAACCATATTTTTGTGGATTTTAGTGTGCTGAATCTGAAAATAACAATAAAATTGCTGTATCACCCACCATTTCCCTACACTTTACATCATAAACCTTTATATTCAAAAAAATAGTTCAGAAAATTAATGCAATCAATATAATACTAAATATGCAAAAGCCAGCGATCCAATATCTTATAATGAATATAATAACTTATAATTCCAATATCTTTGCTCGAAGTTCCCGCATTTATCAGAAGCAAAGTTACAAGAGGGTGTCTTCATTGGCCCTGATATAAGAAAAATGATGTTTGACTCTGAGTTTGAATTACATATAACAGTGAAAGAGAAAGAGGCTTGGATTGCTTTCAAGGAAATTGCTAACAAGTTTTTGGGTAACAAAAAAGACCCAAACTATAATATAACCATTGTATCTATTATGCTTAATCGCTTCAAGAATTTGGGATGTTTAACGAGCTTAAAGGTTCATTTTTTAAACAGCCAGCTAGACTACTTTCTAGACAATTTAGGGGCTGTCAGTGAGGAACAAGAAGAACGTTTACACCAGGATCTCAAGATAATGGAAAAACGCTATCAGAGACATTGGAACACCAGGATGATGGGAGATTACTGTTGGTCCGTTCACCGAGAAAGTCAGCAAGCGGCACACAGAAGAAAAAGCCACATCCGAAGCTTCAAAGAAAAGACAGAAAGAAAATATAAGCCTATGGACTCTTAAAACCTTCATAAAACTTAGTATTAGGAATAAAAGTATATTTTATGTGTTAAAATAAAGTTCTGTTTGTCTTGTACAAGTTATTTTTTTTTCACTCCTATAGAATAATAGCATATTTCATTAAATCTGACATAGCAAAAATGTGACAAAACTGTGGGTGATACAAAATAATGAAATTCAAATTTGGATTTAGCACCCAAAAAAATATAAAGATCACCTATTTACATTAAAAAAGTTTTTTATGACCCTAATTTTGCAGGCCTGTGTAATTATTAGTAGCATTTCTGTTGAAATAAGAGCGGAAGAATTAAATTTATTTTTGCTTTACAAAAATTACCTATAAAAAATTTTGTTAAGTGTAACTAAATAATTTTTTTTAGAAAAAAAAGAAAAAACATACTGACAAACGAATAAAATACAAACATTACTCTTCGAAAAATTTATTTTCTAAAATGTATTTAGCAAAAACTACTTTTATAATAGCAGTTTTTGTGTCATTCACAAATTGAACTTCTTAAAACTTAACTACGTGGTTGTAAATATGTCTGTTAAATGAAGAGAGTAAATTTTAACTAAACATATACTCGAAAGAGTACAAAAATGCTTACATTTACCCAACTAATTTCTTAAAATTTAGGTTATTTTTCTTTTAACTTGTAAAGTTATAAAAAATAAATATTCTGTGAGTTTTATTCATTCCCTAAATTTTTTCTGAAAACTAAACTTTTATTCAACTGATAATTAACATTACTTATTTACATCAAACATATTCGATTTTAATTTTTTTAAGGTCAAATCAAAAAATTTAATATTTTAATTAAAAAATTTCCATTATAACATAACCTAGGAAAAACCATATAATATGTACCCATTATATGTATTCGTCATACATGTACATCGTCAGTGAAGAGAGACGGATGTAGAACTTCAATCCTGTGTTAAATTTATGGACAGTTTTAGAGCACCCCAAACCGCGATGTTGGCACCCCATCTACAGATGGCAGTGCTATGCAGGCAAGCAGTACGCACTGTATGTCTTGATAATTGTACTTTTGAAACAAGAAATTTGTTTATGGAAGAAAAATGGAAATATACAAATTGAAATATACGTTCCCTACCTCTTCCTGTTAAACTAAACCTGCGCCTGACAACTTAAAAACGTCTGGACCTCGATCGTTCTGCCATCTAACAGAAACAAAATCGACTAAAATTTTTGTCCACATTGGCCCATAAGAATTAAACTTCTATTATACGTCTCTCTTCACTGACATCGTCTTGTACGCAAGCAAGGTCGATAAAGGTGTTAACTACTTTACCCAGTGCATATTGTCCATATTATACCACCAACCAAACTGATAGTGAAAACATAACGTCAGTCAAGACAAGAACCATATCAGTTTAATCGGTAACAGAATTCAAGATTACCATTTTTGAAATAAGTGAAATTATAACGGTACCACGTCTCATAACACATTTGAAGATTCGGGGTCCAGGAGAAAGATGTAAAAAAAATATTAATAAAAATTATAAAAGTTTTCCAAGAGCTATTTCAAAACAAAAACAAATCGAAACAGCTCGATCTTGCTGACTGGGATAATTTTTTAACTCAAATAAGAAAGAATGCTTGCTTCAACAAATTGTTCGATGCTTCTCTACTGGACAAATGCAAGAATGTGTTCGGAGTGTGGTTCAAAAAAGCCAAAGATTCACAGAAAAAATCTTGTGGATCTCAACACATTTCGAACCAAATTGGTACCACATTCACACATTTAACGACTGCACATACCTCAGCAACCGATGTCGATACCAGTTTCTCACTGGATGCGATGTGGTCAAATCTATCCCAAGTACTACCCGAGACAAAAGGTCAGTGTCAGTCGAACAACTCCACAATATCCGATACTATTTTAATACGGCATCAAGATTACTACAATACGTACACACTCCCAGGGCAAAAAGGGGATTACCTCCTAACAATGAGGATTGTACCTGCGAGTTTGGTGTTGGACAATACAATAGACAAGATGCAATGGTGGAAATTTGCCAAGCAAGACCTGAAGTTTGCGATTCAAGAAAGGTCACAGGACACAATATCCCAGACAACGACGAAGTTGATACAGGAGATCACATCGAAAATAACGGGAAATCCTGCAGTCCAAACAGAGTCCCGCAAGTTGGCCGGCTGGCGGAATTCATATTAAATAATATAATATCACCTATAGAAAACGCATGTATTAACTAAAAATTTAATAAAAATTAAATGAAGGAAATTTTTTATACTAAATTTATAAGTAGGACATTTTCTTTTATTTAAATAATATTACTTACTAATATAGGCAATCCACACAACACACATCCATTGCCAAAAACTTATCAGAAACCAACGAAAATGTCAACGTGTTTGAATTTAAAAGAAAAACGCATTTCACTCATTTTACTACTGCCAGTGAGATTGGAATAAAAAAACCGCATTATTTCTTTTTGAAAGAAATTTATAAATATCATAAATTCTATGAATCATAAAAGAAATGGCTCAGCCAGTTTAACCCAAAAACAATGTTTGATATTACTTCAAGATGCAAAAATAATCAAAAATATTATGAAAATAAGCAAACAAATAAAATTTTTATTTTATTTATTCAAGGTACGAATATTTTATAGAAAATTATGCTTATAAACAAAATTCAACAATAATAATCAGCAATAACAAATGTGTTAAAGGCGACTTTAAACAGTAAAAGTCGAGTTAATTCTTACTTTAGTTTAAAGTCGACTTTTACACTAACGGGGCTTTTTTGATTGTAAAACAGTACCAAAAATAAAATCAGTTTTAAAGTTGACTTTAGTGTTACAGTCGGCCGGAAATGTAATACTCGTAGATAATATATTTTATGATTCTACTACTGGTGCTCTTAACACTATCCCAAATTACTAAAACTTTTTACGAATTATTACAATTTGGTGGGACATAGTTAATGTTAAAAATAACATTAATGGCCGGTTTTACATTCACATTTAAAGCCGACTTTAACACTAAAGCCAACTTTAAAACTGATTTTATTTTTGGTACTGTTTTACAATCAAATTTTAAGCCCCGTTAGTGTAAAAGTCGACTTTAAACTAAAGTAAGAATTATCTCGACTTTTACTGCTTAAAGTCGGCTTTAACGTATTTGTTATTGCTGATTATTATCATTGAATTTTGTTTATAAGAAAATTTTTCTATAAAATATTTGTACCTTAAATAAATAGAATAAAAATTTTATTTGTTTGCTTATTTTCAATAATATTTTTGATTATTTTTACGTCTTGGATTAATATCAAACATTCCTTTTGGGTTAAACTGGCTGAATTATTTCTGGGTTACCCGCGATTTCTTTTATGATTCGTTGTATTTATGATAAATTTCTTTTAAAAAGAAATAATGTAGTTTTCTATTCCAATCTCACTGGCTGTAGCGAAATGAGTGAAATGCGTATTTTTTGAAATTCAATCATGTTGATATTTTCGTTTCTATAGTTATTTTTTTAAAATGTAAGATTGGCTACGATCATTCATAGTTCGTTTTATCCATGCAACACTTAAAAGTCTTTTAACAAAAGTAAGCAGACCTGGTCATTGTAAAACAATATTAAAAATAAAGTCGACTTTAAATTAAAAGTAGCTTTAGTTAAAGAACCTTTAAAATTATGAATGTAAAACCGGCCGTAAAAGAATTATTAAAAGGGTACCATAGGGTACATTTCTATCAGTTGACATATACAAAGCTTTATAAACAACTTCAATTTTATTGCAGCTGATTGACTATTCCCTTTCAAAGTTTTCAATCAATTATATTCTATTGGGAAAATTTCAAGCAGATAATTTAGAGAAAAGATTTGGTCGGTATAGTAGACTTGCGGGATCCAATTATAACATTTCCTATATACAAATAATTGAATCGGAAAAAATCGAATTCAAAATATAAATAAACTTTTACAAGGAGAGGTCACAGTGTGTGGGTCACCGATTTGGCTGATCCTCCGCCTATGTAAAGAGGTTCACTAGTGTGGTAAATCTCCCAGCCTTAAGGTGCCAACACTCAAAAATCAGGGAGAAATTGCTTTTCCAAAGTCTTAGGCTTACCATTAATATGAGTCCCAAAAACTCAGACTTATGAAAGTTATCTTGGCGAACTGAGCAGCATATATGTTTCTTTATAAAAAAAATACTTATTTTTCAGCATTGTTGCCACGTATAATTTTTTTTTTCCTTATTTTTTCCCAAAAAAATTTTATTCTAACATAATTCAATACTTGACCACTTTTACCACAGTATAGATATAATATACTACGTAGTGTATGTATTATTTAGACTGTGCTTTTACTAACATTTATTGACACCCTCTATTATACCTGAAGAAGCAGGTTATAAAGATGGGACAGCAAATGACTAACAACCAACACCATCGTCGTCTTCATTTGTTACAGATGTGGCGTGACTACTTGGACCCGATTTTGTCGGGTGAGCGACGAAAGAGAGAAGGTAAAGCAACCATACATAATAAAAAATAATATCTTACAGAATTGCTTCTACACTTGCACATAAAGCTAATGTATTTTCCAATTACGTTTATAAATGAGGAGTATACAATCAAAAAAAGTTTAATCACAAAAAATCCGAAATTGAAATACCAGTACTTCTGTGTAGCGATTGGTAACCCTGAACTGATGGTAAAACTAATAATCAAAAAAAAAAAATTATTCCTATTTATTTTGCTATTCAAAAGTAGGGGTAAAATATCAAAAGAAATCGAATCCAACAGAGGTGACGACCAAAAGAGATTTACTCCAAAACAGCCAATCACAAGGCTGGCTCGAGTGTTCCCATGATCCTCTGTGGTTGTCTTGTTTGCAATAACCTCAAAACTGTAAACACAGTGATAAGTGGTGAATAGTGTATTGTAATAACATTTTTGTCAGTGTTTTTAAAAATTTTTATCCAATTTATTAATACGAACAGTTTTATAATGAGTGATATAGAAGATAATTTAGTGACTGTTGGAGCCAGCAACTAAGGAAGCAGAAAAAGACAGAGTAAAGGTTCTCAGAGAGATGCAAGAAAAAGTAAAAAATATTTGCAGCCGAAACGCTTTAACATTTATAATCCTTGTCAGTACAACAACAAGCAATTATTTCAGTGTAATAAATTCACACCTAATGACTGTAAGTATTTAAGGAATAAACTTATAGTGCCGGACAAAGTAGCTCAAGATAATTTTACTGGTAATTTCATTACTGTGCTACCAGTTAAACGACACAGACCCTTAGTTATAAGCAATAATAAGAGGCCAAATTCTGTTTCATTAAAATATGAGTTACTAACTTCCAGGAGCAAAATGTTGTCTGCAAAAAACTATTTATGGAAGTGATGCTAGTGAAACCGACTAGACTAAGAAATATCTTTCAGGCCAAGTCTAAAGGACAGCACATTAGTAAAAAAAGGGGTGGGGACTGAAAGTCTCATAAAGTCTCATGCAGCAAAACGCCTTGCAGTCACAGAATTTATAAAAAAGCTGAAGGGGAAAGAAAGCCACTACAGCAGGAAAAAGTCGAAGCGAATTTACCTTAGTGAAAACTTGAATATAAATAAGCTATGGAAATTATACAACGAATCCCAAGAGGATGCGAGCCTCAAAGTCCCCAAATATTTATTCAGAAGAGTGTTTTGTAAATTCAATATTGGATTTCGCTCACCTGCATCTGATGCATGTAGTTTCTGTCAGAAATTAAAACATCTAACAAAAACTACTGAAGATGCACAAACTAAGATACAGTATTTAGCTCAAAAAAGAATACACAAACTTCGTGCTAATGCTTTTTATAAGATCATAAAAAAAAACGTGCATGATGGAATAAAACTCTGTTTTGATCTTCAGCAGATCCAGTGTCTGCCAAAATCGTCTATCCAAGAGGCGTACTATTCACGTCAGTTTGGTTTTTATTCATTGTATATTGCTGACGTGCCTGTGTCAAAGCCAACTTTTATGTCTGGTCAGAAGAGCAAGCTGGCAAAGGCGCGGTGGAAGTTTCTTTAGCATTGCTTCATCACTTAAAGAACTTGCAGCTGGATGATAGTACAAAAACGATGAAGCTTTTTTGTGATGGTTGCGGATCCCAGAACAAAGCAACCATATTTTGAATACCTTAATGCATTATTTACTAAAATCTGAATCTTGTTTAGAAAATATACAGGTTACATTCCCAGTGCGTGAACACAGTTTCCTCCCTGCAGACAGGGTCTTCAGCCGTGTCGAACAGTTATTAAGGAAGAAACCTGTTATTATAAAAAAAACGAATATATCGATATTTACAGATCCGTTGGAGATGTAAAAATTTTAGGAGTCGACTGGTTTTTGTATGATACAAAAACACTATCATCTAAAGAAGGTTGCTTCAGGCGTCTGAAAGGAATATTAGAAATGAAAAGAATCGTAATAAATAAAGACACAGTGGAGAACAAACCTAGAAACAGAATGACAACTACTCTTAAGGAAAGGTAAAAGGTCATCAAAACTTCCAGTGTGAACCTGAGGTAGAGACCTGGTAAAATCTTAGAAAGGAAAATTGGAATGTGCAAAGATGTAAAAATTTCGAACTACCTATACTTCCTTTAGTTCACAACATTAAGGAAGCAAAGAAGAGGGATGCAAAAAAAACTTTTGGAGCTGATGTTCGGAGATAATTGGAGAAACGACTTAGGACTTAAGTGGTATGCCGATGTAATTGACAATTTATCGGCTACTGCAAATAATGAAGATTTTACCGTAGATGAAGCAGAGACTGAGTGCAACTGTTTGGCTGAAGATTGTGGTTTGCATATATAATGAAAATGGCAATAAAAAAAACAAGAGACTAAATAAATATTGTATTATTTATATTTCATTTAATATGTACTTGAGATAAACCTAAGATATATTTTTTTTCTGTATTTACTTTTTTCTTTGTTTAACAATATAAAGGTTTTTATCAAGCGCATTTTTTTCTGTTACTTTTTCCTTTTATTTGTATTAATTAACAAATTGTATTTTGATCTTGATTTTAAAAAAGCCTAGTATATTAATGACATTTTAATGTTCTCAGTCGCATGTTCGCAGTGGCACTAAAATTTAATGATAAGCTCAAGTGATTATAAAACAAGTGATTAATATTTTGATACAGGAACAAGTGATATATAAAAACAAGTGATTATAATTTTAATACTTACAGGAACTTACAAACAAAAGAGCTTTATTCTTGAGAGTGTGTGATCAAAAAAGGTTTACTCCTGAAATGTTTTGTCAAAAAGGACATAATCCATAAATGTCTATCAGAAAAGACTTTCTCCAATATTTAAACTTGGAGTTAGGAGAAAGTGAATAACAAAGTGTGTTACATCTGAATATAATAAAAGTATGGGAAATTTAATACAGGTTGCTTGCAAAACAATTTTTCTTGATGAGTGAAAATTTGCATACGTGTGAGAAAACTCTTTTTGATTGTATACTCCGCAAATATAACTTTAATCACAAAAGGAAAAGACTAAAAACCGATTTTATTTAACTGATGGTTTTAGTATGTCTTGCGAAAAATATTTTTTTAATCGAAATTAAGCCTTTTTAATTAATTTTCTTTGTAATCTTGTACAACTTTACAGAGTCTCTCAAAGTACACTTCGAAGAATCGATTCTCACCTTAAAAAAGATGGAACTTTTCCCTCCCCCGTAAAAAAACAATCGCATATCCAAACCCTAAGAAATCCGAAATCGACAGTTATGATCGAGACGTGATAAGGAGAACAATAGAAGAATTTTATTTAGTAAAAAAACAAGTACCAACTGTACAAAAATTGTTACCAGTTTTAGAAGAAAAAATTAATTTTCAATGGAAGAGGACGGTTCTCACAAAAACCCTTCTGGATATGGGATCTCACTGGCATCAAGTTAGTAACAAAAGAAAATTATTAATTGAGAGACCAGATATTATTAACTGGCGTGCAAAATGAAATATAAAAACTCTTAAACAAGAAAAACGCCATATTTTTTATTTGGATGAAACATATCTTGATACTAACTTGATTCATGGTAAATGTTGGCAAAGGGATGACGTGCTAGGCATTGTTAAAACAACACGAGCAAGAAATAGATTAATAATTGCTCATGCTGGAGGTGAAAATGGTTTCCTACCGGATGCAGAATTAATTTTTAAAGCCGGTTGTAGTACTGGTGATTGCAGTGGACAAATGAATTTCCAAAATTTTGAAAAGTGGACAGTGTCCAAAGTTCTATTGAAGTTACCCGATAGGTCGATTATAATTATGGATAATGCACCTTATCATAGCAACGTCGTCGCAAAAATACCAACTAAATATTCGACAAAAAAAGATATAATTTACTATTTAAAAACAGAGGGAGTCGCATGCGATTTATCTATGAGAAAAGACACGTTGTTATCTGTGATAAGTGAAAGTGCACCAAAAGATAAAGTTTTTCGAATAGACAGTTTATTTGCCTCTTACGGCCACTGTTTAATTATACTGCCACCTTACATGTGCGATCTTAACCCAACTGAATTGGCATGGGCACAAATAAAAAGATTTATATGGGATCCCAACACTACGGACGACATGACATTAATCCAATTACATAAATTGACGGAGGCTGCTGTTAAAAACACAAGACAGTGTAGAAGATTGGAAAGGATTTTTAAAAAAGACTTCGGAGGTAGAAGAATATTACTGGGCGAAAGATGGTTTGATCGAAGATTCAGTCGATAATTTAATTATCAATCTAGGTACCGACGATGAAAATGATGATGACTGTGATGATTATGATGAGTTTGGTGATGATGATGATAACTGTGTTGGCAAGTGTGAGTTTCCAACGTATGAAGATTATGAAGAAGAAACAGTGGAAATTTTTTTTTTTTTAAATTTAACTTTAAGATATTTTTGTTGTTTTTGTTTATTTTATAAATATGATTTTGATGTGCAAATATTAAGATTTCGTAAAAAAACTATTAGTTTAATTCGTTGTCAAACCACTTTTTTTAATGTTTAATGGATATTAAAGTTACTTTATGAAATTGAGTTTATAAAATAATACTTAATATTTTACTTTACCTGTGTTTTATTAAAGTAAGAATATAGGGAACAGTAAATGAACAAATAAATAATCTATTTTTTTCGTTTTTCTTTTTCGTACTTCTATTAACAATTGTTTGGTGGTCACTGGAATCTAACTGTGACAACTATATAAATATAAAAAAGACAAACTGATAGATCAAAGTATAGAGATACGATATCGGGTTCTTTTAGGCACGGCAGACCTGTACTATATACCTAAATGTACTTATCATATTATGTACGTATTCATTGTCAGTCATTTGATGTAGTGGTTTTGACTAAAGCTGTGTATTCAAAAACGTATTTGTTTTATTATATTATGTTTTATTGTAGTGTGTTCGAATTAGCAAAAATAAAAAAAAAACGGAGGAAGAAGCTGCATCATCATCGTATATTGTATCGAAGAAGGTCAGCCATTCTTTTGTTACGGACATGACATTTTCTTACAGTTTACACACCTTCTCATAAAAAAAAAGAAGTTATTTTTTTCTTATAAATTTTCAATACTAAGCAGATAGACAAATGTGTACACAATATTTGTACTGAATATAAAGTACATAACATTATTAGTTTTAATGCTAGAGCTAATAAAGTTTGTGTTACGGACGTGACAAAAAAGTACCTTTTGGTCGCGTCCGTAACATATCTTTAGCATTAAAACTAATAATGTTATATATTTTATATTCAGTACAAATATTGTGTACACATTTGTCTATCTGCTTAGTATTGAAAATTTATAAGAAAACAATAACTTCTATTTTTTTCTTATGAGATAGCGTGTAGGTGTGCCTGAAAATGCCATGTCCGTAACACAAGAATGGCTGTATATGTATCAGGTTGAATATTTTTAAGTTATTAATTTTACCTGTCAGTAGATAACAAGTCGGGAGCGAACTAACCTACGACCCTTTTTCAAGATAAGATTAAAATCTGACCGTGGGAGCCAACTAGTATGCACCCTTTTTACTGCAAGGGGTATGTTTTAAAAGAATGGCTGAGGTTGTTACTGATTCTCTTCATAGTAAGGAGTTGAAAAAACTACTCAATGAAGCTGTAACACATTGTAAAGGACTCTTATTAAAGAATGATCCCATTTTAAATGAGACACCGACGACAATTTCAGAAGAGGCGGTACAAATGAGAGAAGAAAAATTCCATCACATCGTAGAAATGCTAGAAGAAAATATTATGGTGAAGGATGAGGAACTGATTCTCCCTCATGAAGAATATGCTGATCACTTGAATGAACTTGTTGAAGAAGATGAGACTTCTGATAGTTATGAAGACGAGTTTACCGAAGAAAAGAAGAGAAAGGTTGACTTCGTCCTCTTGGAAATGAAGGTCAAAGTCCTCGAATTAGCCAGACAACATCCAACTTGGAACCTGAAAACTCTCCAGAAACGAGGCTCGCGGAGTTTGAAGCGGAAGGATGAATTAAAACGTTGGAAAAAGCATGTTGAAAACAGAAAATCATTGAAAGAAAAATACACTGCGATTGACTCATGGCCATACAAACGATTTGTAGAAGCCCGAGAAGAATTCATGCAGGTAAAATCTTACTTCTATTTTTATTCATTTTACTATATTTATGGACCTTAAGGATAGTTTAGAAAAATATACGTTAAAATTATTAAATGGATCATAAAAATTATTTTTAAATAAATAATATTTTGTTTCCTAATCAAAGTAATAATGAAAAATAACGTAACTTTTTTTTGGTAAATAGGTAACGACGAGAAATTTACGAGAATGGGCATTAGCCGCAGCTAACCTTTTTAGGGACCAAAATTTCGAATTCAAAACTTCAATGTCCTGGGCAAAAAAATTCAAGAAGAGGCATAACGTCCACCAAAGAAAAGTCAACAAATATATTAGCCGCAAGGAGTACAGCAAAATGACAGATGTCCTGGAGGCAGCAAAAAAGTTCTGTGAACAAGTAAAAGCGACCGCCAGAAATTTTGCGCCTCGACTTATCACTAGCACCGATCAGATGGACTGTCAATATCAGTCCAACTATAATAGAACACTAGCAGAATAAGGATCCAAAAGTATAGTAGTAGAAAAAAAGATCTCTCCAAGATAAGTCATACAGCACGGTATGGAATAACAATGTCCGGTGAATTGTTGCGTAATGTATTTTTGTGACAACAGAATTGTACAGTAAATTTCTTGAAAAAGTCATTAAGCCGTATGTTGAAGACAATATTTTTTTATTAATAATCGATTCTTGGGCAGGTCAAACAAATCCTTTAATTTATGATGACATTTTTCTACAACGAGAATTGTCGCCGTATACCGTAAAAATTATTCCTTTAAAATGTACTACAATTTGTCAATCGTGCGATGTTTATTTTCGCCGGCAAATCACAAACTTCATTAAAAAAATTCAGAATTGTTCATATTTGCTTAAAGAAAAACGCGAAATCTCTTCTCGTGAAGATGCAATACGAATCCACTCATTAATCCACCATCAATTATCAGCACCAATTTTTCAAAAAATGGTCAAATACGCGTGGTTTGCATCGAAACTTTCTGATCAAAAGGACATTTTTAAAAACGTAAATGAAGTATGTTTTCTCTTTGATAAACTGAAAGAGAATTGTGCTTGCTCAAATGTTGCAATCATATCTTGTAGTAGATGTCAGTTAAATTTATGCTTCATATGTTTTTATAGTAATTATCATCCAAAAAACTGTACACCTAAATAAAATAATTAATAAAAATTACTATTCTATTCCGAAATGTCCATTGCATTTCATTATTAAAAAAAGTGTAACTCTATATCATTTTATAATCCAAATTATGTTAGCAAATAAATATTTTTCGTGAAAAGAGATAGAAAAACTAAAAAATACGCTGCTCAGCTCACCAGGATAACTTTCATAAGTTTGAGCTTTTGAAGCTTATATTAATGATAAGTCTAAGACTTTGGAAAAACATTCCCCCGTTATTTCTGAGTGTTGGCACCTTAAGGCCAGGGGGATTTACTACATTAGTGAACCTCTTTACATAGGCGAAGTATCAGCCAAATCCGTGACCCACACACAGTGACCTCTCTTTGTTAGAGTTTAACAGTTTCATATGTACCAGAAACTAATGTTGAAAAATTTAAACATGTTTTTGAAACAGATTATTTAGAGACTATTAACATTGTTGGGAGAATTTACTAGATATAATATGATTTGTAATATTATTATATATATAACTTTGATAAGCAGCGTATATAACCATGCAGCTCACACGCTATTATAGAAATAAATTTCAAAAAAAAAAAAAAATTTAAATATATTGTTGGCACCCTATGGTACTTAACATTGGGTACGGTCTAATGGAGTTCAACTCTACCCTGACACAAGACCGTCTACACACTAAATGCATTACAATCAAACACTAGTTCATTTGCCGAGCAAATATTTTTTTTAAAGTTCTTTTAAAATATGTATTATGAGTTAATATTTGATGCATAAATAGCACTATCTGCATTTAGTTCCGTAATGTGTCAAGTACATTAGTAAGTATTAGAAAATGATAAAACACTATCTGTAAACAATGCTTTTTTATATTGAATTATTTCGTGGGAATGATTCAAAATAATATTGTTACGATTTCAGAAATACCAAACAACAAGAGAAATAAAAACAAGTATGCTGGGCTAAAATCCAACCTCACGTCCCCGTTCGTGCCCGGCGGGCAACTGTTAGCTTCGGCTAGCAGGCTAACGAGGCTAGGGTATTTTTTTCGACAAGGATGATTGTCGTAGGATCGACAGTGTGGCATTCTCGTATTGAGCGAAACTTCACCGATAGTCTAGATTGTGCGTAGTTGGAAATTGGGGCTGACGCTGCTCAACTGACTGACGAAAGTGAATGTAGTAGCTGGTATGGGCATGTTTACCAGTCTCGTGAATCGCGTCAGACGAGTCGAAAAGTGATATTTTATCTGTGATTTTGTTTTAACCAAGCTGTGACGAATCTGTGATCCTTGTTATGCCATCCTGGGTTTTCATGCCTGCGGTGGTATTTTTCAAATGTTGCTCTTCCTGTGATATTTCCCTGGCCTTGTTCTTGTCATTTCGATGGGTAGGAATGCGGCTCCCGACGCACTCGTTCTCATCGGCCACACGTACGAGTCGACGTCTGCCCGAACAGCTTGAGCGAGCTCGCCCAGTAAGGAGACGTCGTCGTCCCTCGTACGGATGCGTTCGTGGGCGTTGATATGGCGGCTTCCGCCCCGTCGAAGTGATACGAACACAGGTCAGATGTTGACTTTGTGATACTCTGTGGCATTGTCCCGTTCTCTGTAGCCTCGACTCGGACGAACGTGGCCTAGTCATCGTACCGGTCTCCCGTGTAGGTTGATCCCGACATCTAACAGAACGGCACATGTACCCAGTAATCAGTTATCTGACAGAACAGTACATGTTGCTCAGTAATCAGATGTCACAGTCCCTACACGTGTGAGTTCCTAGGTGTTGACGAAGCCATTTCGGAATTGTTGAGACTATGGGGAGCGGAATCGTGCCACAAAGCAAGAAATTTTTTTTTTTTAAATCTGTGATATTGTTGTTTTTATTTTTTAATAAGATTGTTTTAATCTGTTTTAACGATGTACCACCGAGGACCTTTTCCACTCGAGGTGGTACATCATTTCTTTCTATTCTTATCTGTGATATTTTATTGTGCCGCTGTGGGCTTGCCGTTGTGGCCCCTCAGCGGTTTTGTTTTTAACTACTTATTGCGGCACTGGTCGGCCTGTGGCTTCCCAGTGACGTAATAAGATTTTCCTCTTATTTTCTTTTTTTGTGATATTATTGTGATGTTGTTTTATTGTGATATTTTTACTCAGATTTCTCCACTCCGAGGCCCTTTACACCTCGGAGTTTCATCGTTGGTTTTCAGCCCTTGGTGACCGGACGTTCTGGCTAGTACTTAGCGTACCGCCACCAAGGACTGTCCGCTCGTTATGAAGGCCTGGGATGGCAGGGCTCATCGGTGAATTTTATCATGTATATATTTGTCCGTTGTCTAATGCATTTATGTGTTCCTGTCTGTTTTGTGTGTTTTATTTTTACCGTGTATGGCGGCGCATGCCCTTAGTAGGCGATGCCGCCGGGTGCTGCTGACCGCGCCATCCACCGGCAGCAGTACCCCAATTTTAATTAAAAAACAAAAAAAAACAAGTATGTACATAATAAATTGCAAGTTTGTCTATTTTGATTTTATTACTGAAAAAACAGTTTATTTCTGCTCACTTTACGTATTTGACGAATTTTTATGTTTAAATATATGAATAACAATGAAATTCTCCTGGATATCATCAATTTTATACATAACAATTTAAAAACAGAAAATAAATAAGAAGAATTTGTTTATAAAAAATTAAATCTATTTTGTTTCTAAAAACATCATTAATTTTGCCTTGTCAAAATTTTTTTTTTTCTTTGTTTTTTGTCTTTAGAGACACTTAATTTTTATAATTTTAAGAATGTATAAGGCGGTCAACTTTATCACTAGCCAATGCGGGACAATATAACAATGTTGGAACTTATTTTTTATTCATGTAATATTTTGAAAAATTCCGAAAAATTTATTTTCAAAAAAAGTATTGATATTTATCTGAGTTATATTGTAGACGAAGTGGTCGGAAAACGACATTTCATATTACACGACCAATGTTATTAAAATTGATGATGGAAATGATTCCAGGTTACAAGAATTATATTCAAAATCAAAGAATGACTTTCAAATAAGTTATTTCTCTAATGCTTAAGAAAGTGTCAATTGTATCTGAATTAGATGATAGGCGAAGTGGTCGGAAAAGGACATTTCATATTACACGACCAAATATTATTCCAACTAATGGGGGAAATGATTCCGAGTTACAAGAATTCTATTCAAAATTAAAGAATGACTTTCAAATATTTCTCTAATGCTTAAGAAAGTGTCGATATGTATCTGAATTAGATGGTAGGTGAAGTGGTCGGAAAATCACATTTCAATTGTGTATATGTGTTATTTAAAAAACTGATAACTGTCATATGTGATTATAAATGTGACTGGTCCGCACATGATTATCTGGGATTTTACCAAGCTGTGACTGAAGAAAGGTTAAGAAACACTGCTCTACAATGTATTCAAATTTCATCAAAATCGATAAGTCCGGTCTTGGGACCTTTATTTATTAATCAAATTTTTGTGGGAAAAAACATTCAAACATTTTGTACATTCAAACTGAATGCAGGACTTTCGGGACGAATTAGACTCGTTCCGGGACTATTTTAACAAAAATTACAATGTGGGACAGCAGCTACTTTTCCAGGACTGTCCCGCAGAATCCAGGACGGTTGGCCGCCCTAAAAATATATTATTTTTATTTTTTGTTAAACAAAATCATCCTGAAACGCTATTTACCTCAGTTTTTTTTTTTTTAAATTTTATTCCAGATCAAGTTGAAAAAAATATTAATTCTAAAAAGAAATCATAGCAGTAGACGTATCGCAAATGTATTAACTGGCAGATAGTTCCTCCACACATTACTTTTTTCATTTTGATGTAATAATTTTTAAAATAAAAAGCATCAACTGGTAGATAATTCCTCTACACATTAGTTTTTTCATTTTGGTGAAATAAATTTTTAAAATAAAAAAGCATTAAGTGTGAAAAGACACAACTATGTTTTTTAATATAAAATTTGCTTAAACAATATTGTGTAGCTTACTTTCATTTCACAATATCCCAAATTTGAAAAAAATTCATTAAGAAATGTAATTTTGGTAGATGTTTTAACTTTTTAAAATCTTTAAGTGTTCATATTTCGAAAGTAATAATTTTGCAGATAGTGCAGTCTTAATCTCATGGTACGATATGTCAAAAAGCTCTTCTCTGATTATTTGACGACCTGTAAAAATAAGTACATTAATTATCAAACTCCGCACGACTACGCACTTTAAATACATATTAAGTGTACAGTACAATAATAACAATAATAATAATAATAATATTTATTCAACCAACGGATCTATACATAGATACTTGTTCCGTCCAAACAAAAAAGGTACATTAAAGAATAAAACATAATTATAAAGATGAAAAATCGTCAATTTTGTAAAAAGCCTTAGCCGCTAAGAAAGTTTTTAGTGCGCTTTTGAATTTAAAATCATTTTTTATGTTTAATATTTCAGCTGGAAGCTTATTATAAATTTTTATACATGTAACATTGATTCCTTTTTCGACCACTGTTAAACAGTGTTTTGGCACTAGAAACTTCTCTTTGTTACGAGTGTTGTAACAATGAATATCTCCAAGCATTGAATAATTTTCAATATTATTTCTAAAATATAATGCGGAATAATATAAATATATCGCCGATAAAGTTAAAATATGATTGGTTCCAAAGACCTCAGCACAAGTTTCTTTTCTATTAATATTAAAAATACATCTAATAACCATTTTCTGTTTAATGCATATTTTTGTGCAGCCATAGAGTTACCCCAACACAACACCCCGTACTTCAAATACGGATAAACGTATGCATAATAAAACATCATCAAAACATTAATATCACTATTGCACAAAGATCTTAACCGTCGCACAATATAAGTCGACTTAGCGAGCTTACTGCATATTTCGATTGCATGAGCATCCCACTTGAGATTTCTATCTACAGTAACCACTAAGAGCTTAAATTTATCAACTGTTTCCAAGATATCGCTATTAAAAATTGAAACACTCCTCTTAAGAGAAAAAGTCATTAATTTTGTTTTGGCTTTGTTTAGTTGCAAGTGGTTATTGTCACAGTACACTGATAGTTCTTTTAAATTACTGGCTACTTTATGCTCAAGCAAGTCCTCTGACATTGCTGATGTAATTATGCTTGTATCATCAGCATACATAATAAATTTGTTATCTTGTTTTAGACAACATGGTAAATCGGTTACATATACATTAAATAAGACAGGGCCCAGCACTGAACCCTCGGGCACACCAATTTTCGATGTCAATATTGACGATTTTGCCCCTTTTATATCTACTTGTTGTTTTCTATTATCCAAAAACGATGATATTCAGCTAAGAGCTTGTCCGTGAATCCCCAAGTTTTCGAGCTTATGCAACAGAATGTCGTGATTAATAGTATCAAAAGCTTCGCTTAAGTTACAGTACATTGCGCAGATTTTACTATTGTTGTTAATCGAAGCTAAAATTTGGCTTGTAAAAGAATACAGTGCACTTTCGGTTGACTTAATTTTTCTAAAACCATGCTGGTCGTTATGCAGTATTTGTTGTTTTTCTAAAAATTTTACGAAGTTATTAAAAATTGCATATTCAAAAATCTTGGGTACAGCCGACAAAATTGAAATAGGTCTGTAATCAGAGCACGATTTAGCATCATTACATTTCGCTACTGGAATTATTTTGGCGATTTTCAGTTGGTCCGGAAACACACCCTGTTGAAATGATAAATTTATCAAATGCATTAAAGGCTTGCTTAGTTTCCATTCTTTTAATTATGCATGGTGGCATCTCATTGATACCAGCCGACCAAGAGGATTTAATTTTTCGTAGAATGAGTAGAATCAGTGTTGCCAACTGTAGCTAGTTAAAAATCTCACAGAGCTGCTTAAAAAATCCCATTTTTCCTACAAAAATCCCATATTTTCCAAAATTCAAAAATACAGCTAACGAGCAAACTAAAAGCACTTTAATTTCAGTTTTTTCTTTTTTAAGTGGTACAAGACCCCAAAAAATTACACACACCTTTGTACCGCCTCTGCATCTTATAATGAATTTTTCAAAATAAAACATTGTAAATAATTGTTAATGGTTTATTGTAACAAAAAAGTATATTTATTCTTTGTTAAGGATAAATTAGACTAGGTCATATTACATATGTAAAAAATCCCACAAATTAGACCATTTATTGCTCCATAACACGAAACCTCAAAAAAACCCGTGAATCGGGATAAATCCCTTAAGTTGGCAACACTGAGTAGAATACCTGGTTGTACTAGTGGAAATAGATGCATACTGGTAACTATACTTGGCAATTATATAACAGGAATGGAAACTACACTATTAGATACTTCTTGGAGTGTATTAATATAATATTTATTGAGAGAATTGGCAATATCAAAAGGATCTTCCACTATATCATTATCAATTTCTATTCCCCTTATCTGCTTAGATTCCAGGTTAACATTAACTTCATCTTTCAATATAGTCCACACAGCTCTAGTTTTATTGCTAGAAAGAGAAATAGTTTTATTAATGTATTCAGCTTTTTTTTTCTGAACCAGAATATTGTAATTATTTTTTGCTATCTTATAAACTTCAACAAAATAAGAATTTTGTCGACTTAATAAAAATAAGTCAAAATGCTTTTGCTTTTCCTGTTTTATAACATTATTGATCCAACCATTGCATTTGTATCTTGCTGATTGTTTATAATCTTTTTTTGTAACAACTGGGAAATAATTATTGAAATGAGAATTTAAAGAATTATAAAATTTTTTAAAACTAGAATTGAAATCATTGTCATGCAATGCACATTTCCAGTTAATTGAATCTAAACAATTACGAAATATTGTCAAGTTATCCTCACTGAAAACTCTAGTTTGCTTTGTTTCCAGAACAGACTTTACTTGTTTGTCAATAGAAATTTCAAAAGTTTGCGCGAAATGATCAGAAAAAATTGTTTTGATAATGTTTACCGAATGCCCTTTTATATTTGTAATTATGTTGTCAATGCAGGTTGATGAGTTCAAAGAAATGAGTCGGTTCCCAGATAGTTATAGATAAATTAAAAACTGCTAAGAAGTCCTTAAAACTGTTTACAATATCAGTATTTTCATTAATATTTATATTAAAATCTCCTGTCAAAATAATTTCATTGACATCTTTCATTGACAATTCTATCATTGACATTTTTAGATAATAACAAAAGTACCTGTTCAAGTTTGCAAAAGAAATTAATTACATCAGCGCTTGGTGATCTATATACACAAACAACTATAATGTTAAGATGATTCAAAAGTAATTTGACACCACTACACTCGAAAACTTTTTCTTCACTCATTTCACTTAAAAATTTTAGATCTTCACATTCTCTACCAATTTTCTGTAGCATACACCTCTTCTGATAAAATTTTTCCTCCAAAAAGTGCTAATTAGCTTGCAATTTTCCAAATTGATAATTGCTTTCTCTGGTTCTCTCAACCAATGTTCAGATATACACACAATATCAGGTTCTTCTTCGGCTTTTAATAAAATCGAAAAATGTTCCAGATTATGACATAGACCTTGAACATTTAGGTGTAGTATTTTTAAGTTTTCGGTTATCTTAAAAGGTGCCTCTTTGTCGCGGAAAAAAATAACGATTGACTAACACATGCGGTGGCCATATTTCTGTTTTGAGCAGTTGTTCTTTTAAATCCGTTGGTGCTTCCAACTTAAAGCTCCAACTTTTACTATCCTCTTTGTTGTTTAGTATTTCGTATTCAAACGTGCATCCAGGAAAATAGTCATTTAAATGTTTTTTTACCGAATCTACGCTTGTTCCATTTTCAGCGCGTTCAGTGTATAGATAAAGTTTCCTATAATTAATACTAGACAGGTTTACTTTGTGAAAATCCATATTAAATAATGGGATCGTTGCTTTGTCACTTTTCACAGCAAAAACATAGAAAAACACGAGTCGACTTTCGGCTTTTACACCGTCCTCAGGTGAAAAACATAACTAAAAATTGTTCTATTTAGGCGAAAACTATTTATAGTATAAATTGGAGTAAATAATGTATTGGTGGGGGATGTTAGAGATAGAGGCAGATATAATCACAGTAAACAAATGTAAGGGAACACCCAAGTTGACCAATTTTTTGATAACAAAAAATTGGTCAACTTGGGTGTTCCCTTACATTTGTTTACTGTGATTATATCTGCCTCTATCTCTAACATCCCCCACCAATACATTATTTACTCCAATTTATACTATAAATAGTTTTCGCCTAAATAGAACAATTTTTAGTTATGTTTTTCACCTGAGGATGGTGTAAAAGCCGAAAGTCGACTCGTGTTTTTCTATGTTTTTGCTGTAAAAAGTGACAAAGCAACGATCCCATGTTTTTTTTTATAAAGTTTCCTTTCAGTACCACGGAAAGAATGAACAGTTAATTGGTCCTTGTTGCATCCAATCACTACTTTACGTTGTTTATGTTGCCGCTTCGGTCTTACAAACTCGGTTTCGGCATTGTTGGTATCTTTGTTAACTACATTTGTAGCAATGTCATCCTTAATTTGGGTAGAAGTAGCACCCTAGTAGAATAGTCATACCGATTCTGGATCACTTGTAGGCGAGGAGGGAATATGTTTGGCGGGGTGCGAGGACGGGAGCGACTGAGTGAGCGGGCGGGCGGATGGCGGTGAGGTGAGTTGTTGATGGTGCGGGGAGCGGGCGGCGGGGTCATTGACTTGTGCTGGGTACGTATGGGGTATACTGGATGCCAGATGTTGTTATAAAAAATGTTTGAAAAAATGTATGTGTTTTATGATAGGTACGTATGTAGTATACGTAGTAAAAAATGTTTGAAAAAAATGTATGTTTTTTGTGATGAATACGTATAGGGTATACTAGAGGATTATAAATAGTGTTATGAAATACTGGTGGGAGTTAGTTTTATTGAAAACTTTGTTTATTGGTGTAACAATATAACAATACCAGTAGATATCTACAGCAATAAGGTAATGTAATTTTGAATTTAAGCTTCTGTTTGATAATATTTTATTTCTTAAAAACTGGGTTTAAAATTATATTACAGATGTTGAAATGTAACAATGATGATGAAATTGCATTAATTTCTTCCAAACATTCAAAATTAACAATTGAAGATTCTGACGAAGATGTGCTATTATCACAACTTTTTTCGGAGGAAATTTTATCAGATGAAGAAAACAATAGTAGAACACCTGCGTATCAGATTAGGATCGATGTTTTAATATTATGTACTTTACAAATAATTTTTGATACTCCGGTCGAATTCCAGACACTTTGGACAAATGGATTGGCGATTCTGTTAAAATTACCGATGACGAAAAAAGAAAAATTAATTATAAAGAATTTTATCGAGATTTATCAAAATTATTTCAACAAGTTGAAAGAAGACGACCAAACAAATATATATGGATGGATAAGCTTAGAAGAAATGCTTATGTCACATGATACTTGGCTCACCGAATTATTCGATGCGGAAATCATTGAGAATTTGAACCAGTTATTAAGTAAATGGAAAAATGAGTTCGCAAATATCCAGAAAAGAAAAGAAATGTGAATGTTTTTATGGTAGGGACGTGTGGAATATAACACTTAACACCCATTTAAAAATGTATTTTATTTTTCTAATAAATATGATTTGTTTAAAGAAATTTGGTTCATTTTGCTTTAAACCATCATTGGCGTTGTAACAGAATGTTTTTAATAATTTTATTTGCAATATGATTGTTTACTGCAACGGCAGAAAATTCGAATAACAAAACTGAAAAAGGTGTAAACATATACGACTCAAATAAACGCATCGCTTTATCATCGTCAACATTAAGATCACCAATTTCGTGTCATTGTAATAAACATATGTGTTTTACTACATTTAATTAATATAGAGAAGATATTTGGTGTAGTTTAAATATGGATCGTGTGGAGGAATTCTGTAGAAAATTAATGTTGTTAAAGAAATCAATAGAAACGTATGAAAATATGAAACAAATTAATCGTCGAATGAAATATTTAAATATTACTTACAATATGGTAAAAATGCATAACAAAAGTTAATTGTTAAAAACAAAAGTGGTGGGGATGAGTAAATTATAAGGAGTGGGGGTAAGAATATTAATACTGACTCATAAAATAAAATTGAACTTATTTGTTTTTGGAGTTGTGTGTGGATAACTTGAAAGAATAGATATGGATCGAGAGCGACAATATATTTTGCAGAAAATAGAAAAACTTCAAAAAGAACAAAATGAAGATATTATAAAAAAGTTTCTGTACGATGAAATTAAGGCAAATGATACGTTCCAGATACAGGCGATTTTGGAACAATATCCGTATATGCTTAGCGGTGATGATGAGCATGATATATTGGAAAGTATAATCCGCGAATACGATTTCTGTCCTGTGGAACTACTAAAGAAGATTTTTTCGCTAAAACAACAACTTATGGATAATCTAGAGGAGGAGATCAGTATTTATTTATCAAATATAAATACTAATTCGAAAAAATTTGAAAATTTTATTGAGCAATGGTTGGAGGAGAAAAGTTTGCAAAAATTTGTAAATCAAGCGATTCGATATGCGATTTTACATGTTAAACCAAATGTTTTAGAGTTGTTGTTGGATTACGCGGATGCTGAAAAAATCAACGTTGATTTCAATCCAGAACAAAACAACGTGGACAAATTCGAGTGGAAGTGGTTAGAAGAAACAGCACAGGAGCCGTGTAGCAATATAAATTTTAGTATATTTAATATGTTATGTCATATTGTAAATTTACGTATACTTAAAAAATAAATAAAGATTTAATTTACAAGAAAACATGTTTTATTATTTAATATTTACAACAAAAAATTTTTTTAACAAATAATATTTACATGTAAAATTATTTTTTGTTTTATTTATTTTCTTCATCCTCTTCCGTAGTAAGTTTTAAATATTCAAAATTTGCTGCAAATTGTGTCTTTAACTGTTGTAGTAATTGCATAAGTTGTTCTAAAATGTTAGCACTTTGACATTGTATATTGAAGATAGACACATCAAATTTACCACTTCGTGTAATAGAGTTTGTAAATTCATCAAATTCATAAAAATGTTCATCTTTAAAAAAGTATAATAATCCATTTGTATATTTAAATACTGAACGAAATGCATTAGGAATACCAGGAAACAAATCCGAAACAAAACCGAATTTAATTGCTCGCAAATCACACTCGTCAATTTCAGCGAAAAATTTGTTGTCATAAAATAAGTATGTTTTGCCACTATAGGTATTAACTATACCGTTGAGATATTTTTTCATAGGTATTCCAAAAACATTATTTATTGGTTTTGGATATCCGGGTAGTAAAGCTAGATCGGGATATTTAACAATATAGACTAAGTTATTTATTATAAAAAGTATATCATTATTAGGTCCTTTATAAACAGCTGAGATTCTTTTGAAATTATGGGGTACGAATTTTATAAAATCGGTTATTAATATTGGTTTGTCATAAATTTTTTGATCAGCTACAAGAAATGTATTTAGGTATTTTAAATCACACAAATTTGGTGATAGCGGTGTGGGTGGTGATGGTATTGTTAAAGGAGAACTTGGCGCTGCTGGAGGTGTTAAAGATGGTTCTTTTTTGGGACCGTATAAATTTTGAATATTTTGTATATCATCTTGAGTTAATTTTTTATTCCAGTTTTCTCGATGGTATGGATACATTACAGAATTAATATCGTTGGAGTGATCAATTCCAAGGCTGTGTCCTATTTCATGGGTTAAGGTTGTGAAAAGGTTAAATTTATCTTCTTCTGGATATTTGTTTATACTCCAATTTTCATCTTGATCAATGTGAATTTCAACGCTGTAGTTATAATATGGAGGGAACGCGTGTGCTAGCACATTACCAGGACCATCAAACATTGAAGGACAAAATTTACCGCCGAAGTGCATCGAATGTTGTAATCGGCTATTTAGTATTACGATATCAGGAGATTTCCTATCCATGTTCGAAGGTTAAACCAGAATGGTCAGACCATATTTGGAAAGCTTCCTTGGTTAATTCAGTAACTTCAGGTTGTGCTAAATAATAGTGCCATTTTATATGATTAATATTCCATTTCTTATGTGTAGAATCAAAAGTATTGATATTATCAGCAACACCACATCGCGGTGATTTTATTAAATTTAACGTTTCATTATTTACCGTTCCATCAACAGGTAAATGATAGTATTCTTGAAATAACGATAGCGCATTTGAAAATAATGTTTTATTTTGCACAATGTTATATGGTTCTGTAGATTTAATATAGCCATATTTTTGTAAATATTCCGCTACACACATTTCACGTTCACTTAAATCCACCATTGCAACAGATTAAAATGGTACTAATAGTATTAATAAATACATTTTTATAGAAGTGATAGCGATGGCGATTACACTAAAAATGATTACAAATACCTTTAACCACTTATTATATATGTATAAATTTGCCCCTGAATATAGGCAATTACACTGCGTTGCCAAGTGGCCCCATACCTACTACTAGAAGTGATAGCGATGATGATCACAATCAAAATTACTGCAAATATATTAAATGACTAATTACATATGTGCATAAAAAATAAAACAAAATATAAAATTAAAAATTTTTATTACAAAAAAAAAAAAAAATTAGTTGTTATTTACATTATTTACATTTGCGTTTATATTTTCATACCAAATTTTTGCCGCTGGTGTTAGAATCTTGGGAAATTGATTTGTCCCGATTTTTTCTTTTAAGCTCCTCCATGGACAAAAGGTGGAAAATTCTCCAAGGTGCTCATCCCAATTACAGCCGCACATTTTTTTCGTTGTTTTTGGTTTTATTTTGGATTTGTCCCTCTTTTCCAATAATGCTTTCAATATATCGCGTGCTGTTTCTCGCGCCCGCTCCGGATAATTTTTAAAATGATCCTCTTCAGTTTCGGCATCCAAAAATATTAAATGCGTGGTATTATATAAACACCGTTTTATTGGCCGTTTAAATTGTTTTAGACATTTTATTAAATGTTTTTGCAAACGATGTGATAAAACACTATGAGATTTATTTATCGGACACGTAACAAAATATTCCATGTTTTGATTCGAAAGTAACTGCACAGCTTCCATTCAGCTCGATCAGTTTATATATGTTGACTTGTATACTGTATACGTATTCTCACAAAAAACATGCATTTTTTCATATATTTTTAGAGCATTAAGTATACTCTATACGTACCTAAATAAAAAACGTTTAAAAAAATGGATGTTTTTTGTATGCATACGTATAGAGTAACCAACACAAAAAATGTTTGAAAAAAATACATATTTTTTGTGCGTGTACGTATATAGTAGCATTTCCCCCACTACTAAAAATTGCGTTAGTATAAAAGTCGAGACATTTGAATGCAGAGTATCAGTTTTTAACTTTTTTGTATTTGCTGTTGTTTTCGTTGTCGGTGTTATAGAGAATAATATTTTCGAAAAAATTTAACAATATCAATAAACAGTGCAGTAAACAGTTTGAGAATTTAGAGAAATTAATTGTTTGGGAGAGATATAAAATTCTCGATATACGGAAAGTCAAAACGAAATTTGGTGATCGGTGGGTCGTGGAAATGGAGAATTTTATGATCACACTACCTGCATGTTTTCAGAGAAATCTAACTGAAGACGACGTGGCGGAGGCGAAAAAGAACGGTGAATTCAACTTTTTAATCTGCGGCGGTAAAAAGTATAATACATATTTATTAGAAATCGAATAATGGAAGCCATTCAACAGCGATTACATATTGAAATTCTGTGTGTAAAAATTAAACTTTATCGTCAATATCTTTTACGAGCGATACGTGGCAGCCAACTGGACATCGTCGAATATTTTTTAAGCCGACATCCAGAACTAATCAATAATGACATCAATCCGCTGGTGTATAGTGTCGAACATGGCGTTCAACCGGCTATCCTCAAATATTTAATTAAAATTAAAAAATGGTATATGCAACAACTTTCTAATAAAATTAAAAAAAGATTTTTCTTGGGAATCATAATTTTTAACCGAATCGTTGGACAAATATTGTATGGACAATTGTACAATTCAAATACTTAAAAAGTGTACGTATACTGCAATTCAGTATGCAAGACCTGATTTGTTAAATTTATTAATTGGTGCTATGAAAGAAGAGGGATTTCATTTCCGTTTGGATCAAGATGATAACGAGCATAAGCCACTAATAAAATGGATCCAAGACAACATCAAGAAAGGTGAAAAGAACTCTCCGGTTGGAATGGAAGATATACCATGCTGTGGTCCATCGGCGTCAACAAAATTGTTTGATTATATAGCTGTAAAAGATATTATGTATAATGAATGGGATATTAAATAAAAAACATTTATTTTTCGAAAAAAAATGTTTTATTTTCTCTTTTTTTTTTTTATTTACAGTACATCTTAAATTATTTTAGTTACAATATTAGAAAGAGCTTGGTAATTAATAATTCGATCATAAATAACTAGTAAATAGGCTTTTGTTTTAATTGGAAAAGGTTCGTTTGCTTCAAACCCTAATCGTAAATCAACTTGAGTTGACTTTAAAGCCTCACTTTGTTTAGAACAATCAATTACAATAAGCGGAGCATTATTTACATAACTATCTTTACCTAAAAGTGGTTCACAGCTGTTTTTATTGTAATAGTATTTTTGAAAACGTGTATACATATCATAAAGCAGGGCAGTTTTATTAGTTGAAAAATTAGCGTTAATATTATCATACGGGTACGTTTCACCATTTAAATAAACTTTTACGTCTCTAATATCACAATGGTCAAATTTGCTTGCATCTTTATCTTTTTGTTTGTGACGATCAGTTTGAAAAACTAAAACAACCCATCTTGGTCGTTCGACGTTAAATGTTGTCTTAACAGCCCAGCTTTGCTTGTACGTGGGCTGTAGTTCGGGATATTCATACAAATCCCAACTGCGAAAACTAATATTAAGCGGTGCGTCAGCATTTAAGATTTTCACTAAATTAAGTTTCATAAAATCAGCAACGTTAACGTGCGGCATTTTAAATTCTAATACATCTATTATAATTTTAACATCAGTTGTGGTAGGATTTGTATTAAACATAACAGAATTTAAGTAACTGTTTGTTCGAATTAAAATTAATTCTTGTCGTAAATTTATGATAATCTTATTAAAATCTTCAGCAAATCCCAACAGCATTCTTAACGGTAAACATACACAAAAATTACCCTTGGCATCTGTAATGCCCCCGTTTTCATTCCATCCCGCATTTGCCAACACTTTACGTTCATTATCGTTGTATGATAGATATGTTTTCATAGTACTTGTTATACCAACATTCTTGATTCGATCAATTTCAACACCACCCAATTCATAACGGATTTCATCGAAAAGGAAAGCCATTGCATTATTGGTTAGTTTTACATCAGTAACCGCCGTATCGGTACTAGCATTTAGTAAACGTCCTTCCAGGTAAATAAAACTTGCATATGGCCAGGTGTAAATGTCCTGTTGCGGAATCTCAATGCGGATTTCGTCATTTAAATCATATTTGCTGGACGAATAAGATTTATAGGTGTGATACTCTGGACGTGAAATTGTTTCATCAAACATAGGCTGTCCTTAACTTGTAATATCTCGCTTGTCGCCGTGTCGTTGTATTCTTCTTCTTTACAAGTGAAATTACAAAGAAATTTTCTTAGCTTTAGAATGCAGTAAATTTGTAGACGGTGCAGGCGACGAGCCAGTATTTTTTATCTTGAAGCCGAGTGATAGTGAAAATGCACGATTTTCAGGTGTTAATGCTTTAGATGTTAACGGTCTTAACGCTCGTGACTGACTGTTGGTAGATGTTGTATATCTATGATTAAATACTAATCCCATTATTGTTGCGGTTTTTATGTTTCAATTAAATGTAATCTAATTGTTATTTCTTCGTTTCGAAAATTTACCAAATCACCGTTTTGATCAATAATGCGCAAGGTGATATTATCGATTCGATTGACAGTCACCGGATAATAGATAATGTTTGTTGGTACAATCACTATTTTATAGCCGGGTGGTACGTTTAGAAAAAACTGATAAATTGTATGATCCAATCTACCATTTATATATGAACCGGCAGTTATGCTACATGTTATGCGAATAGCACTAACTTTTAAAATATCAACTGTATGCTCCGAAATATGTAATTTATCTGAAACAAGTTTTTGTTTCGTAAAACCTAATAACGGTCCAATAGAATCGTTGCGTGTAAAGTCAATGCTTCTATTAAATTTTATTTCACTTTACAGTGTATTGTTATTTACTTTAAGTGTTAGATTTAGATTTTTATCTCTTTTTGATAATTCTGAAGTTAAATAACGAGCGATATCGTTTAGTTCGTATGATCCCTCAGGTAATTCAATAAAATCGATTTTATCATCATCATTATCTCTGCCAGAAGTAGTAACTGAATCTGACTGATAAGAAGAATATGAACTTTTTTTAAAAAATGTTCTCAATAAATTTACTATCATCGATATAAGTTACATCATTTATACGTTTAGATGGTTGTTTGTAATAATAGAATTTGTTATTTTTACCCGCCTCGATGTTTGGTATAGAATTAAATGTTTCAATATCAATTAACCCTAAAGCATAATTTTTATTTGGATTTAATTCGATAGAAGGGAAAAAATCTGCAGTGACATTTGAATTACGCGATGTAAATGTAAATGTTCTTGATGAAGACATTTTTACTACTAAACAATTAAACAGTTTGACTAGCTATTATATAAAAATTTCAAGCACAATTGACCGCAAATTGTCTGATTGTAAGTTTGATCTTGATTATATCTTATTAGCACATTAGGACCGAAATAATCCAGTAATTCAATTGGTGGTTGTAAATTTCCAAAACTATCATAATAATGCACAATTTTTTTATCTTTTTTATATGCCACCCAATGTGCACCGTTGTTACGATTACTATCTAAATTTACAATTGCCGATTCGTGATCCAAGGTTTATTCTATTTTTGCATACTCACGTAGCTCAATATTAGATAATGCTCTACGTGGTATGCTTATTGGTAGTTTTTTGATGGTGGTCGCAAATATAAACCAAGTCCTTGTTTATATGGGCTTAAATATAATCCTTTGCCTAATGCAATTGCCTCCATTGTTTTATTATGTCGCTGACTTTCCGCCAATTTATTTTTTGCCGCTTTTGCATCATTGACGGCTTTCGCAATACCTGCTGCACCACCGGAAAGTGCCCCCAGAGCTGATAATCCAGCGAATAATGGAATAAGAGGTAAAAAGCCACCCGTCTTGGGTACTGGTATTATGCGTTCTTTTCTAATCTTTTGTAAATTTGACGTACGAATTGCAGCTTTTGCCACTTTTATAGCATGTTTTAAATCAACCGGTTTGGAATTTTTTAATGCATGCCGTGCTTTTCGAATAGCACCACCCAATGTTATTGTTTTCTTACTCTTCTTTTTAGATCGTGATCGCTTCCGTCGGTGTTTAAGTAGTCTCATACCTAATTTTGTTTTAGCCTTCATTGCGGTTGTGACTAAATAAGCCGCTGCTTTTTCACCAAAACTGCTGTTGTTTGCTTTTACTCGACTCCAAGCCGCCTCGGCTAATTGTCTATCAGCGCGATGTCTGTGTGCTAAATCGGAATTTTGCGAATACTGAATATCGTGCACTTTACACGCCTCGTCAAGCTCGTTTATTCCCGGATCGTTACGTGCTAACCTTTTTGTTAATTTAGTACCGGGTCCGCAATATCTATAGCCTGGTATATGTAATTCAATAGGTAAATTATTAATTAATGAATTTACAATACCCGCACCACCTTTCGCTTTGACCGTTGAATGACGACTGTTTGTTCTATTGTTGTAAGTGAGCATTTTTATACAATTTCTTTAGCGCAACTGCCAATATTTATCAAATTACACTCTTATTTATATATATGAACAATGTTCACTCATCATCATTTGTCAATATGAAATTGCACAAACAACATCATAAATTACCTGTACGTACGTATAACACCAGCAGTCTTTTCAAAACAGGTACTAAATAAACATGGTCCTTTGTTGCCCAACAGTATTCGTTGTATTATTACGGGTCCATCAAATTGTGGTAAAACAAACGCTATGATCGCATTGTTGCAAGACATAAATGGACTTCGTTTTGAAAATGTATATGTCTATAGTAAATCATTACAACAACCTAAATATCAACTGCTGGGTGAACTTTTAAACTCAATTAAAGGTATTGACTATTACTCGTACAATGATAATGCGGAAATTATTCCACCATCGTATGCTAAACCCAATTCAATATTTATTTTTGATGATGTGGCATGTGATTCGCAAGACGTAATGCGAGAATACTTTAGTATGGGACGTCATCAAGATATTGATTCATTTTACCTATGTCAAACGTACAGTCGGATCCCTAAACAGCTGATTCGTGATAACTGTAACCTATTGATACTCTTTAAACAGGATGATTTAAATTTACGCCATGTTTATGACGACCATGTGAATACGGATATGAAATTTAATGAATTTCGTGATATGTGCTCACTTTGCTGGAAAGATGATTAATATGGATTTTTAGTAATAGATAAAGACAGCCCCCTTAACAATGGCCGATATCGAAAGAACTTTGACGTATATATATCACTACCTTGATATGACATTTAGTTAGTATTGTAAGAACCGCTTGCGGAGACAGGTATCTGTATATAAAAACTAATATTTTTTGAACAGGCAGCTCTTTAAAGCTGTTTTTATCATACAGGTAGCTGTTTATATCGAACAGGTAGCTGTTTTTTATCGAACAGGTAGCTGTTTCTTATCATACAGGTGACTATTTATTTACTGTTTTAATCAAACAAATAACTGTTTGGAAAAATGGTTGCAAAAATTAATGAAAAGGTTAAAAAAGATATAACAAAATTAAGTGATGCAATACGTAAAAAATATCGATTATTAAAAGTGGGTAAACGGGTCGTCGAAGAGTTTCAAGAAAAACGATAAGACCAATAACAAAACCACTAAATGAATTAATTGATTTAACGGGATACAAAGATGATGATGATAATGGCGATGACGCTAACGATAGTAATAAGAAAAATTTCAAAAACACCAAGAAAACGTATAAGTTTAAAGTTGGATCGTTCATGGTTAAAAACATCAAAATTTAAGAAAGAAATAGCTACTCCATCTTGGAGATCATCTATTACCGCATTTAAAGAGGAACTACTCACACCTTTTAACATTTCCCAACAACAACAACAGCAACAACTAGAACAGGAACCATTTTTTCTAAGTGATAGTGAAATATATGAATCAGAACCGCAAGAATTACTTGAACATAGATTATCTGATATAATAACAGGTGAACAATCTGACGAGGCTTACAATTATTTTATAGATAAATACGGTAATATTGCCGGTCCTTATTTATTTAAATATTTTGAAAATAGAAATTTATTTGATCAAATTTATGGTATAAGATTGGAAGACGACCATTGGTATATTGGTAATAAACCTATTGAAATAAAAAATAATGATATTTTTATTGATGATAAGCAATATGAAGGCACACCGGACTTATATGAATTACTTATGATGAAAAAACCAACAAATAAAAACCCACCAGAAAATGATTTGAAAAATTATCAAGCAATACTAATGCAAACAAATGCATTAAATCGATAATATAATCCTGAAAGACAAATAGCAGGCAACCGAGGTGCAAAATATAATTTAATTAAAAAAATTGTTAAAACAAATAAAAGAGGGTGCTGGTATAGAAATGACGGTCAATCGAAATCCTCCCAACTACATTTTTTGGGATAATCCCAATGAGCTAGTAGACAGATTAAGATTATTGTTGTGTTCTCGGAATGCTGGTCATTCTAATCACAATAATGAAATAATATCGATTATTGAGGAACTAAAGGAAGCTAATATAATACAGTGAAGTGAACGCTTAATTATTAGTTTGTAAATAACCATGGCAGTGGTTAGTGGTATTAATAAATTTGAACGACACGGTCAAATTAAACATAGCGAAGTGAGGTTGGTTGTATGTGTTTGTGCAGTAAACTTCTTTGTTTTGTCTTCTGTAGAATAATTTTAATTTTTTATATTTGAAAATTAGTATTTGTGCTTATTATTGTTTTTAAAGTGTTCACGAAGACGAGTTTTATATAGTGAAAATAAAAGTTTTAATAAAGCAGCAAGATTTTATTAAATTTTCTTTATATTAATAATATTGTATAATACTGAGGTTATAGTAAACAATTTGTTATTCCAGTATATTCGAATTAAAACATTGTGTTTGACAATTTAATAAATATCACAATAACATGGATGAACAGATAAAAATTCTAAATGATTCAATTAAGGAATTAAACGAAAATATAAAAAACAATACAAATGAAGTAAAACAAATACAAAACATATTAATTTCTATGAATGACCAAATAAAAACATAAATAATGAAATTAAGGCATTAAAAATTGAAAAAGATGATATGAAACACTTATTAATGGAACATGATTTTCGTATTAAACAATTACTGCGAGAAGCAAGGAATAAAAATCTCATCTTGCGGGGACTAAAACCTGCAGATGTTAATGATTTAAAATCTTCCTTAATTGAAGTAATACAATCCAAATTACAAATTAAAATTGAATTAAGTGATATTGATGACGTTTTGCTATTAAATCATAATACAAATTTATATCTCGTGAAATTTGTAAGAAGCAATATTCGTAATTTGGTAATGAAAAATAAGCGTTTATTCCAAGGAACAGACATTTACGTAAATGAACATTTTAGCAATGATGTTATGAATATACGCAAAAAATTATTACCCTTATTAAAAGATGCTAAGAACAGAGGATTTAATGCCCGCCTAAATTATGATATGCTTGTGCTAAACGGTAAAACTTTTGGTGTTTCTGACACTGAACATGTTAAAACAATAATATATGGGAGAAGTTTCATACCGGAAGAGGATGATTCATTGGAATTAAGGATATCTACGAATAATACTAGTACGCATGATTTTGTAAATAGAAAGGTCGAAGTAATTTCTGAAAGCCAGTCAGTTAAAAAACGAAAACTTGGCAGTACCCAAAAGCAACAGTCAGCGGGAAAGGTAATTAACAATACTACGTTGGACAAATATTTTCCAACAGCGGATCCAGGTAGTGTGAATCCTACACAATGACGTTCACTCAGCGATTGTAATGTAAAAATAAAAAAAGAGCAAAAATATTTTTATGAACATTTTAACAAATTTCGAATTTTATACTGGAATATAAGTGGCTATCAAAACATTTTTAATTTAAATCAAGATCAAAAACAATCTATGATTCATTCTGATATAATTTGCTTGATGGAAACATGGCTACTAAAAGAAGAAGTACAATTACCTACTTTTTTAAACAATTACATTCAGTTTGGAAGTGTAGCCACAAGAGATAACTCCAGAGGACGTGCTAGTGGGGGGATTTTAATCTTGGTTAAAAAACATTTTAATATAAGTTATGAAATTTTAGAAATCAATAATCTATTTTTAATTATTAAATTTAATTATGAACAAAACTCGTTAATTATTGGTACAGTTTACTTTCGTCCCGATTTGAATGATGAATATTGTGTAAATATGCTGTATGAATCCTGTAATGAATTAATGCAGTTCTACGAGGACAATCCTTGGGTAATAGTAGGGGATTTCAATAGTAAGATTGGGAACCTAAATCAACTTTCCGACGAAGAATTAGTTAACTGTATGATCAGCCATAACCGATGTAGTTCAGACGGTACAGTAAATCCTCGTGGTCGCTTGTTGAACGAAAAAATGGAGTCTCTGTCTTTTGTGGTCTTAAATGGGCGTAGCAAAAGTGACGTACCGGCAAACCCTACTTGTTTCACTTATAATGGCAGCAGTATCATAGACTTAGCGTGAGTGGATGCAGCCGCAGCCGAACTAATGGAGGATTTTGAAGTTTTGAGTGAACCAGGTGTATCTACTCACATGATTTGTTCAATCTTCGTCTCAAATATTTTCTATAAATCGTTCTCTTTTTCAGATTCTACCTCCAAACCTAAAGTTGTTGATAAGTTTCCTATATGTAAATGGTCTGAAGAGAAAGCGCTACTCTTCCAATCAACTCTAGCAGAAAACTCTGGCATTTATTTCAATAGTGTCTCCACTGAAGCTCTGTATGAAAATCTTTCAAAAGCTATTTATAATACCGCATCTTATGTTGGCTTACTTGGGGAACGGAAAATTATGTCATGCAACACTTCCAGTAATCAACCAGAATTTAAAAAACCATGGTTTACTTCTGAACTATATCATCTAAGGAAAATTTCAAGAATTTGTCATAGAAAATGCCGAAAAAATAATTTCACGACCGAATTTTTAAACAATTACATACAAGCGAGAAATGAATACAGAGCGGCCGTTAAATTAGCTAAACGTACTTATGAAGATAGCCTTTTAAGATCATTGTGTAATACAGAGAATATGAATCAATTCTGGCAAATTACAAACTCGTACAGACGTAAACCTAGACAGAAAACTTCGCTAGAGATTACTCAGGCTGAGTTATATTTTAGTAATTTGTATCAAGAGGTAATTAATTCTCCTCCTAGACCCCTCTTCACTACCTGCCATCCATACCTTGATGAGAATATCACTTTAGAAGAACTTTCCTTGGTTATTTCTAAATCCAAAAACAGCAAGACACCCGGTTCCGACGGCATAACCTATGAGTACTTTAAAAACCTTCCGTCGAATTGGCTCCATTATTTCAAATCAAATTATAAATACAGAAATTATCCCCAAGAAGTGGTGTGAAATCCATACAATATTAATCCATAAGAATGGTGATGTACCGAAAACAGAGAATTATCGTCCGATCGCACTGGCCAATACAATTTTAAAATTATTCACGAACATCCTAAACATTCGTCTTAAAAATCTGGTTGAAGACATGAATTTAATCCCTGAATCGCAATATGGTTTTCGTGAGGGACGTTCGACAATGGATAATATTTTCATATTGAACACAATCCTATCGTCGCAATGCCGATCAAAAAGTAACTACGTATACACAATTTTTGAAAGCCTATGCCATTCTACATTATTTTATGGTTCCCAATTTTGGGCAATTAATTACAAGGACAAAGTCGGTACAAATTAAATTCTTCAAATCGATTCTATCTTTATCCAGGAATACACCCAACTTTATGGTTAGGTTGGAAGCTAATAGAAATCATATGGCAAACGAAATCTTCAAAAGGATGATTAGTTACTGGATTCATGTCGTCTCCCTCCCGGATAATACTCTTGTAAAAACATGCTATAAATATTTACTTCAAGGTAATTATGCCTATTTTACTGATGTCGATAACAATTGGTGTTTCTTAATGAAGAATGTTCTTGAAGGAATTGGAATGCTGCATGTTTGGGAAGGGCAGAATGTAGTTGAAATTAAAAAATGAGACGCATTATGCTTGACACTTATCGAGAAAAACTTCATTGTGAAGATTTAAATTCTCTAGAAAAATCACATTATAGCAAAATCTATCTTGATTTACAAAAAATAAATAAGCATTCTTATCTGAAAATTAACTGCTCCATACTTAAATTAAAAGTTTTGTGTCAATTAAGAACTTGCAGTATCTATTCCTTCAGTAACCACAAATACTTTTTCAGTTATAACGAAAATTGCTTAACTTGTGATTTGCATGAAGAAGACGACATCTTCCATTTTTTATTAAAGTGTCCCTTATATCAACCACTTCGGGTTAAATATTTACAGAAATATATACTTGCACCTGCTGATCCAAGAACTAATATAACAAATCTGCTAAATGTAACTTCGTCTGTTCAGTTGACGGATGTATATCTTTTTACTGTATCTGCACTTCAGTTACGTGCTTTTGTTTTGAACGAGTGAAAATTGTTGGTGATAATTTTAAATTTTTTTTATTTATTTATTTATTTTTTTTTTATTTCGTATAATATAAACTTCTTATTTTGTATATTGTTTATTATTTTGCTAACTTATAATTGTTATGTAAATAATTATGATGTAATTATTATGATTGTTCTGTAAATAAGGACTGCCCAAGAAAAAATTGATACTTTTATTACTTAAGACTGTACTTTACCTGATCACTGTTGTTATCAAAATATGGAGTTTATTTTTTCTGTGTAATGTGGCCTTTTAAAAAATATTTATAACTTTTAGGTAAAACGTTAAACGAAAAAGATGGCGAGCAATCAAGAAAAAGTTCGGAACCTTATTTTGTCCACCTACCTGGAAAAACCGACAGCAAAATATTCAACGATAGCAAAAAAAGTCGGTGCATCAAAAATTACCGTTCAAAGGGTTATTTCCAATTACAAGAAGGGTCTACCTCTTCAACGCAAGAAAGGTTCAGGCAGAAAATGCGGATTTTCAGATGACAGTTTGGTGACGAAGGTAAAGAAACTCTTCAAACAGAATCCTAACACTTCAGAGCGAGATATGGCTTCTAGAACAGGTACTTCAAAATCCACTGTACACAATATAAAGAAAAAAAGTAATTTAAAGACCTACAGAGTTCAGAAAGTACCTGATCGTTCCGACGAAAAACAGTTAGAAGCTCAAAAGAGAGCCCGAAAATTATATGAAGGTTACTTGACTAAATTCGACTGTTGCGTTATGGACGACGAAACATACGTCAAGGCAGATTTCAAGCAGCTTCCTGGACACGAATTTTATACTTCCGAGAAGAAGGGACAGGTACTACCCAAATTCAAGGAGAAGAAAATTTCAAAATTTCCAAAGCAGTATATGGTTTGGCAGGCCATTTGTACCTGTGGGTTGAGAAGCAGCATTTTTGTCACGCAGGGCACCATAAATTCCAAAGTTTATGTTGATGAGTGCCTCCAAAAACGACTTCTGCCATTTATTCGTGCACATGAAGGCAATGTGCTCTTCTGGCCTGATTTAGCAACATCACATTACTCTAAGTCCACTATGGAATGGTACAGAAGCAATAAGATTAATTTTGTACCAAAAGAAGCGAATCCGCCCAACTGTCCAGAGCTTCGACCAATTGAGAGGTATTGGGCTCTAATGAAAAGAAATCTTCGGAAAAAATCTGCAAGATTTTAGAAATAAGTGGAAAAAAGCATACAATACGGTGGATGAAACAACTGTACTAAACTTAATGAAAAACATTAAGAAAAAAGTAAGAAATTTTTATAAAAAATAAATTTTTGTTAATTAAATTTTAGTGATTTATATTCTGTAAAGAATTTATAATTAATAAAAAATTTAAAAAAAGAAAAAAAAATATTGTGTAATTTTTTATTATTGAAAAACAAAGTAGCAGTTTTTTCTTGGACAGTCCTTACAACCAACCAATTGTTACAATCGCTGATTTTTAACAAATAAAGATATTATTAATAAAAACATAGCGAATTGGCATTATTATCTCGTGGAATTGGTTTTAAATTAACAGATGATAATAATTACGATATTGATAAAAAAAGATTAACTAATGTTGCTCCTCCTGTGGATGAATTTGATGCTTGTAATAAACAATACATCGATTCAAATGCATTAAAGTTGAATAAAGATCAAACATGTTTTAACGCCGTTCAGAAATGTATTTATAATGTTGCCCACCCTGAAATGGATAGCGATGCTGTTGATTATGTGACAATTAAAAAATTTAAATATAATTTTGAGCATGCAACAGAAGAATTGAAATCAGAAGTAACATTAAGTAAAAACGATTCGCTTCTATTGTCCACAGATAAATCATATTTTGATGCTAAAAATAAACGTTTATGCAATTTAGACGATGCTCAAACTATTAACGATGCTGTGAATTTAAATACAATGCATAAATATATTGGTAGTTTTTATGGCTTTCTTGAAATTAAATTAAAAAGTATAAATATAACAAAAATTGAACCAAATAAAAACCCATGGTTTATTTTAGAAAATGGTTTTACATTTTATAAATATCAGTTAACAGTTGAGGCAGAAATTTACGATTATATTGTTATTCCACATTCTACGTTCCACGTTCAACAACTAAATTACAATAAACATATAAATTATGGTGATCAACTGGGATTTAAGCATAATTATTGGGACACTCAAGACCAATTGAAGACAAAGGGGAAAAAACAAGAAATGTCACAAATTTTAAAAAATTGAGTTTGATATGCCATCTAGTAGATAATTGAATGTACTATATGATGAGGTATATAAACTGGCTAAAAACTTGTATAGTCATAGAGAAAATACAGTTACAAAAATTAGTGGACTGGGAAAAAACTTGAATAGTCCATAACAAAAGAGTAAGAAACAAGGAATGTCCATTATTTTCAGATTGGTTTTTATTGTTTAACTTGCATTTCCAAAAGACTGTTTGTATCAAGTTTAAGTTCCAAATCTAACCTTAAATAAAGTTTAAATTGTTTTTAGTGTTATTTTCATTAATTAAAAATGGAGTCTAGTTTTTCTGATAAAGAAAATGTTAGTGATAACGTGGCTAAAACGAAAAAAAGGAAAAAAACTGGAAGAATGAGTGAAGTGAGTAAAAAAATTAAACTGATGTCTCATGAAGAAGGAGAACCATGTAATTGTAAGAGACTGAATTGTTTCACAACAATTACTGAATTAGAGAGAAAAAACATTTTAAAAAATTTTAACAGTATGAATTCAAATGATGAACAAAATTTATATCTAAGTGGTCTAATATCAGTGTTAGCCGTTAAAAGACGAAGATATAAAAAACCCGAAGAAGAAGCACTATTACATCATGCAAGTTTTAAATATCGCGTTAGAGTAAACCGTGATGGAAAAAGTATAGAAATTCCTGTTTGTTTTAAAGCATTTTGTTCGATACATGGAATATCACGAGGTAAGGTGGAATTTATTCAAAAGTCTTTAAAAAGCGGAATCACTCCTAAAGACAAACGTGGAAAAAAAAGCTCTACACATCGGAAGTTGGCTAAAGATATAGAAGACAATATTTTAAAACACATTTCCTCTTTTAAAAGTAGATCTAGCCATTACAGCTTACATAAATCAAAGAAATTGTATTTACCTGAAAATCTTAACATAAAAAAAATGTATGATTTGTTCGTAGAGAAGTTTCCCACGTTGAAAGTATCCTACGATACTTACCGAACAATTTTTAATAGTCGTTTCAATATATCATTTGGCTACCCAAGGTCCGATACTTGTAGTACCTGCGATGAATTTTCCATAAAACTAAAATGTCTAGATCCTGTCAAAGATGAAACAGAAATAAAAAAGTTGACTACCATAAATTTGTTACATAAAAAGAAAGCCTCAGTTTTTTACGAACGGAAAAGAAATGCTCGAATTATTTCTAAAAAGTCTGAAGATGAAATTTTTTTTTTGTGAGTTTGATGTTAGCCAGATGTGTATATGTGTGTCATTTAATTTTTTGTGACTTTGATATTAACCAGATGTGAACATGTACATCATTTAATTTTTTCTAAATATGTAATAATATTAATTCAAACATTTGTTACAATTACCACCTCCTTTCCAAAATGTTCCAGAATGAGACTCCCCCACAAAGTAATTTTGTCTATAAAAGGCAGAAACGATTTTTATATTAATTATTCATCGCGATATTCAGTTTTAATTGTTAAAAATCGTGTTCAAAAATCAACATGGAATACTATGCAGTATCTAAACAAGGCACTTACAAAAGAATCACAATAAGTGATATGATTAATATTATCACCGAGTACGTGAAAGAAAATATTGAAAATGAAGATAATATAATAAATATTGATGACAACGAAAACAACTACAACGAACCGCTTGATTTAAGTCTGTAATCAAAAAATCAACCGGGACTGATGGAGAATATCAATGAAATTGAAAACCTAGACCAAATATTAAATCAAATTTTGCAACAACAACAACAACAATATCCGGAATTGGTGGAGGATCATCAACAGCAACAGCAGCAGCAGCAACAGCAAAATTGGGATTTGTAGCTGGAGCCGTATCAGTACCTGGGGCAACAACAAGCTGTATCAGTACCTGGAGCAACAACAACAACCGGAATTGGTGGAGGATCATCAACAGCGGCAGCAGCAGCAGCAGCAGGAGCAGCAGCGACAACAGACATTTTAGATCAAATTATTTTCCCGCCGAATGATCCGTTAATACATCATACAGACTTTTTGGGATTATTTCAAAATAATTTAATCTAAATAATTTTTGTGAAATAATTTAGTGAATAATTTAGTGAAATAATTTTTTAATTAAAAAAAAAATAAAAAAAAAAAATAAATAAAATAAATAAAATATTAAGAAAATTTTTTTATTGTTTTAATAATTTACAATGCCCCCATGGAAGTGTACGTGTAGAATTCATAACAATGTATCGTTTCTCGTCAAATGGTGATAAACCAATTTTTTGTTGTTTAGTGGTAAAAAGTTCGTGTTTTTGAGAACGAATACATTGTTGAATTCTATACGTATTACAGTTCATTATTAAACATTTCAGATAATCATCAAAGGTGAGTTTTTAATTGTCGACATTTTTAATCCTTTGGACTTTTTCGTTTCCCCTTTATCCTGTACTCGCAAACTATATATTTTACTCGGTAATCCAACAAATTCTAGAAGCACTTTCCAAGCACATTCATCTGACATAAGTCCTTTTTGTTTCCTGTTTCGTAAAGGCATATTGTACACATTCGGTTCTGGATAATGAGATGTATCGAACTTATGGATATCCCGTTTCATTACCTGGTACACATTTTGATCGGTACGTATATCATAAACTATCAGTATCTGTGTATAGAAGTGAGACATTCTTATAACCATATGTAGGATACATATAGTTATAATGAAAATCATAAACAAATGTCTTTGAAATGTCCAATATACAAAAACCAACGTAAATTGGTTTATTGAAAAATATTTTTGTTTTATTCATTTCAATAATTGTCACATCTTTATCCATAACAAGCATACTGTGAAAATTCGGTTGCGCCACAAAATATTTAATACCATTTTTTCCATCCCAGTGTTTTCGTAAAAATACCATTCGATGTTTTCGTAAATTCTCCATTGTTTTACCGAAAATTGCGTTTATTATTAATTTGTATAAATTTTTTTCAAATTCATTAGCCGCTTGTTTACGTTTCTCCGAATTAAAATCTATATATACACGCAACCATGGTGATTGATCGAATTTTAGAGTACGATGCACACGCGTAATTTTTATACCAAGTTGTAAACAGAATTTTAAATTACGGTAGTGCACCACGTAACGTTCCTTATTGTGTAAAGTTGTATTCGTTTTTGTTTGCAATTCGGTGGAACTCTGTTCTCTGGACATGGTGGTAAATCGCTAAAATAATCATGCAAATACTCTGGTATTTCTAAATCAACTTCCAAGATGTACCCGACCGATGAGTCGTCGGCAACTTGACGTACATCAATTTCCTCTTCCACCCATGAAAAATTACCAGTGGGTAGATATTGCGACATAGCGTGTCCATATAAATTTACCATATCGTAGTACATTAAATTGTGTGTTTCATCGTTTGGATTATACCCCATTTTCATATATTTATTATTGGCGCGCGCGTAACGATTTGAACATTGGCTAACGCCTCCCCGAATTCCCCTCTCAATAAATAATAACTGATCAATGTCGGTGAATAATTCCAGTTGTTGATCCGTATACTTTAACATAGCATCCCACGTACATCCGGCTAGCGTATAATAGTGAACAGGATCCAATCCATAACTTTTTAAACAGGTACTACGAAAATTTTCAAAAATATCCGCCAATAACAACACATGAGTTTTCATATACAGATCGGAATATTGTCCAAGCGTGTGTAAATTAAATGAACGCCACACGTTTTGTGCATGCGCATAATCTGCATCAGAAATATCTTCATCATTAAGCATGCTATAAAACGCGGTTTTTGGTGGCAATTGTGTTTCTCTAAGTCGATCCCAACTTGTCATGTAATCATACGGAAACACTCCTTTACGCGTCAGCAAATGAAACTGCTCCTCGTTTTCACACTCACGATGCAATATACACTTTTTATCACTGTCTAAGTATGAAGCTAATTTGTCCAGTGAGCTGGCCATAAAGCAAAAGGAATCAATAGAACGCAATTGAATACTACCAACATGTTTAGTGAAACTAATGTACCTCTCTTTATTTATTGGTACAACATCCACCTTTCCATCGAATTCGCTAACCAATGGTACCATTAAAAAATGCGAGTCGTAACCGCTAAGATTGTGCATTATTATTGGTATTACATGTGATTTTTTATAATTCAAATTACACTGATTATGAGCCGTTCCACGAAATTTACCGGTAAAATGACAATGGTCACGAACTTTTCGATCGTCTGGTCTGATTTCATAACACTATTTATAATCCTCTAGTATACCTTACACGTATTCATCACAAAAGCATACATTTTTTTCAAACATTTTTTACCACGTATACTACATACGTACCCATCATAAAAAACATACATTTTTTCAAACATTTTTTATAACAACATCTGGCATCCAGTATACCCCATACGTACCCAGCACAAGTCAATGACCCCGCCGCCCGCTCCCCGCACCATCAACAACTCCCCTCACCGCCATCCGCCCGTCCGCTCACTCACTCGCTCCTCCCCCCCTCGCACCCCGCCAAACATATTCTCCCCTCGCCTACAAGTGATCCAGAATCGGTGTGACTATTCTACTCACCCTGTATGTCATCGTCATTCTTCTTTATTAAAGGAGTAATATTATTCTTTACTTGGCCTTTGCTTGTGGCTGCAGCATAGGATTGTTGCTTGCACGTTTTATTACTAACTGGCTTATGTTCAGTTACTTCCTGATCACCGGTTTTATTTGTTTTGGAGCTGTCATCAATATTTTGCATAATTGTAGATAATTTCATTTTAATTTCACTAAGTTCATTTAAAACAAGAGTTAATGCTTCTTGAACAGCAGTTTGTATCACTTTTTTAATTAATTCACTGAATTCTTGATTATTAATTACATCTTTAAGAATATCAACGTAATTTATTGTACGTATACTTTCTTTTACTTTTAATTTTTTTCATTACCCCGAGTATTTATACCTACTGGAGACGCCATCTTTTTTACAATAACTAAAGTAACGTGTAAAATAGTTTTGGAATTCTTGTTACACTTTGCAGTATAACTTTTTCTAATTACAAACTAGTATTTTTACAGTAACTTAATATACTTTAGTTTAAAGGAGCTAATTAATTGACTATACAATAATATAAATAATAATACAACACCTCATTCGTCAAGAGTCGCAATCACACTGATGGCTGCGTGAAAACTAGTACTATTGGTAACATGCACGGACATGTACGGGTGGTATTTCTCGTTGTCATAATAGATGTACTGACGTGCAGAAATGGTTGTAGCTCACAAAAAGCCAGTATTTGAAGATTATTACCGTGGTTGAGACTACGTAGATGGATCTTCTTTTTATTGATTGATTCTTCTGACACCACCTAGTCAATTAATGACGACTAGGACCCAAATAGATGCGGAGAAATACTTCAAAGATGATTAAAGTTTCCCAACAATATTTTGATAACGTTTTTTGATAATACTTTATCTACTTCATTGAACAATAAAATATCCAACAATTAAGTTTTATAAATTTATTTCAGTAATAAAATTTTTATAATAGTTGAAATAATACTATGTGCTACATTGTTTGAACTTGACTTATATATTATACTAATGAATGATAAGAATGTCATGTGATTTCTAAAAATGGTGAAAGTTCGTTTCCTTGGTCGCTTTCTAATCCTTAATGATTTTTAATGGAATGCGGTGGTTGACGATGTCACCACAGTACCTAACATTCAGCTACACAGATTACATATTGGTTTAAATATCTGTTTTACTTTGTAAATATGCCTTTTGTCCCGTTAGATGGGTCATATGGGTTAGATGGTCTACAAATGAACCCAAGTAAAACACAAATTATAAAATTTGGTGATTTGGGTGAGAGTTTTAGTGATGTGAAGCTGGAAGATGGTACAACTGTTCACTTAGAAAACTGTGTTAAATTTTTGGGGCTCATAATTGATAAATCTTTAAAATGGAAAGAACATATCAGCTGGGTTTCTGGGAGAATCGTCAAGTATTGTTATATGTTAAAACGTATGGCTGAAATTCTACCCGAAGAATATTTATTAACCATATATTATGCTTATGTTCACTCTTGATTATCATACGGGTTAATTTTCTGGGGTAATGGGGGCGGAATCCGTCATCTATTCCTCTTACAGAAGAGATGCGTACGATTTATGGCAGGGGTAGGCTTACGACATCATTCATATCCTTTATTTAAAAGATTTAAAATATTGCCATTAGCCTGCATGTATATATATATATATATATATATATATATATATATATATATATATATATATATATATATATATATATATATATATATATATATATATGTAAGGAAATGAAGGAATTAATGAAATAAAAGACTATAATTATTAATTCATAGAGTTTTATTAGAATAAAGTTTAGTTACAAATTTTAATTGATTTAATATTGTACGGGGGTTGTACATTAATTTGACAAGCATGTGACCATTGTTAGCATTGTATAATCGGGATTTACCAGTGGAATTACATACAGATGCTTGTAAATCGGGTATAGCAGGAATTCTTATGCAGAATGATCACCCAGTGTTTTACTATAGTAGAAAGACAACTGAAATGGAACAGCGTTACCATAGTTATGAGTTGGAAGCATTAGCTGTGGTGGACAGTATCGAAAAGTTTAGAATTTATTTATTGGGAAAACCGTTTAAGTTGATTACTGATTGTTCAGCACTTACAACGGCATGGACAAAAAAAGATTTAATACCACGAATTGCGAGATGGTGATTACGAATACAAGAATTTGAATTTTCTGTAGAACATCGCATAAATACCAAGATGAAACATGTTGATGCGTTGAGCCGGAAAGCAACTGAGGGTTCAGTAGAAATGGAAGAAGCGAACATGATGGTTTATCAAGTAGAAATTTCAGAGCAAGATTGGTTGTTGACTATGCAAAAACAAGATGCGAAATTGGCTGAAATATGGGATAAACTAAAAATGGAACCGACAACAGATGAACTCAAACAGATTCATACGGATTATGAGATTAAAAGTAACCGAATATGTAGAAAACTCGGGAATTCCAAAACTTGTTGGGTTGTACCTAGAGGTTCTCGATGGCAAATTGTGAAACAACACCATGACGATAGGGGACATTATGGTGTAGAGAAGACTTTGGACAGTTTGAAGGAAAATGTATGGTTTCCACGTATGCGAAGATTCGTAAAGAGCTATATTGATTCTTGTACGGAATGTGCTTATCATAAACTCAAAGGAGGAAGAAAAGAAGGTGAAATGCATTGCTTGGAGCCAGTAGCAATACCATTTTACAGAGTGCACGTAGACCATTTGGGACCATTCCCGAAAAGTGCAAAAGGAAATTGTTATGTGTTAGCTGCGATCGACGCTTTTACGAAGTTTATAATATTGAAAGCTGTCAAGGATACTAAGGCGAAAGCTACACGGATGTTTATGGAACAAATATCAGAATTATTTGGACCACCAGTTCAATTAGTCACAGACAGAGGAACAGCGTTTACAGCGAAGGATTCCGGGAATTTTGTCAAGAAAATGATGTGAGGCATATCCAGAACGCAACGGCAACTCCGCGTGCCAATGGACAAATCGAGCGTTATAATCGAACGTTGTTAACTGCAATAACGACTATGGCAAAAGATGAAAAGAAATGGGACACACACACAGGCTAGAAACACTTAATCAAAGTGTTTACAATTCGGTTGTAAGAATATATAATAAAATACCTGAAAATATAAAGAACTTAAAAACAGTCAAATTCAAAAAGGCACTGAAAAGGTATTTGTTGGAGCACTGTTTCTACGATGTCAATGATTTTTTATAAAGATTTTAATCGTATTGCTATCCGGAATCTTTTTTTTTTAAATTATGTATTTATGTATAATTTTATTTTGTATTTTTTATTTTTTAATTATTGTTATTAACATATTCTACACCATGTCCATGGCATTACTGAATAAAATTATTATTATTATTATTTTTTTTTTTTTGGGTTATAACTGGGGTACTGCTGCCGGTGGATGGCGCGGTAAGCAGCACCCGGCGGCATCGCCTACCAAGGGCATGCGCCGCCATAAACGATAAAGATAAAAACATACACAAAACAGACAGGAACACATAAATGCGATAGACAAGGGACAAAACATACACATAATAAAATCCATCGATGAGCCCTGCCATCCCAGGGCATTAAAAGAGCGGACAGTCCTTCGTGACGGTACGATAAGTACTAGACAGAGCGTCCGGTCACCAAGGCCTGGAAGCCATCGCTGGAACTCCCTCTGAGGTGTAAAGGACCCCGGAGTGGAGAGAACCGACTAGAGAAACATAGAGACTAGAAATATATATCACAGTTATATCACAGATAATACTTATTACGTCACTAGGGAGCTACAGGCCCACCAGTGACGCAATAAGGAGTTAAAACAATACCGCTGTGGAGCGATAACAACAGGCTCACAGCGGCATAACGGAATATCACAGATAAAAAACAACAAATGATGTACCACCTCGGGTGTAAAGAGCCCTCGGTGGTACATCGTTAAAAAGAAATAACAACAACAAAAAACATGTATAAATAACAACAGTACCACTAAGGGTGTAAAAAGCCCTTAGTGGCATAACGAGAGTAGTACTCTGCCAGACCAGCTGGAACAGGGTATAGTTAATAAATAAGACGATCACAAAAATCTTTGAAACACATAAAAATAAAATCGTTACTGGACATAGATTTACTGTCGGGGGAGAAACAAGAGACGACTTGGTAAAATTAAGAGATGTAATGCCCCTAAAGTCTCTGAAGAAGATACGAATTTCGGAGAAATTCAAGCATCTTTCTTTCAGAGACCGCATCATAAGAGAAAGCTTCGGCTACATTATTCGGGAGCTGCAACCTCTGGCGCAATGGCTCAAAGGTTACACATTCCTCAACTATATGCCTCACAGTCAGCGCCGTCCCGCAGGCGGCGCACCTTGACTGATCCTCACCGGCGAGAAGATGACGGTGATTATTATTATTATTATTATTATTTGAGAATTTAACGAAAGAAACGCGACTGCACTTCAAAAACCCCCAGGCGGAGGAAAAAGTGTCCGTGCAGCGTACCAGGTCAGGTACTTCAAAGTCAGGTACGTAATGTCCGTCATACAGCATCCCCTTCCTGGTCTTCCCTACCTAATAAATCCCCGAACCTGGCTGCAAAACCATGGCAGTGGGAGATTCGAGGGCAGGTCCAATGGATGTTCGAGGACCCGCTCTAAACGGGGCATGGGCGTTCAAAGGTGTTCATGAACTCCCGGAGAAAGTCGTCTCGTGCGACCGGAGCGTGCGGAGCGTCCCGATAATAACTACTTTTTGCATTGACGCCGCTAACATGTTGGCGTGAGATCTACAAGCCGGAATGATGTTAAGATTGCGCACAAAGGAGTTATGCATACCCCCCAGACATCCGATTATAAGTACGACCAAGCGGATAGTATAGCCCGGGTACAGTTGTCGCAGTTCATGTATTAGATCTTGATATTTAATCCTTTTTTGCTCCTCCTTTTCCACTATGTTAGTTTCCGCCGGAGCAGAGAACTCGATAACATACATAGTCTGAGATGTTAAATCTTGGAGCACAACATCAGGCTTATTGGCGTTCAATTGCCTGGTAGTTGCAACCGGCATATTCCAAAAGATCTTGCACTTTTGGTTGGCAACAAAGGATTCTACTTCCGCAGGATCGTAGGGCAAGACTGGTGTTTTGTCAACTTCGTAATGATGACGAAGATAAAAGTAGAGCACACGCAACGCTGCATTATGGCGATGGATATAGGTGGATTTAGCATAATAAGAACAACCTGAAGTCAGGTGCATTAAGGTTTCCGGGTATGCTTTGCATGCCCGACACGAGGTACTCGAAACCCCTTTATTACCCATCACATATTTTTGGTGTGTTAAAGTGTTCCACACTCCATCTTGAGCTGCCATGATAAAGCCCTCCGTTTCCGATTTAAGTCCATTAGCTCTCAAGAAAGCCCAAGTGAGTTCGCTCGAAAGGCCAAGGTTGTCAAGATGACGGTAGAACATACCCTGGTGAACTTTGTCGCGATGTTTATTGAGCAGATGTTGTTGCTCGGCTCTCTTGATTGCCGACTTTTGGCGCGACTGTGATAGTGAAAGAATGTTATCATCACCGTCGCGATTACGCGGATCGAAGGCTAAGCCCAAGATATCGGCGGCACGTTGCGCTGCTGTGAATAAAAATGCGCCTACGCCAGCAAGCTCGTGATCCCTGACGAGTTGCAATAGCGGGTCTGAACTGTTAAGTACACGACAAGCTGTGCCCAAGACTATACGATCGTGTAAACGTTCGACTGACAGGAGCCCCCTCCCCCCCTGGTCTCGTGGGAGGTAAAGTCGTTGTGTCGATGCGCGTGGGTGCAAACTACGGTTGATATTCATTATTTTCCGCGTGTCTCGGTCTAGTTCCTCCAATTCATTCACATTCCATTTAATTGAGCCAAAAGTATATAAAAGGATGGGTATGGCTAACATATTTGTAGCGCTGGTCTTGTTCTTCGCCGACAATTCGGAACTCCAAATTTGTCGGAGAAGGCGCTTATATCTACTACTTAAAGCGGCCTTCATGTTCTTCACGTCCTGGATGTGACTTTCGCCAACACCAAGGTACGTATAGGTCGCTCCTTCATCAAGATGTTCTATGATGCTTCCATCCACTAATTGGGCGTGTGAATCAAAATTCGGAACTACACCATGCTTACAGTGCACCACCGCGCATTTGTCCAGTCCGAACTCCATACCGATCGCGTGCGTGTATTTGTGTGTTAATTTTAGAGCGCAGTTGAGATCACTCTCCGACGAGGCATACAGTTTTAAGTCATCCATATAAAATAAATGTGTGACTTTATGCTTGCGATTTCCTACCGGGCCACACAAGTACCCGGGTTCCTTTCTCAGGCTGATTGACAGGGGCAACAACGAGATGCAAAACAAAAGTGGGCTGAGGCTGTCTCCTTGGTATACGCCTCGTTTGTATGTCACCAACTCCGTTGACACAACGTGTTCACCGGATGTTATTGTGAACCTTGTTTTCCAGAGCGGCAACAGGTGTTCAATACATTTAATAATGTCGGGGTGGACTCGCAGACAATGGAGCAAATAGATAATGAGCTCATGCGACGTTGTGTCAAATGCTTTCCGATAGTCCACCCAGGCCATGCTCAGGTTGCGTTTGTGCTGTCTAGCGTCCTGACAGATACATCTGTCGACCAGCAAGTTGTCTTTGCAACCCGACATTCCTCTTTTTGAACCTCGTTGTTCATAGATCGAACTCCACACTGGTTCAATCGCCTTCAAGATGCGTTCATATAGAATGGAAGTGAACGCTTTATACACAGTGTTCAGGCACGTTATCGGTCTGTAGTTCTGTGGTTGTGATAGGTCTCCTTTTTTCGGTATTAGGACCGTTCTTCCCTCAGCGAGCCACGATGGTATTGGCTCACAGTTAAATAACCAATTTGAAAATATACGGGCAAGGTGGCGGTGGGTACTAGCGAGCTTCTTCCACCAAAAATTCGTTATTCCATCAATGCCCGGAGCCGAATAGTTCTTCTTGCCTTTGAAAGCAAGTTCGACTTCCTCTTTATCAACAGATGTTATATTGGTGTGAGATGGCACTTTGCCAAGCTGTTGTTTGCAGTACCATCTAAACTGGCTGATGGGAATACAGTCCAAGTCAGTCTCTTTAGTCGTCTCATATATCCCCCGCCAATAATCCTCTATTGCGTCGACCGTCGGTGGTTGCTCCACGACAGGGCTTTTAGATGCGAACAGGCGTGAAGGGTTCGAGTTAAAGATCTTATTTTCCCGAATACACCGTTCACGCCGGGCTACTTTCTTCTTGGCCAGGGCCAGTGCGCGTATCTTATCCAAATGTGTCTGTTTGATGGTCAACAGATTGCCCAAATTTATCGTGTGATAGCGGTAGTTCTCTGGCAAAAGCCCGTACCTTTCGCGTAAAGCGCCTATTGGTCTGAATATATTCTATCACACATTGGATACGCGATACCATCTGTCGTAGTGCCCTCACCTTGGTGTCAATTTGTTTAATACGAATCCGTGCCTTCTCCTCTGCAGTCTTTTGCTGCTTAGTACATGGGGTCAGGACACGCATCGCTGCATATACTGCGTTGTCGACGTCGGTGAGATCACTGGATGGGGATAGATGATCGTCCAAAATTTCGTTTAGTAGGGTCAGTTGTTCGCCCTTTACATACGTCCGTCGGTGTTTGGGACGTGGTCGTTTGTCAAAGTCTAAATCGGGCTCGAGAAGATCGCGAAATTGTTTTCTTAAATTGTCTGAGACAGAAAGGGATTTATTTAGATCGGCATCATTCTGTGTGGGAGTTGAACTCGTTCTGGTGTTAGACTCTAGCACAGTATCTGTGTTGGCTTGATTTAACAAGTCCGTCTGTGCCTCAGTAACCATGCTGTCACCATGAGTTACCGGTTGATCCTGCTCTGTGATGTTAATATTGGCCAAGCTCTCACCATTGACCGCAGAATCCTGTTCAACTTCCACCATCACAGTTTCAGCAACCCTAGCTTCTTCGCGAGCTTCTCGATTATCGTCATGTCCGGTAGGTATTTTTAATTTTATAATTCGGGCTACATGGTCACGCAGATTTTGTGGCGTTAAATTTGAGTGTTCGGGATGCATATGGCACCATATGGCGTGCATCCTTGCCATGTACCCTCTCTTATTTGGTTCACTTTGTGCGCGGCACGTGAGCAGATCACGTCTCAAGCTGTCCGTCCACTCCAGTCGAACGAGACGAGAAGATGAGTTTTGACTGGTTCCGCCTTTTTGTGCGGGCCCATCCGAGAGACCCGCGGCACGACCAGTCTTCCTAGTTCTATTAGCGTTAGGAACTAGTAAAAAACTTGTTAGGGGTAGTTAGCCCGTTAACAGAGACCACCATTTAGCGCTGGTTGACTCCACGCACCAGGTACCAGAAAGTACCTGGCCTTAGCTCGGGGACCCGGGAGCGCTACTTCCCGAATTGTCGTAGCAACCGACTACCGAAGCAACCGGGTGTTACAACAAGCCCCTGGGGGGTTATTATTATTATTATTATTATTATTATTATTATTATTATTATTATTATTATAGACTTTTACGCCAACCTGGCGCTCACTACTCAGTAGGACAGTACTGGGTAACATTCACCTATACCGGCATTATGCAAGGTATTAGGCTCTGTGGAAGGGTAATGTGCCAAACCAATCCGTAAAAGTACCGTAGTACATTCACGGACGGGTTTGTCACATCACTCCCTATATTGTTGTTATTATTATTATTATTATTATTATTATTATTATTATAGACATTATTATTATTATTATTATTTTTTTTTTAATTGGGACACTACTGCCGGTGGATGGCGCGGTCAGCAGTGTCCGGCGGCATCAAAAATTCCAGCTTTAAGTTTTTCAGTAATTATTTGAGGCAGTTTTCTTCCTATGTAGGCGAAGCAGGGTCCATTCTTATCAAGAGCCTTTACAAACTGCTTCATTATGCCTAGCTTAATGTGAAGGGGCGGTAAGATGATTTTCTCTCGTTCAACTAAAGACTGAGCAATAATATTTTTTTTGCCCCACTTCCAAGAGTTCTCTTTAGGTCACTCCTTTTTTATCCAGTGGTTTGGTCTATCCTTGCTATCCCAGAGGCACAAGAAACAAGGATATTTTGTGTAGCCACCTTGTTGCTCAAGAAGAAAATTTACCATTTTAAGGTTCACACAAATCATCCAACGATGCTCCTGATATTTTATCTTCCGTAAAACTGAAGCTATTGTTTCATATCCTTCATTACAGTTGAATGAGCAATTGGTATTGAGATCAATTTCTTCCCATTTTGAAGAAGAACACATTTTAAGCTACGCTTGGAACTGTCAATAAATAAACGCCAATCATTTGCATTATATTGTTGAAGTCCCATTTCTTCCAAGATACCTTTGACGTCTAAACAAAAAAGTAAGATTGTCTTCCTGGGTAAAGAAGGAGAGTAAATTATTTTCCCTTGTTCGATAAAAAGTAATTTTTGTACCTTGTTCCAGTAAATTCTTATCATTCAACCTTGAAGCCAGAATTTCGGATGCTTCCTTAGATAAATTCAGATCTCTAACAAGGTCGTTTAGTTCATTTTGATTAAAGAGTTGAGGATTTGATGATATTTCCTCATAATCACTGTCACTGTTATGAATCGAATCAGAAATATGTTCCAAAAGGTCACCTTCTTTCTTACATATATCTGGTAACTTCTGAAACATTGGAAATGGTATTTCCTGTGAGTGCGGTATAGGGCGTCTAACCGAAGGCAAATTGGGGTAGATCCATTTGTGGCGATTGTTTCGATTGATTCCTGAAATATTTACTAAGCAAAAATAGCAGTCGTTAATGTGATTTGTAGTTGTCAAAGTTGTCAACTTTAACAAATTAAATGAATGTTTATATTAAAAACTATTTCACTGGCTTTTTTCTTTTTTTGTACTTGTTAAATTTATACCTTAAATTAACTATTCCCTTTTTAGTTATTTTTTACAGCTACTTTCTACTTATTTCTTTTAAATAAATTTAATTATATTATTAATAGATTCGAGCGTTACTTTATGGTGTTCCATATTTGTAAATAATAAACAAATACTTTACTTTGAAAAGACCACTTTTACTTTTGAAACTGTGACAATATTGTTTCGAAACGTTAGTTCATTTTCAAACAGAATAGAAATTACATTCGACACATGCCTTATATACTCATTTTATCTATCTATACTTATGAAGGGGTTGTGGTATGTGATGTGGAAGTGGAAGGAGTGGGGTAGTGGGAGAACTCGAAAATCAAGAAAAACAAGATTACATTACATGTGACAAAAGGCAAACAAACACGTGACAGAAGATTGAAATTGAAATTGACAAAAAGACAATATTACAGCAAAATACAATTTTAAAGGTTTAAATAAATTATAATATTGAAAATAAAGCTGAACTGTAAATATCGGTGTAGTCCTTTAAAAGGTGATCGGAGTTACGAGTATGTTTATTTATTTCTACTGCTTCTAGGATTTTTAATTTCTGTCCTTTGCTTGCCCCATGTAACACGCTGATTTCCCGTTCTGGTGTGTGTCCAGTGTCAATTAACTGCCTCGCAAAAGCAGAGTCGGATTTCTTATTTCTATAGGATCTGAAATGCTCTGCTCTCCGCGTTTCAAAGTTTCTGTCAGCTTAACCGATGTAAAATTTCTTGTTGTTTCTTGATTATATTAATGAATTTAAAAAAAAATAAAGAATTATGTACATATTAGCTGACCCAGCCACGCGTTGCTGTGAGTCAGTAGTTATAATTGAATTAATTAATTTTTCCTTATCATTTTGATACAATCAAATCAATATTTACTAACAAAGCTGAAAATAGTTTAGCCAATTTTAAATCATACGGGATTGAGAATAGGCGTGTGTAGCCCAAGTAAGCACTTATTAAATTTAGTGAGTACTTACTAAATTTTCTATAGTAAAAGCATTACTTACTCTACTTACGCTCAGTATATTTATTAACTATTTACTTCGGCCAAACATGCCCAATAATTTGAAAACGATAAGTAAAATATTGGAATGTTGAAATCAGGTACAAACCAACGTATACTTTTTGAATATACATTTTATTTATATCATCTTTAACTATAGTTTGTAATTAATAACTTCTTTACAAAATATACTAAATAAATTAATAAGATATAAAAATTCAATTTCATAAATGAGGTAGATAACATTTATTTCGAACTATGGTTTCCATTAATTTAAATTATTAAAATTGAAAATTATCTAAGTACTAATTTGTGCTGTCTTTTGTTAACGCGAATAGATTCGATGGTTTTCCCACACGTGAGCAGGCGACATATAGTTGCCCATGGGAGAAACATGTATTTTTCAAATCCAAACCGCAAATAGACATTGTTTGACCTTGAGATTTATTTACGGTCATCGCGAAGGCTAAACGAATCGGGAATTGAAGCTAAAACGAATTTGCTTAAATATTGCTTTAAATTTTTTATTAATTTATGTCAGTTGTAAAAGATGTTCAAATTGCCAAATGCCAATGCATACTTTGAAACTATGGAAACAAAAATCAATAACAAACATACGTATGTATATTTTCAGATTGATACAGATTTTAAGTACAAAATAGTATATTGTTATTAAATTAAAGAACAGCCTACTTTTTTATTATACTGAGCCGTGGAAACGTGTAATCTGGGGGCACGGCAGTGCCCCCGCCAAGACGAGGCAAAACAAAAAAAAAACAAACATGCCACTGCTGTATCTTTTCTTGAAGCAACTCAGCCTATTTTTGGACCCTGATAACTTCGGTCTGGATAATACTTAAGAACTCAAATTCTCAGGGTAGAATATAGTCAGCAGTCTATTGAAATATACCAAATTTCAATTTTATAGCTCTATTGCTTTCGATTTTATTAATATGTAAATTTTATTAAATTCGTCACTCACTCACTGATGATCAACAAAATTATAGAGTACTTCCCGGAGTTTTAGAAAGTTGAAATTTGGTATGTAGACTGGGTTTAGCATACAATTAACGAGAAAATTAACAAATTGCGATTTTCCGTATATTTATAGATAAATAAACAAAATTAAAAAAATCAAATCAAATGGCTCTTGGTTATTTTTTGTATTTGTAACTAGGAAAAATTTATTTACTTTTCTTGTTACTATGAGAAAAATTGGCGATTTTTAAAAATATTTGAAAATATTTGACACTTTTATTGACGTCAAAAAATGTCTTATCCGATTATTCGCTTAATAACGGCAATTTACCTGCCCTATCTGATAACTTATAATTACATTGTAAGTAGAATTCTGATGTCCAGTGTAATGGTCCGGAGGTCGGCGTGGTTTAAATGCTTGCCAATTGTTAGTTACGACGAAGATATTCCAACGTTTTAAGATGCCTTTCTTAGTTTCAATGTCCCAGATTATTGGTTCCAAAGGTCGTAGGTGAAATGATTTGAGCCGATTTAGTTTAAGAAATTTATTCATCGAATTCAATTGTTGATAAATCGGACCGTTACAGTTAAATTTAACACTTTTATTCTTTTGTTATAAATATTTGTTTTAATTATATATTTTAATATTTTGTTTATTTAAAATTAATTATAAATTTCTTTTATTTAAATGTTTTATAATTTCATATTTTTACAATTACAAAATTCCCAAACGGGAGTCGTTACAAAATTTTTTACATGTTTTCTTAATCAAGTCTAAATTGCGTCTGTCTTATTATTTTAATAATTAAAATTCATTATGAAAAATTATATGTTTTCTAGTTAAAGTCTAAACTCCGAATATATCTCATTTCAAAACCCTCTTGTACTTTTTTCCTCCATCAATTCCTTTTTTTAAAACAAAAAATTACCTCTTTTCTTTTATTGGTTGTTTCAAATCGTCACATGGTAAGCACTGCCCACCATTTTATAATATGTGGCTAGTTCGTTAAAATTTCACCAGGTGGGAATCTACATCTTTAACTTTACGTTTCTAGGTACTAAAATCTGCCAATCGATGCCACTAGTCAGACTGTTTAACGGTTACACCAGGAAATAGTTCCTGCAAAAAGAAAAAAAACAAGACCAATCTATAAAAAAAAAACTGAAAAGAGCTTCTTATGTCCAGGAAATACACCCGGTAAAAATAAAAAAATAAAAAAACACGAACAGCTTACAAAAAGAACTGGAATCCCACCAAAAAACATTTCATGTTAAAAATTTAGCCGAGACTCGCAATCTTAAAAAGTTACGAGATCTAACGTAGCGCCAAGCCCTATATAAGTCGACATTATGGTTAACTCAAGTTATAAGGCTTGGCCGTTTCGCGAAACTATGGTAAATAAAACCAAACATTAACAGCCCATAGCAGATTATTGTGCTATCGACCATTGGCTACTTCCGGGAATCGGCCAAGTCTTATAACTTGATTTGACCATGACGTAGACTTATTTAGGGCTTGGCACTACATTAGATCTCATAACTTTTTAAGATTCCGAGTCTTGGCTAAATTTTTGGTGGGATAGATAAACATTTAATTTGCAAAACAGAAATATTAAGGTTAGTAATTCAGATAAAAACTATCTTATATTTTAAGTTGGATCAAATTTGATCAAAATCGGTTTAGTAGTTTCGGAATTTATCCCAGCCATACATCGTGACATAAGATTTATATATGGGAGTTTTTCAATCACTTTGTGATTTTTTCAATCACTTTGTGATTTTTAATTTACATATGTGGTTTTTGGTTATGTTAACCAAGGAAGTCGGGTGCTTAAAGTTTCAGTTTAGCTGAACGATAAGTGAACATATGAATACTCCGTGTGTTTAAAATGCAGACAAAAGTCTGTCATACGTAGTAGTGTTTCACAAGCACTCGATAATATTTGAAATTGAAAAAAAAAAAAAACGAAATTATTAATCATTTAAAATAAAATAAGAAGTATTTAAAAGAAGATCATCAAGTGAAGATTTAAGCAACCCAAATAAGTCCGAAAGCATCAATCTATTCAAGAACTCGGTTTCTCCTGTTTATCCTAAAAACTTGAGGAGCGATCACCCTTAACTGCGGATGCCAATAAATCGTCGTAGAAGAAGGATACTGGGTATAGAGATCGTAAGACGACCGTAAATCAAGTATACTTTCTCGTCGAACCGCTTCAGCTTCTTCGGGACACGACATATTTACATGAAATGTTTTTTGGTGGGATAGATAAACATTTAACTTGCAAAACAGAAATATTAAGATTAATAATTCAGATAAAAACTATCCTATATTTTAAGTTGGACCAAATTACAGATAGTTACCAAATTTGATCAAAATTGGTTCAGTAGTTTCGGAATTTATCCCAGCCATACATCGTGACATAAGATATATATATATATATATATATATATATATATATATATATATATATATATATATATATATATATATATATACATATATATATATATATATATATATATATATATATATATATACATATATATATATATATATTGTAGGTGGCCTGATGGCCTAAGCCCACCAATTAAACGTTGCATATATGACGGTCGAATTCAAACCGGCAGTCGCGGTCTGAGCCTCTTGAGATAAACATTTAAGTGTATCATTCTGACAAATAAACTGTTAATTTTTTCTAAATATTGTTTTTTTTAATTTAAATAAAACCCGCTCGACCCATCCTACAACTCAGAAGTGGGATGTAAAAGGATAGTGAGTGATAGTGAAGGATTTTAAAGGGACAATAAGGACGAAATTAACGGGAATAAATCGAAAAAGTGAAGTGTTTTTTTTGAAAACATCAACTGATATTTTCTTAAAAACAAAGAACCAAGTGCTGTGTGTTGTTTACTTGTGTTCATGAATACAGGTTGCTCCAACGGTCGTGAATTGGTTCGTGTGCGACGTAGTAAGGCATATTATGTGAATAACGCGTGTGACAGAGAGGACAGACAGTGCCGACTCCTTGTTGAGTGAGCTTATACAATATATTGTATCTAGTCGTCAACGTCTTTGTATGTATATGTGAGCAGCGTGGCTCTACATATATAGCGGTTCGTTCGATTCGTTTGTTGTTGATTTGAACTACCGTGCGTTGCATCGTTTGAATGCGTATAAGGAGTGGACAATCAGGTGAACTACCGTGCGTCGACGTGACAACTCGTCATAGGGAATAGCAGTATTTTTGTAATAAAATTTTGCGGTAAAATTTTGGATTGAATTGTTTATTGCAACAGGTTGCAACTAAACACAATCGTCAAGATGAATTTGGAAAATTCTGGTGAAAATTCTAATAGTCATGGCAATGGAAATGCATCGTCCATGCCAAGTTCTACAAACGGAGCTGTAAATTTAGAAACAATAATTCAGCAAATGGGTATTATGCTGCAAACACTTTTGCGTAAGGATGAGGAATTAAACCAATTACGTGCACAGAATGAAAATCTCGTCTCAGGTCGAAATAGTCCCTCATCAGAAAATGGAGGAAACATCAAAATACCGTATCATGAAATTGGTTCACAAATACCATTTTTCGGGAAAAAGGAAATTCCAATCGATGTCGAAAACTGGATTAAAAGAGTTGAAGACATCCGAATAATTTACGATATACCAGATCAAGTTATACTTATTTTAGCGACGAATAAGCTGGCAGGGAACGCTCGAAGATGGTATGACACGTCAAAAAATCTACACTTAAAATCATGGGATGAATTGAAAGCCGATCTTAGAGATATGTTTGCAAATTACGAAGATACTGTAACTATAATGGACCAGATCCGTAATCGTAAATGGAAGAAGGGAGAAAATGTAGAAGATTATTTTCAGGACAAAGTATGTCTTGCGAATAAGGCTAACCTTTCTGAAACTGAAACGATAACTCACATAATTCGTGGAATTGATAATTTCACAATACGTACTCAATTAACTATAGTTGGATTTAACAATTTAAAGGATCTTTTATGTACGTTGAAGGCAGTATCAAGAGAAATTCATTGTTCAGATGAAAACAGAAACGAAAACCGAAATCATAGTCACTTGAAAACCCAATGCGAAAATTGCAATCGTCGAGGGCACACCAAGGAACAGTGCTTGAAGCCAAACGTTAAAGATTTAACTTGTAATAACTGCAAAAAAGTCGGACACATTTCGAGAAACTGCACTGAAAAGAAGCAAATCGATAAACGTGTGAATGTTTCAACCATATCAACGGAAAATTTGTCAAAATATCATAAAAGAATAGAAATCAAAGGGCATTTATGGACAGCTTTGATAGACACGGGAAGCAAAGTTAACCTGATCAAAGACTCTGCTGTTAAATTGTTGAATTTGGAAACAAACCCCGAAAAACGAACTTTAGTTGGACTTAATCAGTCGAAAATAAATTGTACATCAGCTACGAAATTTAAAATGATTTTGGACGACAAACATTTTGAAGTTGATGCTACCGTAGTACCAGACAATTCAATGGAATCAACTGTCATATTGGGAAGAGAATTTTTGGATAACGTAGAATGGCAATCTACTGAAGAAGAAGTGGTTTTCCAATCAAAATCAGCAGATCAGCCAGATGAAGAATTTGAATTATTGAATATTTGTGTCGAAACCGAAGATGAAATCGGAGAATTAAATATAAATCAGCGTCTACCAGTCTAACTTCAGCAAGATGTTTCGAGTAAAATTAGAGAAACCTTTTCTAATACCATTACTGAAGTTTCTAATATGGAAGATTTGACCAAAAGTGCTAACAATGTTCAAATGAAGATTCAGTTGAAGACGGATAAACCTATTTCAAGTCCGCCGCGTCGATTATCACAGTTCGAAAAGGAAATCGTTGACAAGAATGTGGAACAATTACTATCAGATGGAATCATTAGGCCAAGGCGAAGCGAATATAGCAGTCCAGTCGTACTTTGCAAGAAGAAAAATGGGGAATACCGTATGTGCGTTGATTATCGCCGATTAAATCAGGAAACTGTTAAAGAAGTTTTTCCACTACCAAACATGGAGGATCTTATTTCGAATTTGAGTAAAAGCAAGTACTATACAATTCTGGATTTGAAAAATGGATTTTACCATATCGATATTCATCCGGATAGCGTGAAATACACATCATTCGTAATACCAACTGGCCAATACGAGTATTTAAAGTTACTATTCGGATTATCTAATGGACCGTCAGTATTTCAAAGATACATTTCGGAAATATTTCGCGATCTTGTGCAAAAACAGAAATTACAAATATACTTGGATGATATTCTAATTTCAACCGGCGACATTGAAAGTCATATGGTTATATTGCAAGAAGTTATGAGGCGAGTTACGAAGAAATTGAATACTTAGGGTATCATATTTCCAAGGGCCAGATAAGTCCATCTAAAGAGAAAATAAGAACAGTAGAAAACTATCCAATTCCCAAGACAATAAAAGAAGTCAGACGATTTTTGGGATTAACCAGCTATTTTCGAAAATTTATTCCGAAGTATTCGTTAATTGCAAAACCACTCACAGATTTACTGCGATCTGAAACAAAATTTGAAATTGGGGAAAAAGAAATGGAATCTATCAGGAAATTAAAAGAAGCACTTGTAACTGAACCTGTTTTGAAAATATTCGATCGGGATAAAGAAACCGAATTACATACTGATGCATCTATGTTCGGATATGGAGCCATATTGTTGCAAAAGCATGAAGACAAATTCTATCCAGTTTACTACGCTTCGTGGAAAACATCAGAAGTCGAAAGTCGTTATCATAGTTTTGAGTTGGAAACCATGGCTGTCATCAAGGCGTTAGAGAAATTCAGAGTTTATCTATTGGGGAAAGAATTCAAATTGGTTACCGACTGTAATGCGTTAAAACAAACTTTGGCGAAAAAAGAACTGTCCACCTCAACTCCTGGAGGTGGACAGTTTTGGCTAATTACTTCTGAAACGATACGTGTTCTGAAAAAAGTGCTAAGGACCGAAGTTGTAGAGTTCAAAGGACCTTGAGGTTAATTTTCAAGGTCAATTAAATTTGAAAATGACAAGCCGTCGTAGGACTTTGACCACATTCTGTATTTATAAGCTGTAATTTTATGCGTTGACTCAGTCTATCTTCAGAATTAATTTGCTGCATTATTTTTTTAAAAAACAAAAAAAATGACATAATGGCAAACTAGGCACAAAAAGCATAGCCGGGTAGGATAGTTTTTATAGGAAACAATACTTCTTAGCCTCAGATACATTCCTGCCAAATTTCAACCCTCCGGGGCTAAAAGTTGATAGTAAAACTATCAATTTTGCGTCAAGGGCCGTTTTCCTTGTCTTACTCGGCTATGTCCTTTATAGAAAAAATTAGGAAAAAAGAGTTCTGTGAGTAATTTCAGAATAGAAGCAAGGTTAAGAAAACAAAATGTCACTCTAATTGTAAGTTAAACATTACCTTCATGCTATATTAGAAATTTTCAAATTTTTTCAAATTTTTATTGCTACTCTGTAGTTATCCACAATACCTTTTATTCTTTGTTTTATGATTTCATTCGGACATAATCATGATCAGTTATTATTATCGTAATTATCGTTAAGCAAGCATCTTCAAAAATTACTTCTTGACCACTTGTTTGCTATCTTGCTCGTGAATATCGTTCGAATATACCTTGAATCACCTAGGGATAAAAAGTAAATTACTCTCTTTGAAAAACATGAAATGATTTCCAAATGACTTTGAAAATCGTCCTCAAGGTCGACTGCAAGGTCGCCATTAAGTACATCACTTTGAACTCTATAATTTTAGCTAGTCCTAAAAACTTTCTTCAGAAAACGTATCGTTTCAAAAATAATTAGCCATAACTGTCCACCTAGAGGGTTTGAAGGGTGTTTTTTACCCCTAAAAAGGGTATTAAGCCGAAACAAAAAAAATATGTATTTAATATTTTTCACTATTTAATAAGTATGTTAAGTTCCATTCAAATCGGTGATTATCAGTTGGGTAGTGTTACTTTCAAGTGGAAACTAAAAACTGCAAAAAAAATAGATGTAATCATTTTAAAGGAATGGTCCATATAAAATTATGGGAAAAAGAAGTGGAACCTGATGGAGCTAGTTTTGATCAATTTTATGTGATTGATTCTTGGATGTATGACCACTTTGTCGAGGCGAGACAAAATTATAAACAAGTAACTCCACGAAATCTATAGTTGCTGCTAGTCAGTTTCCTGGACTGCAATTTAAAGCATCATAAACAAATAAAAAACGGAAAGCAAATTCAAACGAAAGCACAACATTCGTCAACGAAAAATTACCAAATTCGTGTCAGAAAAAGAAGCATGCACAATGGAAGAAATTTTGACCTCGGCAGAAACTTTTCGTATTCAGACGTAACGACTGATGTCCACCTTTGATTAGAATTTGATCACCAACACAGACCAAACAGGTATGTAAAATTTTCAACTAAGAATACTTCGTATTTTTTCATTATTAAATTTAATCCAAGTTAATCATAAAACCTTATCATAATTTTGTCACATTTTCAGGATGTCATTACTAATAAAATTTTAAAAGAACACTGACAAAACAAGGAAGTAAAACGCAAGATATGAACAAACTATCTCACAAATATACTCCACAATACAGCATGACAATATCCGAAAAAGTATACCATCATAGGTATTTATTTATTTACAAAAGCCTACAAATAATTTCGAGCCAAGAATAAAGAAAAAAGTGGAAGAGTATGTAAAAAAAAATATACAAATATTATCGCCACATCATCAAAATTAGGAGGACTCAACTCTGATCTCTATAAAACTTTCAGAAGAATAATTTTTTTTACTCAATGAATTATGGGTAGGGCCAACAAAGGCAGATTTGTATGATAAAATACCCCAGGATGATGAAAAAATTCCGATATGCACAATTAAAATTATACCTCCAAAGTGTACATCGTTAAGTCAACTATATGATATACTGTCGTGTCCAGGGGTCGATGATATAAATAATAAACACATCTTTCAAGTTGTTCTGTCTTCAACCAAACTGATTCTTCTAAGACCAGTTGCTTAATTATTTTAATTAGAAAACAACACCCAGTTCGTCGTTTTTAGATAGTTTGTTTAATTCAATGTTTAATTGAATTAAAATAGACTTTAAGATTTGATTTGAAATTTAAAACTTTTACAGAAATTACAAAGTTTTAAAAACAGAAATATACGAATTCATCTTCCTAAAAAAGATAAATGTGCAACATGTGAAGGAAGTAAGGAAACTAGCACTGAATTAGAAAGTTTTACTTTCGACATACATAAAAAAATTAGCACTGTTATTACTCAAAGCACATCAAATAAGATCTAAAGGTGATCAGAAGTTTTTATGTGTTTCTTTTGATCTTCAGAAAGTCTTAAGCACTTCTCATGGTGACAATATGCTCCTCTATTACTCAAAAAAGTACGCCATGTACAACTTCACGTTATACGAAGACGGAACACGCAATGGATTCTGCTATTTATAGGAATAATCTGAAGGTAAAAGAGATGCAAATGAAGTTTGTTCTAAAGTGTACGCTTATTTAAAGAATTTAAAGACTCGAATGCCTAAAGTAAAGATAATTTCGTTCTTTTGTGTCAGTTGCCCAGGACAAAATAAAAACCGACAAATGTTAGTAATGTTACACTATTTCGCACAAGAGTTAAAACAGTTGAGGAAATACAAATAACGTATTTATTACCGGGGCACACTTACATGCCAGCTGATTCGATGCATCCCGTAACTGAATCAAATTACCTCAAGAAAATTGTATAAGCACCTAGCGAATGGCCTACGATAATAACAAATAGTAGAACAATCCAAGACCTTATGAAATTATCGTTCGCATTCACAAAAATTTCCTAGAGAATGTAGGAGAACAATAGTTTGAGTAAGGCTTGCAATATCCGCAGTGTACGAAGAGTGATTATAAAAAAAATGACGCGTAAATATTACTTTACAATACGTACGATAATACTGAAGATCCCCGTTCTGTTCGTGTTCAAGGTTCACGGCGAAAGTTATCTAGTGTGATAAAAAATGTTCTGCCGCTAAAAATAAAGACCTAGTTGCATTATGCAAAAAAAAAAAAAATTATTCTAAGTATCACCCTGATGACTAATTTTTTCAATTTTTTGTACCCTTTCAATTGTGGCTTTTTATTTTTAATTTTTTTTAATAGGTAAAAATTATCTGATAACAAAAATAATTAAACTAATTATAACTAAAAATTTCATTTCTAAATGTTAAAATTTAGTAAAAAATTATAAAACTAAACCGATTATTATTACTATATTCACTGTTGTATCCCACATTTACTTTTGAGGTCCACCGGTAATAGATTGTAAGTCATAGATTTTACTTTTTTTTAAATATTGTGTAGTGTCATTTATAAGAGTCCTTTACATTGTACATGCATTAAATATGAGCAGAATCACTAAAAAATATTGGGAATAAATTTTATCTGAGCAGCAGTTTAATTTATTGATCAGCAAAATTTAGCAGCTAAAAAAATATTTTAGCAGCAGTTAAATTATCTTGCCAGCGAAATGTGATCAGCATAATGACACGATTTGAATGCTAAAAAACAAATATTGAACAGAAAAAAAGATAAATGAGCAGCAAAAAGAATAATTGAGCAGTAAAATGTATAACTAAGCAACAAAAAGAATTTTTTAATTTCAAATGTTATCGAGTGCCTGTGAAACATTATTAATGTATGGCGGACTTTTGTCCGTATTTTAAACATACACCAATATTCATATGTTCACTTAATGTCCAGCTTTGGCTAATACTTGAACACTCGATGTACTTTGGTAAATGGCCAATTCATTATGTTAATTAAAATTCACATAGTGTTTGAAAAATTATCAGAACTGGATCGGCTGGGACTCGAACCCGGATCTCGTGGTTACTAGCCAAGCGCCTTACCAACTAGGCCACCGACCGTTCGTTCGAGTGCCACTCCAATTCCGATAATCAATCAAATTAAAAAATGTAACTGCGTCTCGCATCAAAGAGAGGATGTGTTTGATTGATTATCGGAATTGGAGTGGCACTCGAACGAACGGTCGGTGGCCTAATTGGTAAGGCGCTTGGCTAGTAACCAAGAGATCCAGGTTCGAGTCCCAGCCGATCCAGTTTTGATAATTTTTCAAACACTATGTGAATTTTAATTAACAAAAAGGATAATTGAGCAGCAAAAAAATATTTCAGCTGCAAAAAATATTGTTCAGCAGCAAAAAAAAATTACTGAGCGACAGACTGTTTGATTTGCTTAATTTTTTTTTAGAACACGTATAGCACAAACGATTTATATATGATCACTATGGATGGGGCTCCGGCAATGCTAGGTAAAAAAATCGGTCGTATTGGGCTTTTAAGAGATGATTCTCAAATTCCACAATTCATACCGATTCACTGCATAATTCACCGAGAACATCTCGTTACAAAATATTTAAAATATCCTGATGTTATGAAAACAGTGTTACACATTGTAAATTACATTCGCACCAATACAAAAAATCAACGAAAATTCAAAAATTTCCTAGAAAAATTAAAGGACGAAAAACTTCTAAATGGCATTAATTTCTTTTGCATTGCTAGATGGTTATCTAGCTACAACGTATTAAATCGTTTTGTAGATTTGTTTGATCCGATAACTGCATTTCTAAAAGAAAAGGAAATAACCTATTCAGAATTAGACGACTACGAGAGGTTACAAGACTTAATATTTTTGACTGATCTCATGGAACATTTGCAAACACTGAATTTAGAATTACAGAGGAAAGATAAAATAATATCTGACGTCTCACAGTGTATATTTAGTTTTTAAACTAAATTACAATTTTTTCAAAAAGACATTAAAAATAAAACATTTTGTCATTTTCCTTGAATTAAAAAAATTTGTTCCAATATTAAACAAGAAAAACTCAACGAGTATATAAAGAGCTAAAAGAAATATTTACGGAATTCCAAAATAGATTTCAAGACTTGAAATATTGTAAATCGTCTCTTGATTTTTTTCTGAATCCACTTGAAATTAACATAATTCAAGGTGAGTTTTCCATTTCCAATATAATTATGACGCAAAAAGCATCTAGAAAATTAGAATTAATAGAGATGCAAGAAGATCAAGATCTACAATTAAAATGTAAGTCGACGTCGTTTACTGAATTTACTGAATTAAAAAACGCTGCTTGTCGAATTATTTCAATATTCGGAACAACGTACTTATGTGAATCATTTTATTCCACTTTAAAATTCGTGAAATCCAAACACCGATCAGTATTAACTAACCAGCATCTCAAAAAATTACTGAGAAGTGCTGTCACCAATTATTCACCAAATTTTAAAGAAATATCAAGAGAAGTAAAATAAATGTGTTTAATTTTTAATATTTAAATTCAATACACATATTTTGTACTTTTATTTATAAGTTTTCAATAAATATAATTTCTGTAAAAAAAAAATTTAATACCTTTTTTGCATACCTTCTAAATAGGCATTTAATTGCGGCTCGCGAAAAATTTCTTAGGTTCTAAGAAATAAGAACCTTTTTTGTCTAAGCTTAATAAGTAGGCAATTCAGCACGCTTCAAATGCTCAGCTGTCTTATTTTTTCTTCTATTTTAAAAAGTTTTTTTTTTCAGGAAAATGCTGATCCATTATAAAAGTAATAGCGGGTCAACCCGAGGAAGTTGGAGCTAAGGAAACCTAATGAAGGCTTTCAAAGCAGTAGCGGACAAAGAGATGGGAGTCAACGAGGCAGCTCGGATGTTTGAGATACCTTCTAGTACTTTAAAGAGACGTATTAAGACCGGTGATGTGTCTGTTGGTCGGCTTGGTCCGTTATCAGTTCTAGGGGAAGAGGTCGAGAAAAAAATTATACGCTCACATAAAAAAGTTGCAATCAAGGGGTTCTACTCCGACAAGGGAGGCTGTCCGCTCAATGGCATTTAAATTGGCAGAATACCTTAAAATTCCGCACAATTTTAACAGAGATCGTAAAAAAACTGATTATGATTGGTTGGATAGTTTCCTCAATCGCAATCCTGAGTTATCCGTTAGAAAAGTAGAAGGGGTCTCAGGGAATAGAGCGGCAAGGATGAACAAGGAAACAGTTGAAAAACATATAATCTCTCAGAAACACACATCCAACTTTAGTCTTCACCTTTTAGAAAACGGACATTATGTAAAACCGGACTACAAACCCAAAATCCTTCACTTTTGTGAAAAAGGGCAGAAATAACAGCTTTAAATGACCAAATTGACCTAAATAAATCTCCCCTTCTTAACATATTTAATTAACTCTATTCCAATATTTATTTTCCAGTTAAAATATTTCTTAATAAAAACATCCCAAAAATGAATTTATTCAACCTTACATTTATAATTATTCAAGTTAAATTCAAAAATCTTAAAAACACCCCCAGGTCATCGACCCGAACCTACTCCAACCTGTTTAGACACACCCCCAGGTCATTGACTTTCGCCTACCCCAATACCCACTTATCTACGTCATAACCTTAACCTATTACAACACCAGACTACTACGCAATAAATATACTTTTTGGTCACTGACGCACCATAAAATTTATTTAGGCTATAAAAAATTCTTTCTAATGTGTGTTGTTCTTAATGAATATAATTATATATTCAAATTTTTTCTGTGTTGTTTTTATTTAATATTGAATATATAATTTTTAAATGTATTCATTAAGGATAAAAAAAATATTTTTTAGAAAGTGATTTAAAAATTTGCGTAGTACACATTTAATTGCGTCTTATTAAATTTTGATTTTGTGCTATATATAGTTACCATAAAAAACTAATAAAATTAAATAACAGTTCTTGTTTAAAACATCAACAGCGGTAATAATTTGATAATGGATTTTAAGAGGTAAGTGGAAATATACATAGTTATATAGGATAATTTTTAAACGATTTTTATTTTTTTATTTTTTGGGAAAGAATTGATAAATTTATAATTTATGAAAATACTTTTAAAAAATTATTGAAAGATATTAGATGCTATAAAAATCTATAACATTACGCAACAATAAATTATCCGTATTTATTCTTCTACCCAGAAATGACATTTGAGTAATATTTTAAATTATTAAGGAAATATATAACTAAGTTTGAGGAGATTGGTGAATTTGATATAAATTGTTTGTTGTCGATATACAAAATTTTTTACCCTAAAAATGGGTATGAAGGCTGTGGTGGATTGGAAAATGAAGAATTGCGATTTGAGTGTCCAAAAAAATATTTTTTGGAATGGAAATATAAAACTTCTGTTTTATTTACCAGTAAAATTGATAGAAGAAGAATAAGAGGATCAAGATGGGTGGGAAGAGAACACCTGGATGAAGGCTATGTTAGTAATAATGATATAGATTAAATATAATAAAATTATAAAACAACAATTTCTAAATTAAAAAAATTGTATTATTCTTGATTTATTTTTTTACTTTACAACTAGGGTAAAAGCCCCGTTTGTGGAACGCGATCCAATAGAAAAACAGTTTTGATATTTATATCTTAATGAAGTTATTTCTGAAAGAAACCTCTGATAACAAAAATTATTATTAATAGAATGATTATTTTTCAATTTAAATTCACCTCGCATTTAATGTTTCCTCACTTAATTTAAGAAATACATATGTATATCGAATAATTTTTGTTGAATTCGTGAATTTTTATAATGGTGGATGATCATTATTCAAAACATATGAGTTATAAATTGTAACATTTTTTACCGAATTTTTAAAGTTATTAGCATAATAAAAGTATACAAATAATTTTTATTAGTCCATTTAAGAGATTAGGATAGCTAAATTATCTTTTTATACGGGTTAAATATTATTTGTAGAAGTGTTTTTAAATGAGTTCGAAGTTTTAGGGTATGTATCCATTTTGAGAATGACCTATTATTTACCAATTTTATTAACATTTTAAATTTATTTTTGGGCCTAAAACACTTAACTAACTGTTTTTATAATTTCACTTTAATATTTTCTTTATTTCAGAACGTAAAATCAATTGAAAAATAATTAATATTGAATTAAAACTTCGAAATTTTTATTATTAAATAAAAACGTCAGACATATTAGATTTGAAACGACAGTATAACATAACTAATTAAAAATTAACAATGATAGATAGGTAAGTTAGAAAGTACACGATGTTTTTTAAAACATCCTAGATGACACTAGGTGGCGAAAATCGTATACTGTAAGTACTACGAAAGCTATATTAATTTTTTAAACGTACTTCACAGACCGAACGCTTTGTGGCACTGCTAGCAATTTATGTTGGACACTATTTATGTTATGACACACATGGGCGCCATTTTGCATAAAAGTTTGATGATGAAAAAACCTTAATAATCTGTTCCAGTAATTTTAAAAATGATTTCCTTCAAAATCACGTTTTTTGACTTGTGTCAGTTTTCTAGAAAACCATCAATAAATACTTACATAAATACATCAAAAGATGTCGCAACTAGTCATATCAGTATATGTCAAAAGATCACTGTATGCCATGTATGTTAGATACGTTTTTTTTAGGTGCCTATGCTGATTTTTTAAAGGGTGTTAATATATTCTGCCTGTTTTTTTATACGTGTCAACAAATTATAAAACAAAACATTAATAAATCAAAATTCTTGGGTCATATTTTCTTAAAAACATATTCATTGGATTAAAAAAACTTGGTTTCATGCTTATTAAAAAAAAAAAAAAAATAGGTGTTTAATTCATTTATTAATTTTTATAGGCAAGTTTGATGAAATACCTAAAAATAGTGTTCCACAATCGGGGCTTTTACCCTATATGTGTTATATATTTTAATAAAATGATAAAAAATGTATTATTTGTATTTTTTTTACATCAAAACCTTAACATTATTTGTAAAAGCTAAGTATTCAACAATACGTTCATGAATAATAAGACAATAAGCAATTGTTTTTTCTTTTGGTGCTTTTTTAAATGAAAATTCTAATCGTAAATGTACTGGTCCCATTTTTACTGAACCATTTTGTCTGCTAGCATCAAATACTATAATAGGAGCTTTTACGCGGAAATCATTGTACGTCAACATCGGTTCGGGGCGTCGTTGATAATATGCGCTTTGGAAATATGTATACATATCATATAATTGTGAATATTTCATTCGATCAAAATCGGTTGAAATGTCGTCATACGGGTAAACTTCTGAGTTTAAAAAAAGTCGTGCTTTAGTTAATTTGCAGTGCTCAAATTGATGAATTACACCTGTTGCCACATCTTTGCGATTTATTTGAAACGCCAGTATAACAAAACGCGGTTTTTCTAATTGACTTGATGTTTTAACCGTCCATGAATGGTCTGTGTAATTTGATAATGAGGGATATTCATGAAGTTCCCAGCTACGAAAAGTGACTGTAATCATTTTATCGCTGTTAATCATTTTCATAATATGTAATTTTTTTTTATCATATACTGTAATGTGAGGTACTTTCCACTGAATTTTTAAAATTTTGACTTTAACATCCCTTCCTCCTCCCTTTTTTATAATACTATTTGTATCATCTCTCGAACGAATTAAAACTAATTCGTGTCTGGAATTTATTAAAATTTTTTTGTAATCTTCACAAAACCCAAATATCATTTTTAAAGGAATTGATATTTGATAAGTATAACTCCAATCTATAATTTGAACTGGTGATGCACCACCAGTCCATCCAGCAACAGCTAAAGCTTTACTTTCATTTCTATTGTAAGAGATGTAATTTTTAATAGTTGTGATAATAACCGGAAATCTACATCTATCTATCTATTTCTATAGAATTCATTTCATAACGTATTTCATCAAAAAGGCTAACACCAAAATTTCCACTAAGCACACAATCTTTGGCTTCAGCTGATTTAGTTTCATCTTCTTTCAATACAACTTGTGCTTCAATCTGAATAAAGCTTTCAGATGGTAAAATATTCACATCTTGTTGGTGGACGAGGATTCTTGTCTCATCCCCGTAATTGAATGAGTTTACATAAGGGTTGTAAGAACGAATTTCATTTCGAATTATGCTGGTATCAAAAATCGGCTTTTCATCGACATACAAAATATCCATTATTATTTTTTAACTTTGAATCCCAACGATTTTAGAAATTCTATATTTTTTTACTAAGCTGTTTATTTTTTCTTTTTGTCTTCGCAACGCTACTAACTGAATGAGGCTTTGAATGGTTGTTTTTGTACTGTTTTATATTTGGATTTGAAATTAACATTTTTTTATTTTTTTCTTCTTAAATGTAAAGTAATTGTAATTTCTTCACCATTAAAATTAATAACAATCTTCTTGATTAACAATGGTTACAACAATTTCCTCAATATGATCTTGAATAACTGGATAGTAAATAATCGTTTTAGGAGATTCAACAATCTTATATCCAGTTTCAACTATTGGGTAAAAACAGTGTATATGTTGGGTTCTTTTATTATTTAAATATAATCCTTTAACTATTGAACTATTGCGCACAGTTTATCAGATATGTGTAGTTTATTTGGCCTCAAATCTTTAGTTGTAGTAAACCCAAGCAATTTACCCAATGAATATGATGAATGGAAACATACATATTCGCTGGCTTTTATTTCTGCTTTCAAAGTAGTAGGATTTATTTTTAAATTAAAAGTAGGTGATTTTTGAGACTTATCTTTCTTTTTTTGTGTATTGTGATTAATTTTTTTTATAATTTCCTTTTCAATATCTGAAATTTCATATCTACCGGGTGACAATTTTATAACATATCCATTAAATGTTATATGATTATTTGTCTCATCAATATTTATTATTGAATTGTAAGAATAAAATCCAGTTAATCCACATTCATATTGACCATCACTACAATCAAGAGGTGGAAAATATTGAGCTTTTAATTCAGAATTTTTACCAGATAATGTTAATGTATATTCCATTCTTTATTTAAATATTTTTTACAACAATAAGATAAAAATATTAAACATAAATGTACACAAATAAAATCGTTTTCCTTTTGGTGAACACTTGAATTATATGTAATATTTCTGCCAAGATAGCGAATAACTTCTTTAGGTGGTGGGGAACCAAATGAGTCATAATATAGAATTGTGGATTTTTTCATAAAATAGCATACCCAATGTGTCCCGGAACAAAATGAAGAATCTAAATTAACAATTCCAGATTCAATTTTTGATGGTTTTGTTTTAGGTAATTCATTTCGCATAAAAACACCTTTAAAATATGGTATTTTTCTAGCATAATGTAATAAATCAATATTCGTAAGAGGTCTTTGTGGTAGTTGTTTTATAATTATTTTTTTACGTGTTTTAAGAAAACTTTCAAAATTATTTAGTCAATTGTAATTATAAGATTTTTTATAAGGATTTAAATATAAACCATATCCTTTTTTATATGGTTTTGTAACTAGACCACTACCACTTTTTGTTAAATTTAATTCAACTTGTTTGTTATGGCGTTTATTTTCTTCTAAAAATTCCCTGGCTTTTTTTGCATCACTAATAGTTTTCGCAATAGAACTAATATCACCTGCTAAACTTCCAACAGCTGATAAACCAGCAAGTAGCGGAATTAAAAACGGCAATCCCATTCCAAATTTAGGAATTGGTAATACTCGAGGCATTAAAATATTCTTTTTACCATATCGTCGACTCGATCGTTTTGCCCCCACTAGAGCCTTTTGAATTAGTTTGTGTATGTTTCTTTTTTAATTGCATTTCGCGCTGAATTTACAATGGTATGGAACGGTGTTTATTTCCTTTTATATTTTTTTTGATTTTTCTGTCTTCCAACACTACCACCAATTTTGTTTTTAGCTTTCATAATGCCACCAACTAATAAACTCGCTGTTTTTTCACCAAAACTCGAATCTGATGCCTTAATTCGATCAAATGCTTTTTGAACTAATAACACAGACCTACAATTAAAATTTTTTTCCTTTTTTGACGTCAGTGCTGTTTTATTAGGTTTTGGGGCCTCCTGATGACTAATTTGAAATCGGTTTGTTTCTATCACATCAGAGTTTTTCACAATACGTACTGTAGTGATTTCACTACATTAACATTCCAATATAAATCTAATGGACTCCAGAAAACCATTATCACTCGACTTTCACCTTCGCTATCGCATCATATATGCAAGGTCAGCAGTCGTCACTGGAAATCTACTGATTTCACCCTCGTTGTTGCATCATTCATACAAGGACAACAGTCGCCACCGAAATTACACTTTCACCCCAAAAAATCAATTAACACAATATATATACATCATTAACAAATTGTATAGAGGCTAGTCAGTCAAAAATCTTAGTCGAATATTTTAAACCTGTAATTATTGTCACTTATTGTTGTTAATTATTTTATTATGCAATAAATGTAATAATAAATCATATTTAAGTCTTTATTTTCAATTAACATTTCTAGAGTCAGATCGTTAAAGTGTGAATTAAAAGTGTTAAAGTAATAAAGTTGAAAAGTAATTAATTCTTTAAACAAGAAGAAAAATCTACAACTTTATAGTAAATTGGGTGTAATTCCTCAATTAAAATTAACTGAATTACTGGTGTCAGAAATCCTGAACGAGTTCGATTTTACGCTTCAACTACGTCAACCTGGTGTAGGAAGTCCCGATCAACTCCAATCACATACGTCACGCACGACAAACTGGTGACAGAAGTGGGATTCAGCAAAACATCTCTCCCAGCAAGAACTGATCGTACGAGTTCCATAATTTCCGATAGCAAGGGACAGAATTCAACAATCAGCCTGGTTAATGTTTGAGCCTGAATCCAGCGATACGAACAGCGTCTACAGCAGCCAATACCGCTCAAGAACGTCAAGCAGCTCTTCATCAACTGCAACCGTAAGTGTTGATCTACCTGTTTTTGACGATTTATTATTAAATCCTAACACTTCCATCTCCAACCTAACAAATCTGTTCTCCACGATGAATGTTAATGAAAATATCGACTCAACAACCAACAGTAACGACGTCCTCACCGACGATGACACTGGCTCACAAACAACATCAAATGATAGGTTTAGAAATAATAGATTACCTAGCTTCAATTATACCTCTTGGATAGATCCTTTTCAAAACAATCATAACGGAGGTTTGCATTTTTGTTCGCAATTAGGGAATACCTTAAAAGTAGCACCCACTTATTTACATAATGAAATCTTAATGTATGCCTTCAATAAGTTACCATTTGAAATCCAAGATGAAATTACTACTATAAATTTAGAAACTATTATTTCAACTATCAAACGTAAATTTCAAACTAATCGTACCCAATACTTAGTAGATTTAGATATTTCTAATACGAAACAATCAAACTCAGAATCAGTAACGAGTTATTTCGAAAGATTCAATAAATTACGATTAGAACAATTGAAATTATCTAGGGAACAAGATCCTATTTCACATAACGTTATAAAATTATATATTGAAAAAACCATCGCAAGCAAATTTCTAATTAATTTAAATTCGCACATTTCCATTCATTTAATGGATAAAACATTTAATAATATAGATGAGATTTTACCTATCGCACTACAGCTAGAGAATAAACTTAAAGAATTAAATATTTATAGATCTCCTAATCTAACCGAGAAATTTTGTAAATTCTGTAAAACAAAAACGCACAATACTAAAGATTGTCGTAAAAAACCAAACAACTCACCTTCCACTTTAAATTTGACAAACTTCGATAACCGTAACCCAAAAGTTTGTACCTATTGCAAATATAAGGGTCACACTATCGAAGAATGTAGGAAGAAAAAATTTAATGACAATCTAAAAACAAATTTACCAGTTCGACAAAACCAAATAACAAACGAAATTGACCATTTAAACTCCCAACAATCCATCCCGAGAGCCGCGGAGATGGATCAGTACAATACTATGGCTCAACCACTAGTAACACAGGAATGCAATTTTCCAATCCTACCGCTAAATTAACCAAGTTAATTTTTCAAATCGACTCAAACAATTGCTCTTTTCTCATTGATACAGGAGCAAGTGTCTCATTGATAAAAGAACAATTCGTAAAAACGATGAATTCGGAGGAAAAAATTCCTTTATCAGGTATTGAAAAAACAATTCAGTACACTAAAGGGAAAACACAACTACATCTCACTCGAGATAAGTTTTATTTTCCATTTACTTTTCAAGTCGTAGATAATACCTTTAACCTAATAACAGATGGCGTGTTAGGTATAGATTTTTTAAACTATTATCACGCGAACATCGATACAAAAAATAATATTATTAATTTCAAAAATCCTATTGTCATTAACGAGATAAAAAACATAAACACTCTAAAATTAAATTATATAGAAAATAATTTACGCTTATCTCACCTTGAACCACACATAGCAAATCAAATAAAACAAATTTGCTTCAACAACCAAAATGTTTTCCTAAACGAAAACGAAAATTTAACATCAACCACTTTATTAAGACACCACATTAAGGTGACCGACCCAACTCCAATTTTTACAAAAAATTATCGATTCCCCAAAGTACACGAAAAAGAGGTACAAACTCAAATTCAAAAAATGCTTCAGGACAATATTATACGCGAAAGCCAATCACCCTACTCAAGTCCAATCTGGATCGTGCCAAAAAAAGCTGATGCATCTGGTCAGCAAAAATGGCGTATAGTTATTGATTACAGGAAACTTAATGATGTCTCGATCGAGGATAAATATCCTCTGCCAAACATCGAAGAGATCCTGCATAACCTCAATAACGCGAGATATTTTTCAACCCTAGACTTAACATCTGGATTCCATCAGATTGAAATCAATGAATCTGACAAACAAAAGACAGCATTTACCGTTCCCGGAGGTCATTACGAGTTCAATCGAATGCCTTTTGGGTTAAAAAATGCTCCGGCTACTTTTCAGCGCATGATAAATATTGCCCTCAAAAAGCACCTAAATTTAAAATGCTTCGTTTACATAGACGATATCATTATTTTTGGCGAAACGTTACAAAAACACAATGATAACTTGAACTCAGTATTACAAACATTAAATGAATACAATCTTAAAATTCAACCAGACAAATGTGAATTCTTAAAGGAAGAAATCGAATATCTAGGTCACGTCCTCACATCATCTGGAATAAAACCCAATCCAAAAAAAATAGAGGCTATCAAAAACCTCAAACAACCAAAAACGGTAAAAGACGTTCAGTCATTTTTAGGACTTGTTGGATATTACCGTAAATTTATAGAAAACTTCGCAAAAATTTCCAAACCCTTAACCTCATTACTACATAAAGATAAAGAATTTATTTGGAGTGACGAATGCGAAAAAAGTTTTCAAACATTTAAAGAAATACTAACCAAAGAACCTTTATTAAAATATCCAGATTTCTCCAAACAATTCATACTAACAACCGACGCTTCCAACATAGGAATAGACAGCATTCTAGCTCAGAAATATAATAATGAGGAGCTACCCATTGCATACTTTAGCAGAACTTTGAGCAAAACTGAACAAAACTATTCCGTAACTGAGAAGGAACTTTTAGGGATAATAGAATCAGTCAAGCATTTCCGACCATACTTATATGGTACCGAATTTATCATTCGCACAGATCACAAGCCCCTAGAATGGCTAATGAACTGTCGAGACCCGACGTCGAAATTAGTACGATGGCGTCTCAAGTTAGAGGAATACAATTATAAAATTATATACAAAAGCGGACGAAAAAACACTAACGCGGATACCTTATCACGACCAGTGTTAATCGTTCAAGATTTATTATCAGAAAAGTCATTGTCTAATTTTAAAAAATGGTCAGAAAGTATAATCGAACCTATTATTTATAACCAATCGAACTTACCATTAGAGGACTTAGATAATTTAGTATTACCATTCTCTGTAGATCAGTCCAATAATAACAAATTTTCCGAATTTATAAAATCAAAATTAAAAAATACTCAACTCCTTTTAAATCAAACCGAATTTATAAATCACGATAATAAAAATCTCTATATACTACCCTGTAAAAATAACGCTTTAGATCAAATAACTTTAGAAAACCTATTTGAGTCACTATATACATTGTACCAATGGACACAAATTTTAAAACCACCATTTATCTATATTTACGATATACCACAATTATCAATTTTAATTCCAGAAGACACATTTAATAAATTATTATTTTATTTCTTTTCTGGAACTGAAACAGAAATAAACATTTTACGAAGTAATACCATAATTGTAAGAGATCACAATGAACGCAAACTGTTAATAAAACAAGCCCACGATGATCTTACCTCTGGACACAAAGGTGTCAAAAATACCATAAAAAAACTTAGGCAGAAATATTTCTGGAAAACTCTCTCTAAAGACGTGGAAGAATATATAAAAGCTTGTCCTCAGTGCCAAGTTAATAAGGTACCGAAAAATAAAAATCCACCTATGGTAATAACAGAAACACCATCCAGCTTCAACGAAATGGTATCCCTCGATATCATGGGACCCTTCGCGGTAACTGAAGCTAACAATCGTTATGTAATTACAATTCAAGATAATCTTACGAAATTTATAAATGCGTATCCAATACCCCAAAATAATGCAGAATATACTGCATTAAAATTTCTAGATCACTGCACTAAATATGGCTTCCCAAATATTATCCTTACGGATAACGGAATCAATTTTACAAACAATATGATCAAAGAAATTAACCGTATTTTAAACATCAAACACAAACAAACAACACCCTACAACCCACAAAGTAACGGCAGTATAGAAAGAAGTCACCAAGAGCTTAAAAATTTCCTTCGCAACTATGTAAATGATAACCTCAACGACTGGGATCATTACATACAATTAGCATGTTACTCCTACAACACCACAGAAAACCGAAATACCAAATTCACTCCTTATGAACTTGTATTCGGTGAAAAGGCTAAAGACTTAAAAACGAAATCTAATTTGCCCACTTACAATCATCTAGCTACCGACATAAAAAATAAAATAACTAATTTAAGAAAAAACGCGAAAGAAAATTTAACTAATTCTAAAACGAAAAACAAGGAGTATTACGACAAAAATACCAAAGAAAAAACTTTCCAAGTAGGTCAGCAAGTCCTCATGTTTGATAACGTCGCGCACAAACATGATAAGGACAAAAAATTAAAAAATTATTATAAAGGACCATTTAAAATATTAAAAATTTACCCTGAAAAACAAGTAGCCCTTTTAAAACTTAAGAAAACGGAAAAATGGATACATTATAAACATTTGAAACCTTTTGTTTCAGATGATTCTAATGCCGATCCTCATTCTGTTACTGACGAACCAGTGCCAGGGCCAAGTAACTGTTGAAAAACTAAAAAATACAGGCGTATACTATAACCATTTAGGCGAAGCTAAAATCATAAATAACTATTTATCACTCATCCATTATTTTAACATAAGTTTTGTAGAGAAAATTATAGTAAATATCCCTAATTACTTAAGCAAGTTAGACTCATTATGTAAACTAAAACAAAACGAACAACAATGCAAACTAACATATACACTTTATGAATTAGAATATAACGATTTAAATGACAGATTAACAGATCTATCCAAAAGTTATTTTGAAACTCTAAGACGACAGAAAAGGGAAATCCACTACGAACACGGTTGGTTCGATGCCATCGGAAACATTTGGCATAAACTCACTGGAAATCCCGACGCTACAGATGCAGATTTTTTATTTACAAATGTGAATAAACTAGTTAAAGAACAAAATGACGTAAATAAAATCTTACAGCATCAAATTAGAATCATCACAGATAGTATAAATCAATTAAACAAAACCCAAACACAGATACACATTGTTGAATCTAAAGTTAACGAATTAGTGTCACAAACGACCAAAACGAATAATAAAATACAAAACGTAGACGAAACGGTTACAATGACTCAAATCGAAAACTTGTTGAAAGAATTACTCTCATTATTAAATAAACTAATAAGTAAATTCGAAAGATCAATAACTTTAGCGAGACATAATTTAGTTAATTTTGATATCTTACCTCCTCGTACACTTATACACGAATTGCAAAAAAGCAAAAATCTTAATTTACCCTTTCCCCCAACGTACAGTAACGTCGAATACTATTATAAAATAGCCGACACAATGACTTACAACCTTAAACATACACTTGTTGTCGAAATTAAAATACCTTTAATTGATATCAACGAATACGATTTATTTCGAATATACTCAATACCTCAACCCGATCCACTACTAGCTAACCTTTACCAAACCATAAAAATCCAAAAACCCTACTTCTTCACAAGCAAAAATCGTCTTAAACATATATTAGAACAGACACTGACGAATTGCAAAGAATACCAACGCCAACAATTCATCTGTAAAGAAGATACAACCTACAAAGAAAATCATAATGAATGTGAACTACAACTCTTCGATATAACAACGCACAACATTCCAATCGAATGCGAAGTCATAAAATACTATGGCGAACACGAAATATGGCAGCAAATACATCCAAATCAATGGCTGGCAACCAGTTCAACACCGATCGCACTTACCACAAATTGTAACAACGTAATCAAACAATACGAGATAAAAGAAGAAATCGTCAAAATAACGCTAGACTCGCCATGCTACGCATTTACGAAACACATTGAACTTAGACCCACAACAACAAAAGCTATATACCATTACAACGATTTCATACCAAAAATATCACTACAGAGTTGCGACGAATGTAGAAACAAAACGAAACAAATCCGAAATTTAACGCCACTGCAACTTCATTACAACAGCTTAGAAAAACTAACGGACAACTTCCATCATCTGCAAACACTGGATCAACAATTAAACAAAGAAATGAGCGAACATGTGGAATTCCTCGGAAAATCATTCTCAACTTCCAATTGGTTTTCCATCCAACTAACAGCTGGTATCGTAATTGTCATACTATCCCTGTTTGGCTTCTACAAATGCGGATTATTTTCACTATTAAAATGTTGTATACCAAGATTGAATGGAACTTGCTGTACGAGCGGAAATCCATGTATTCGAATATTTAATCAATGCTACAACAGAAAACAGGCACAACCGCCATCAGTTCATTTCACCACTACTCCACTAATGGAACCAGAAGACCAAATACAAGCGTTAACCATAAGGACCATCCAAGGCGCACATGAAAACTCCAAATCACCCAAGCCATCTTCAAGAAGAAGACGCCAAGATCCAATCGAGCTAAAACCTTTTAGGTTATAGTCGAATCTTCGAAGGGAGGATTGTAGTGATTTCACTACATTAACATTCCAATATAAATCTAATGGACTCCAGAAAACCATTATCACTCGACTTTCACCTTCGCTATCGCATCATATATGCAAGGTCAGCAGTCGTCACTGGAAATCTACTGATTTCACCCTCGTTGTTGCATCATTCATACAAGGACAACAGTCGCCACCGAAATTACACTTTCACCCCAAAAAATCAATTAACACAATATATATACATCATTAACAAATTGTATAGAGGCTAGTCAGTCAAAAATCTTAGTCGAATATTTTAAACCTGTAATTATTGTCACTTATTGTTGTTAATTATTTTATTATGCAATAAATGTAATAATAAATCATATTTAAGTCTTTATTTTCAATTAACATTTCTAGAGTCAGATCGTTAAAGTGTGAATTAAAAGTGTTAAAGTAATAAAGTTGAAAAGTAATTAATTCTTTAAACAAGAAGAAAAATCTACAACTTTATAGTAAATTGGGTGTAATTCCTCAATTAAAATTAACTGAATTACTGGTGTCAGAAATCCTGAACGAGTTCGATTTTACGCTTCAACTACGTCAACCTGGTGTAGGAAGTCCCGATCAACTCCAATCACATACGTCACGCACGACAGTACTTATAAAAATCATGTAAAAATTGGTGTATTCAACAAAAAAGAAAATCAGAAGTAAAAAAATAATTGAGTAGCAAGTATTATTTTTATTTATTGAATAGTTTATGTCAAGATGAACGCTTTAAAATACTACAGAGGCTTGTGGAACTTTTCCTTTTTTTCTACAAAGCTTTTGTTGAGCAATTTTCTTTTGTGAGCCCGGCTTGAATCATCACGCTTCACCATCCAGCAATAATCGCCTATTATGTTAATATTCTACTTTCCTTGGCACCTTTGCTCCAGTTCCTTTGTATCCTGGAGAAATCGTTCTTCCTGTTCTTTACTAACTGCTGCTAAGTCTTCCGGAAAGTAGCTTAAATGCGAATGAAGGAAATGAACATAAAGATTCATGAGGCAAGTTAATCTTTGAAAATTTTGGAACATGTTATTTATAATATTTTCATAATTGGAACTTTTACGATTTCCTAAAAAGTTTTTAATAACTTTTTCAGCGATACCCATGCTGTCAATTCTATAGGAATCTGTTTCCCATCGAAGTTTTCACCTTTCATTAGTTTTCGTATCTCGGGCCCAACAAAAATACCTTTAGTTTAGACAAAGATGAATACTGTTTGTAAATACTTTAATCCATCGCCTTAATTCGCCCATCGCCATACTTGAATCTGAGCCTTCACAAATATTTTCATAAGACCAAGCTTTATGTGCAAAAGAAGTAGGAAAATTTTATCAAGTGCTACTAAATTCTGTCGAACTATATTTTTACTTCCTGACTCCAAATTAATTCTTGCTGGCTATTCTTTTCTTCTATAATACTTTGCACTATTCTTGCCACCCCATTCACACAAAAAACATGGATATTTTGTATAACCACTTTGCTGTCCTAATAACATCGAAAGTATTTTAAGTTTTCACTTCTATCGCCAGTCCCCATGACTGCTTGTGTTGTATTTTAGTCAATTCATAGGACAATGACCAATTACAATCAGATAGACTTCATTTTATATCGTAATTATAAGTCTGACTAAACGTACATCGCCCTTAAACTATTCCTATCGAAGAATTAAAGGAAAAATAAAAATTTTACTTACTCAAAATTCTGACGTGATGGAATTTTTTGACTAATTTTCCCGTAACTAGCACACAAAAATCTAGCAGAAACACTACTTAAACTTCAAAAAGGAAATTCGTTGTAGGTCTGTGTAATTTATCTGATTCTCTTCGTTTTTGTAAATCACTATATTGCGCGTAGCTTATATCGTGCTCGCGGGAAGCTTCATCTAATTTATTAATCGGAATATCACCGCGATTTAAACGTTTTTTTTTAAGTGAGTACCGGGCCCACAAAATTTATAACCAGGAATATGAAGTTCCACGGGTAATTTATCTAAAAGTTTATTAATAATACCTTTTCCTTTGATGGTTTGAAGTTGACTAATATTAGTGCTTTTATTTTTTTTCATATTTGGGTTTATTTATACAATTACGACAATTTTTTCGTAATGGTGCCGGACCATCAATCTATGTTTCTCAATGTGCTAAATTGTAATGATCAAAACATTATTGATTTTCTAATTTATTTGTTTTTATTGATTGAATTAGTTTATTAAAAAAATTATACACTTTATCAAACACCATTATTTGAAGGAAGCGATAATAATAATTGAACATTATCTAATGATTTTTTTAAGTATAAATACTAAAAATTTTTGAAAAAATTAATATATATATATACATATATATATATATATATATATATATATATATATATATATATATATATATATATATATATATATATATATATATATATATAATTATATATATACATATATATAGTAAAACACCCACCTTCTTTGTTTTAGTTAATATTATGGAATGAAATTTATAAAACAATCAACACGTTTGCCCATTAAAAATATAGACAAAAAATTGTCTATTAATAATGGAAATAGTTGTAAACGGCATAGTCAATTATTTCCAAACACAGTGAGAATGGTAATTACTGCAACGAGCGATGGTGGAAAAACCAATTTAGTTATATCTTTGTTGGAAGATCCGAATAGCTTATCATTTGAGAATTTATATATTTATTCAAAAACCCTACACTAACCAAAATATGTTTGGATACAAGATATTATAAAAAATACTGATGGAATAGGATTATTTACAAATAATGAAAATGATGAAGTTTTACCCCCAAACGAAATACGGCCAAATTCTGTGGTGATTTTTGATGATGTTGCTTGTACAAAACAAAATAATGTTAGGTTATATTTTTCATATTCGCGTCATTTTTTATGTGATGTTATATATAGGTGTCAAAGCTATCCATCTATTCCTAAACACCTTGTTCGTGATCATACAAATATAATTGTTGCATTTAAACAAGATTTATTGAATATAAAACACATATATCAGGATCATGTTAATACCAATATGAGCTTTAATACATTTTATAAAATTTGTAAAAGAATTTGGGAAAAAGATCCGTATGGGTTTCTAACAATATATAAAGAATCAGATTTAAATAATGGTCGTTATAGATGCGGTTTTGATGAATTTATTCAATTATAAAAGGACTACAACATATATATAAATTGTATTATTTGAATTGTAAACCTAATAGTGTATCGAAGCTTTTTTTCGTCTCTAATAAATATGGATGAAAAAGAACAATTAAAAAAGAAAATTAGTAAAACAACTGAAATTATTAGAAATAAATATTTAAAAATGAAACGTGGTCGTTTAGAAGCAGAAAAAAATCTTCAAGAAATTTATAAATCAATAAATGAACGTATTAAAAATATACAGTGAGGAGCAAAAATGAACACACATTCATTAATTTTCAAAAAAATTAATTTTTATTCAATGTTTACGTATGGAATATAAGAAAACGATATATATGTTATCAAGTACAACCTTACAGCTTTCAAATAAAATTTTAACTATCACGATATTATTATTATTTTGCTTACAACACATTTTTTTCATGTAGTCGGTTTTGCACCGGATGCAGTGGATTATAAAAGATGACTGGCTAATAATGTAAACACAGTTTCTGTAAACATTTACTGATAATTTTCGTAGCTAGGAGGATTAGTTATTGTTATTTGTCTGTTAGTATCTATTGGCCGTCTGAATATTCGTTCGATTTATTCTATCATGAAGCCGTTAACAAAAGCTGCGAAGAATAATACAACCTTGGCCAAAAGTATTGAGCACTCCCATAAAACACGTGTAACTCTAAAATTAATTTAAAAATGACTTTTCTGTTTAATAATAGAATGAAAGGCAATACTAAGAGTTAATTTTAAACAATTGATAAAGGATTTTAAGGTACCATAAAACACCTGGCCCACAAAATGTGAAATTTGAAGTTTTTTGAAAAATAATGTAACTTATTTGTTAGCCTGTTATTAACTTTCAGGATAACAAAAAGCTGCTGAGTGTTGTGTTTATTCGTATAGTAGAAACAGTTTGTAATACGAAATGCCGAAACAACCAGAACTTAACACAAAAACACGAATAAAAATCCAGATTTTATATGAAGAAGGGAATACTCAAATAGAGATTGCTAAATTAATAAAAGTTTGACGATGTGCAGTGCAATTTACAATTAAAAGGTTCGTGGAGACTGGCTCTCACACAAACAAAATGAGAACGGGCAGAGAACGCGCTACTACTGACCGCCAGATTAGAAAACTTGTCCGTGACTCAATTAAGGACTGCAAAAAAACTTCTTCTGAGCTCACTGCAGCTTTATCGGGAAACATTAGGAAACCAATTAGTTCTCGAACTGTAAGAAGAAAACCCACAGAAGCAGGTTTAAAAAGCCGCAAAGCTAGGAAAAACCTTGGCTTTCCGACAACATCAAGAAAAATCGTTTAGAATGGACTTTAAGGCACCAGCATTCTTCTGAAGAAGATAGGTCCAATGTGGTATGGTCCGGCAAATCTAATCACATCTTTTAATGCGATGGTATAGAATTTAACTTACTTCAAAACTAGATTCGTCGGATCATACCACATTGGGCCAATCTTCTTCAGAAGAATGCTGGTGTCTTAAAACCCATTCTAAACGATTTTTCCTGATGTTGTCGGAGAGCCAAGGCTTCTTCCTAGCTTTGCGGCTTTTTAAACCTGCTTCTGTGGGTCTTATTCTTACAGTTCGAGAACTAACTGGTTTCCCAATGTTTCCCGATAAAACTGCAGTGAACTCAGAAGAAGTTTTTTGCGGTCCTTAAGTGAGTCACGGATAAGTTTTCTAATCTGGCGGTCAGTAGTAGCGCGTTCTCTGCCCGTTCTTATTTTGTTTGTGTGAGAGCCAGTGTCCACGAACCTTTTAATTGTAAATTGCACTGCACATCGTCAAGCTTTTATTAATTTAGCAATCTCTATTTGAGTCTTCCCTTCTTCATATAAAATCTGGATTTTTATTCGTGTTTTTGTGTTAAGTTCTGGTTGTTTCGGCATTTCGTATTACAAACTGTCTCTACTATACGAATAAACAACACTAAGCAGCTTCTTGTTATCCTGAAAGTTAATAACAGGCTAACAAATAAGTTACATTATTTTTCAAAAAACTTCAAATTTCACATTTTGTGGGCCAGGTGTTTTATGGTACCTTAAAATTCTTTATCAATTATTTAAAAGTAACTCTTAGTGTTGCCTTTCATTCTATTATTAAACAGAAAAGTCATTTTTAAATTAATTTTAGAGTTACACGTGTTTTATGGGGGTGCTCAATACTTTTGGCCAAGGCTGTATTATTTCCAAATTAAAATCTGCTTATCAACGCGAAAAGTTGCCAGAATGTTCGCCGTAAGTCAAGCGATAGTTCATAAAATACGAAAGGGATATTGTAGAGACGTTCCTATATCCTTGGGAGGACGTCCAAGATTATTATCATCTCAGAATAAGCGACGTTTAGTGAAATACATCACTTCGGACGTCGCATCAACAGCATCGATGGCTGCGAAATTGTTCGAAAGGGATGTCGAAATAAAGATAAGCAAGTGGACGGCTAGAGAGCGTTAAAAGAAGCGAATTTTGAATTAATCGAGAAAAAGAAAAAACCTGCTCTTTCAAAAAAGAATATTAAAGGTCGTCTGACTTTTGCTAAAAAATATTTAAAATGGACTGGTGAACAATGGGAGTGCACAATTTTCTCAGATGAATCGAAAGTAAATCTAATTTTATCAGACGGAAGGTCTTGGTGCTGGAAAAGGTGAACCTATTTTACCGCGACATATTCAACAAACAATGAAATTTGGCGGTGGTTCAATTATGATATGGGGCTGCATTACAGCGCATGGTGTAGGTCCATTACGTCGAATTGAAGGTTCCATCAACCGGTATGTCTACAAAAATATTTTAGAAACCAATTTATTTGATACGATCGACAATATGCCGGTACCAGAATATGATGTTGTTTTTCAACATGACAACGCTCCCGGACATTCGGCAAAAATCGTTAAAAATTGGCTGGAATCTCAAGAATTTCAGACGATGATATGGCCGGCTCAAAACCCAGATTTGAATCCCATCGAAAATGTTTGGGCATATTTGAAAATGAAACTGGCTACTGAATACAACGCTCCGCCAGCGACAATTGATGATTTATGGCAAAGAGTGGAAGAGCAATGGTATTTTATCCCACCAAAATACTGTAAAAATATAGTTTTAAATATGTCCGAACGCATTCAAGCTGTTATTAAAGCCAAAGGCCTTTGGACCAAATATTAAGAGGATTAAATATTGAAATATCCATTTAGAAATAAAAGTGGTGCAAAACTGACTACACGGAAAAGTGTGTAGTTAACAAAATACTAATAATATCATGATAACATATATACTTGATAACATATATATCGTTTTCTTATATTCAATATGTAAACATTGAATAAAAATTCATTTTTTGAGAAATTAACGTATGTGTGTTCACTTTTGCTCCTCACTGTAGGTGAAATTAAAAAAAGCGAAGAATGAAGAAAATGATATAAAACCTAAAAAAATGAAAACAGTAAAAGGGGAGGAGGGGGGAGAACAAGACGGTGAAGAAGAAAAATTTGTTAGTGATGAGGAACAAAGCCAAGAAAAAGACGAAGGACAAAGTCAAGGAGTAGGAGAGTATGAGGGAGATTTCACACTACCCGAAATTGGTTACACAAAATTTTCAAATTATTTAAATAATCAGTTAGGAATAGAAATTTAAAATAATGTTTGGAAAATTGGAAAAGAAAAAGTTACATTTGACGTAAATGGGAATTTTAGAGTAAAAAATAAAGTTTTTAATGCAACACCGGGTTTATATGAGCTTTTATTTAAAAGAAAACCACAAGTTTTTTATAAAGACGATTTACAAGAATATAAATCAATGATACTAGCTAGTGGCGTATTACGTAATATAACACCGAGCATAAAAAGAAGTTGGAAATATAGAAATATAATTACTAAATTACTTCCAGAAAAAAACCAGTAATAGTAGTAGTGGTGGTGGATTTAAACATTTAAATAAACCGCATTATATATATTGGAACAATCCGAACAAATTAATAGAAAATCTGAAAATTTTATATAGTGAAAAAAGGGCTGGAAACAATAATGTGGATAATTTAATCACATCAATTTTAGATGAATTGAAGGAGGCAGATATTATTATATAATCAACAACAACAACAAAAAATGGCGACAATTGTTGATATTCAAGGATTTAAAATAGTTGAAACAAACGAATTCATGTTGAAAGAATTGGAGATATTAAAAAATGGTAACCAACTGCAGCATTATATCTTCAAACCACCTTTCGAATGGAATCGCTTAAGTGAGGCCAGTACAAAAACTAATTTATGGTTGACCAAAAATTTTCATGGTTTGCAATGGGATCAAGGCGAAACTGATTATGGCAAAATTCAAACAATTGGATGTACGTTGTTGAAGATGGAAGACGAAATTTTTACCAAAGGAGTGGAAAAGGTTAAATGGTTGCGCCAACTTTTTCATATATCACCCACAAATATTGAAGACATATGGGAATTCGACAAAAGTGTGATTTGTTTTAATATCCCTAGGTGTTTAGTCCATAATAAAACATGTGCTGTCGAAAATGTTTTTAAACATTATAAAAAAATTGTAAACAGCACACCCAAAAATTTATAAATTTTTGCTATTAAATTTTTTTAATTACTTTCTCATTATTATTTTAGTCTATCACAATTATTGTTACACTAGCTAATTTGTGATATGTGTATTAATTTATAAATCTTAAAAAATAAAAAATATTTCTTTTGGTTTTAAAATTAGTTTTTTGTTATTATTTTACCCTATCACCACCACCGCTCACCGCGGTATATAATTTGTAGCGCCCGCCGCGGTATATAATTTGTAGCGTCTGATAGCCGCTGTGGTACCTAAATTTGTATATAATCGCATACTCTAACTTACACTCATACCATAATAAATTGAAGGCTTAAAGAATAAGTTGTACAAAAAAAATATGAGTAAATTGCAAGTTGTTAATGAATTGCATAAACCAGCTCGGAAAAATTTTCCTCGCAGGAACGTTGTTGTAAAAGGAATTGATGATTTATGGCAATGTGATTTGACTGACTTACGAAATTATGCTTCGGTGAATAAAAATTTCAAATTCGTCTTGTGTGTAATCGACGTTCTGTCAAAATTTGCTTGGATGGTTCACCTTAAAACAAAAACTGCAAAAGAGGTAGCAGATGCATTTGAGTCGATATTAAAACAAGACAGAAGGCCAGAAAATTTGTTGAGTGATTTTGGGGCAGAATTCTATAATAAACCGTTTAAAGCACTAATGGAAAAGTACAATATTAATCACTATTCAACATTTTCGACGAAAAAGGCATCTGTAATGGAAAGATTTATTCGCACCATAAAAACAGAAATGTGGAAAATGTTTGCTTTTAACGGCTCATACCGATGGATTGATATGTTAGATAAATTGGCGGATGATTACAATTCACGTATACATAGAACAATAAAAATGCGACCGTGTGAGGTAACACCAACTAAAGAAAAAATTTTATTAGCAACCGTATACAATTACACAGTCGTTACTCCTATTCCGAAATATAAAATTGGTGATATTGTACGTATTACTAAATATAAATCGGTATTTGATAAGGGATACTTACCTTCGTGGTCTACAGAATTATATAAAATACGTAAATTTCAATTAACAAATCCTGTAACTTATTTATTGGAGGATATGAAAGGTGGGGAAATTAAAGGTGGTTTCTATGAGTTTGAAATTAAAAAAACCGAACAAAAAGAGGTATATTTAATTGAAAAAATGTTAAAACGGAGGGATAATAAAGTATACGTGCGTTGGTTAGGATTTCCTCCCAATGAAGACAGCTATGTGAATATTAAAGACATTATAGTTATTTTTAAACAAATTCTTTTTTATTTTTTTATTTAATCAATTTTACATGTAGTTATACAAATTTATTAATAAAACAAATTTATATGTACAAAAATTTTTTTTATCTATACATATACAAAGTTTTTTTTAAGAAATTAATTGTGGTTAAAAATGTCAACGCTTGGTGATAATATTGAAGAGTTACAAACATAAGGTCTAAGTACATATTTACACTTTAAATGAAGTTGAAGATGCACAAAAAACAAAAATATATTAATAAGAAGTGTCTTTATGTCCAAATGTTAGTGTGTGTATATTATCTTCAAGTATGATGCGTTTGTCGTCTTTACATGAAAGAATTTGTTTATTTTGTTCAAATGTAAACACTTCAATATGCTCGCTTCGAATATGATACATTTTTTTATATTCAATTTTATCATTAAATATTGTGTCATAATAATAATTAAAAGTAATTTTTTTACACGTGGCTTAGATATTCATTTAGCTCTTTTGAAACAGTGTATCATCATTTTCACCCTCATTTTCGTTATCACATTTATGACAATACATTTTTGGTCGAAGACCAACATATTCACTAATATGCCTCGTCTTTAACCACACCAAGTTTTTTCTTATTTACTAAAAGCATATTAAAAATATTAGCTTCCCCATAATTCGATGAATCAAATTTATCTAAATTTAATTTCATTATTTCATATACATTTAATTCATTTTCTGCTTTAGTTACTTCGACAATAACGGAATCTGTGTCGGTATAAGCGAAATAGATATTCGAAATTTTTTTTTTAAAAACCTATAATAAAACTCATAAAGAATAGTTATAGCTATTTCCAATATACATACACCAAAATATATCGGTTTATTATATACAATTTTTTCTTTTTTTATTTCAACTATTGCTAAATATGCACCCTCAATTAGCGTTATATTTTTACCAGGAAATGCGTGTGATACAAAAATTTTTTTGCTTCAAAAACCTTCACAACAAAAATACGCTCAAATAACATTCTAGAAAAACAAATTGCGTTTTAAATTTTTACTTTGAAAAACCTTCAACATCCCGGATATTGAAATAATCCTTGAAAAAGTGCATAGCCGGGTAAGACAGGAAAAACGGCCCTTGACGGAAAATTGATTGTTTTTATAGGAAATAATACTTCTTAGGCCCAGATACATTCCTGCCAAATTTCAACCCTCCAACGCTAATAGTTTATGAATACACAGAGACAAAAATTTTCAAAAAAAAAAATTTTTGGACGAAATTACTGAGCCGATTTATTTGAGTTTAATATATATTGTGTGTCCACCTTAGGCAAAGTAAAGAAAAAAAATTAACGTCTTATCCCTTTATTATACTAATTTTTTTAAATTTTTTAATTTAAGTAAATTTTTTTGGCACTTACGCGTTAACGACACCCACCATTTTTTTGTTCAATAATATGTCTCTTAGTACTGTATAACATATATTTTTATGGAAAGATTTTAGTTGGTAGACATAATAATATTTAAATACGAATGCATACCATGTTCGGTACTATATATATTACTTATGCTAGATAAAGCTAGACGTTTGTCTAAACTTGTTTGTCGTAGTTATGAACGTATGTAATTATATTACAGAAAAAATCCACCCTCTGCACACTCCAAGAAGTGCAACAAAAACATCAAGTGAGAGGAGCGAGCTACATATTGCGTACACATATACACTATTTTCTTAAGTAGTATATATACATATATATATATATATATATATATTTTTTACTATATATATATATTCTTTTACTATATATATTTATTCTTTTACTATATATATATATATATATATATATATATATATATATATATATATATATATATATATATATATATATATATATATATATATATATATATATATATATTCTTTTATCCAAACTGAATTCAGTTTAGTATAGTTTTCCGCCTAAAGATGATCTAACCAGTCGAAAACTTGTTTGTGGAAAATAATTTATTTCTATATTTAAGTGAAAATTTGACAAAATTAAAATTTTTTCACCATATTCAAAAATATTTTATGCAATAGAAACTGATGTTTTAAAAGATACCATACGGGAAAAAGTTAGTGTTATAATTCACAGAAAGTTTTTAAAACAGTGCAATAAATTAAAATGATTAAAAGTTAAACAAACAAAGTCCAATAGTGTACAGTGCAATAATCACTTAGTGAATCAAACATTTTATTCTCGGTTAATCAATTTATCAAACACACCACATTCTAAAGACGAAGAAGCACTTCTTAAAAAAGGTAACAAATTTTCACCATATCCCTCAAACCCTCTTGTCTCTAAAGAACTTTTAGCAGTTTTTGCCGAACTAGGCATTTTATGTCATTCACTTATTGATAATCCTAAGGCTTTAAAATTCGAAATAGCTAAACACATAAAAGATTCTTTACTCCGATTTCCAAGTACTTTTTCCAAACCCATAAAAACCCTTAAACAGAAAATTCAACAAGAAAATCTTATTGTCATAAAAGCTGATAATGGCAATACAACAGTCGTCATTTCTAGATCCCAATACATACAAAAAATTAACGAACTATTATTAGAACAAGAAATCCAACCTTTTAATAATGATCCTTCAATAAATTTCTTAAACAAATCAAAAATTATATAAATAATTTAAAACATATTCAACTTTCACCTCCCCATAAATATTACATGATCCCTATGAATACAGAAGCTCCCAAACGTTACGGTTTAATGAAAATTCCTAAACAAAATATTCCTGTTAGACCAGTAGTCTCATATTTACACGCTCCATCCAAGAATTTTTCGACGTTCCTTAATACGTTCTTCAAAAATATTACTAATTTTCAGCCGAAATTTACAGTTAAAAATTCAATAGATCTATACTAAAAACTCAATAGTCTTCACATAAACCACAACTTTTTTCGCCTCGTTTCGTTTGATATATCTGTTTCCAAATATTCCATCTAACGAATGTATTCCGATTATCCAAGATATTTTAAACAATAATAATATTGCCAAGTCACTGCAAAAAGAAATTACATATTCATTTTCTCTTTGTCTTGTACAAAATTATTTTCTGTTTAACGGTCAAGTTTATCTTTAAAAATGAGGCCTACCCATGGGTTCATTACTTAGTCCACTGCTAGCTGATATTTTGATGGATCACCTAGAAAATTCGATATTAAACCATTATTCCTCCAAATCTCACATACTGTTTTGGTACAGATATGTAGATGATATTTTAGTCGGCTTCAAAAGTACAGATAGACAATTAGAAAAATTCGTAAGTTTACTCAATACATTTCACCCAAAAATTAAATTCATGAAAGAAATCGAAGTCAATAAGTCAATCCATTTCTTAGACATTACTATCCATAGACTTGATAATAAATTCAAGTATAACATATACCGCAAACCCACGTTTACAGACTTTACAATTCCAGCTGATTCATTTTCGCCACCAACCCACAAACTAGCAGCCTATCGGTCTATGATCCACAGAGCTTTTTCTATTTCACTTGATCCTAAAGACAGAACAATAGAACTCAACATCATTAAACAAATAGCAATCTCCAATGGTTTTTCACCAAATTTCATGCAAAAGCTCATAAACAAAAAACTACAAAAACTTACTACAGAACAAATCTATCCTTCCATCACCCCGATCAATCCCGAATCCAAACAATATATATATACAGGGTGTAAAGTAAATAACTCTCTTCCTTTTAACAGATGGTTTATCTCGGTGTATAATTGCCGAAGACATAAATTTTTTTTCGAAATTCGCTATCTGAAAAAATCGCATCCCAGCCAACTCATCGTTTAATATAAATTTCCCTGAATACGCCTCTGACCAAACTAAAATTATTCGCACCCTGTATAATAAATTTTTTTTTAAAAATAAACAAAAAAATTTTTTTTATTTTACTATAATATGTAAACATGTGTTCACTGTCGAACTTATATGTACTATATTGTACACAGAAAAGCAAACAGTTTTTCATAAATTTTGATTAAAATAAGTTTATGAATTATTTTTTTAGTTTTTAAAATTTTTTAGTTTTTTATATCACAGTGCATTATGAATACTGCAAAAACCATAACTCTGATATCAGTATTTGCATTGCACATTATTAATTTAGTAACAAATTACATTAAAAACTACACTTATAAATTACCAAACAAATAAAAAGAGAACAGAACAGAACAATGAAAAAAATACACAAAAAAAATTTCCATGAGTTGTAATTTTTCAAAAATTAAAAACATTTTCTTTTAACTATCATAATCATAAAACATGAATTTCTAATTGTTGATACATTGGTACACAACTTCTTCACTATCTATAAAAACTAAATACCCGTTTTATGTATTGGTATGTACATATGTCAAATCTGTACAATGTGTTCCATATTCGATAGTTTTGCAGCTAAAGTACATAAGAGAAAAACAGAAATTAATAACAATGTTTGATAACGACTTATTTTTTCTTCTCTCAATTTTCTCACTAAGATCAAAAATTAATTTTTAAACGATTTTAAATATAATCTTTTTCACTTAAATTTAAACATTAGTCATCACTTACGAGTTTGAGTAAATCCCGTTTTCTTAGCTTTGTCTCTTTCATTGTTTCAAATGTGTAAATTTTAAATTTGCAGTTTGTTTTTAGAAAAGAATAGAAGATTGATTTGTTTCGAATATAAGAATTATTTAATTTTTTAACGAAAACTCATGATCAATTGTATTTGAAAAGGGGTATAGTTAAAAGTTTGTAAAGAAAAACAGATGTGACGAAAGGCCAATTATATTACAAACAAAAATGTATTTCAATTATCAAAAAGAAAATTTTTTATTCATAATTGAGTAACTTTAGAGGAAAACTCTAACGGAAAATGCGAAAGTATCTGCATCAGTTATCATTATCGTAAAATTTTAAATGTCCACATGAAAGTCACCGCTATAAATTTTTTACCAAATTTATTCTTTTACTTCAGCAACACTTTGAAATACCAATTTACCTGCAACCCGACCTAAGCGAACTCAAGTTTCAGTAGACAAACAGGCATCGCATACTTACAAACACACAGACATCCATATCATCTTCACACGCTTAGACAAAAATTTTTTAAATAAATAAACAACTATAGCATTGATAGCACACACATACAATCTCCATATTCATATACAACACTTATTAAAAGAGTTGTCCAAGTGCGTTTTATACACACATTAAGCAAGGTTTCTGACTTATTTGCATTTTTGTAGTTTCCGAATAAAATAGGTGGCATTATATTATTTTGTACGGTTTACGATGAAAATAAATAAATATATTCGACAATCACAATGTTATTTCTGTTTGTGTTATTTAAGGGTCAATTAAGTGGTAATTTGATTCCTTACAAATCACATAGACTTTGAAATACAATATTTCTGAAACGAGATATAAAGAATAAAAGTTGTTAAAAGAACTTTAAAAGATTTTCCTAATGATAAACTGCAAACAGTATACGTAGAATTATTTTTCAACATTTCTCTTAATAATTTTGATTTGAATTTTTGGAAATGTTAACAAATATCAGAATATACTTTAACGTAAAATTGACGGTTAATTGAGATATCTATCTGTAGCATGTATTATATTTGCAAAATTTCGTGTTCCAAAGGCGTAGAATTTCTGAAAATGTTACAACCCACTCACATTAAAAAATTACAACAGCTTCTAGAGTTCTTCGGAACCCTAAAAAAAAATTGAAATATGTAATACATATGTATGTGTGTGAGTGTTACTGTGTGTATGTCCATATACATATTGATATTATATTGTATTTGCACATATGTACACAAAACTTATAGCCGGAGAGCCCACCGTATGCAAAACGTATGTATAAGATAGATGAACGATTTTTGTAAGTACCGCTAAAGGGAGCTTTCTTTAGAATTACAAAATTTTGCCCGCATGATAAAAATATGACGTCAGTTCCGGTTATGGGTTTGTCATGTCATCAAATACATTGATAATATTTACACCAAAACGAAGGTTTCGAAGTCCAAAATAAAAAGATTGAGTGCTGCCAGGCCTTAGTAATTCGCAACAATGAGGCTGCTTTCACTGAAAAAAAAACCTTTCAATGAAGGCAGCCATATTTTTACGAATTTTTAAGATCTGGCAGCTTTCATTTTGGTGTAAATATCATCAATGTATTTGATGACGTAACAAAACCATAACCGGAAGTGACGTCATATTTTTATCATGCGGGCAAAATTTACGTCTGGGGTAGTACTACCTAGAGTCCCTATAATAAATAGAGTCGTGACATGTCATCCATTTTGTATCCAAAACAGAGCGGGAAGCTTCAAAATTAATTATCACATGTTTGAGTAAATATTTTTGAGTACATAATTATTGTTAATAAGTTATGAATTAATGAACAATTAAAAATTTTTAATTTAATTATTCTAAGTTAAACTAAATGGTTTTTGTTAACATTTAATTTATTTCCAATGTATTTTACGAAAACATTGGATACAAAATGCCGGAACCAATCAGCGTTCAGCACACATGTCACGACTCTATTTATTATAGGGACTCTAGTACTACCTACAAAAAATACATAGGTATCTTATCATAGGTTTTGCATACGGTGGGCTCTTGGACCATTAGTTATTTTTTAAAAAAGATATTTTCAAGTTATTTATTACATACTTGTCATTTGGATATTTATACATATACTGTTCTGAAAATTTATTATTTATTAAAAACACTAGTAACCTATTTATACATATTTGTCACATGGATACGACTAATATTATCAATAATAAAACAGTACATTTTTCACTTCGAAAATAACCATATTTTCAACAATAGAAGCACTGGTTTTTCTTTAAATCAAAGTATTAAAATTAAAAGTATTTGTATGTGCATGAATAATAAACCGATTGTATATTTTAGAAATGTTTTAAATTTAATTGTTGTGTCATAATTCGTAAAAAACTAAATTTTATAGTAAAAAAAATATTTTCATGTCACCAGTCCCATGATTAGAAAAGCGCCCTTAACCATTAAACCATCTTTATTCTGAGGGGTGTTTAGTTTTAATTTTGTTCTGAACTACGCCAATGTTAGAGGCAGCCCTGAATGTGTTAAATGTGTCAAAGAATTGGATTAAAGTTGACAGTCAGTGATTACTAAAATCGATTGCAGGTGTTTGTTAAATTTCCAAATAATTTAATGAGATTTGACGAAATCCATCTTTTTGAAATATGACGTAGATTGTTTCATTAAAAATCATGTTCAAATTTTTATGGACACTGCTGTATAGCTATTTTAAAAAGATTCCGTAAACAAACAGGTAAAAATATTTTGTTGACAAAAAAATTTACGTTCCAAAAAGCAAAGGAAAAAAATGATAAGTAATCAGAGCCTGATTAAGTTTTTTTTTCTAGGGGCCATTTTTTAACACGTTTTTGACAATCGAAAATTTCTGAAATGAAACTTGATCGGTACAATTTAACTAGTAAAACTTAATTAGTAAATTGAGACCTTTCTCCCCTATTTTTTCGGAGAGTTATATATTTTACACCCTGTATATATATATATATATATATATATATATATATATATATATATATATATATATATATATATATATATATATATATCTATATATATATATATATATATATATATATATATATATATATATATATATATATCTTTACCGTATTTAGGAAACATTTCCCATAAAATCGGCAACTGTTTCAATTCATTTGGTCTAACCCCCACTTTTCATTCAGTTAATAATATTAGTCAATCCATTTTTAATGCTAAAGAAAAAACTGATCCATACAAAAAAATCTGGTGTTTATCGGTTAGATTGTGGAGAATGTAATGCAGCATATATTGCCCAATTGGAAAGATCATTCGAAATTAGATACCGTGAACATATTATCTCTCATAAGCATACTTCAAACTTTGGTCTTCATCTTTTAGAAAAGGGACATTCTGTTAAATCACACTACAAACCCAAAATCCTTCATTTTTGTGAAAAAGGACAGAAATTGAATATATTTAAAGCTTTGGAAATTAACAAATTAAATAACGATCCAAATGTAATAGTTTTGAATAACCAAATTGAATTAAATAAATCTCCCCTTCTTAACCTATTTAATTAATATATTACATTACTTTTTGTCCAATATAATTCTGTTAAGATATTTCTTAATCACTGTCAGATTGAAGTTTAATCAGTTAATTTCTTTTAATTTCTAATCCTCAATGTGTAATTGTCCCGCTCATTATTTTTGTTATCCACCAAAACTCGTTTAGCATCGATTCGTAATTTTGCCACTTCATTTCTGATACACATGCAAGTTGTTTTACCTCTCTTCTGGGTTTTTCCCATCTCTGAACCAACCACATTTCAACCTGCTTCTGTTTATTTTTAATTTTAATTTATTTAAATATATACCTGTTCCCAACAGATTTCAGTTCAATTCAGAGTTCACCTGGGGATGGTTACCGGAACTGGCGAACCTTCCACCTCTGCGGCTGAGACACAATCTAAACCGAGTTCTTATCTTTCCATAACACCAGAAGTCATAAGACCTTATCCTACAGCTGTTAGCAACAGAAAAACCAATAAAGGAAGAAAACCGGGTAAATCCCGTATATATACAGATACACCTGAAAAAATTGAAACAGAAGAGAGACATAGACAGAAAGAATTGAAAAAAAATAGAACAGGAAAGGAAAACCAGAGCTAAAGCAGTGAAACGTAATTTGAAGGAACTTAATTCAAGACAAAAGAAAAAGCAAGCTAAGAAAATAGAAAGCGATGAAGATTCAGAAGAATCTGAAGGATCGCAATTTAGCTTGCGGGAGAGTTCAACATCTCCAGTTGATTTAGAAATGGACGAAGAGACTGATATTCGTAGTATCAATAATAATTTAAATGTGACACTAGAAAAAAAAAGATAACTGTTGTTTTGGTAAAGTTTGAAAAAAAGACTTCTATTGTTTATTACGTCGGAAAAGTTCTCAGTCATTATTCGGGTACAGAAATGAAAATATCTTCGGAAGAAACCGGGATTATCATGGTTATTCTTTTTCTCTGATATAGAAGACATACACACTCTGTATATCAGCGATGTCGCCATGATCCTCCCTGATCCTCAACCACGAACGGGCTATACTACAGCTAGAATGGCTAGACTTTTTACTTTTGCAGTTAATTTAAATAACTAAAATGTGCAATAAGTTCCAAAGTAACAACCAAATGTATAATTACCTACTTTAAGTTTAAATTGTCAAAGACTGTACAACGATATGATACAAAATGATTGTAAACATCTCATTTAGACTAATTGTAGCTTAGAATTATCAATAAGTAAACTAACAAGGAGTATCACGGGGGTGTACCCCTCCGATTTTGTTTATCCTTTAATATGTTGTAGAACATCGAAAAATAAGAGACACGTATTTTTTTTAGCGGCTGTAAAACGGTTTGAAGGGGTGAAATCACTTTTCAAAAATTGGGGTAAAAATTTAATTTGTCAAATATCTTGAAAACGGTAAGAGATAGAGCAAAAGTTTAAATTGGCGACATTGCTCTTTTTTAAGGAGCTATCTATTGATATGTAATTTGTTTAAATTACTTCAACAAGGGTGGTTGGGGGTTAAAATTTATGAGTTAACTTTGCGAAAAGAGGGTAAAAAATACAATATATTAAAATTTTGTTTACAGATTTCAAATCTATGTGACAAAATCTAATTGACCTGTTTTTGCCCAATTTCATAATATTAAGTTTAGGGGTAGGTAACTAGAGGGTGACTGTGTTGACATAATCATACTATTTGAGTAATTCAGGAACTTCTTCATGGAAAATAGCTTAAAGCAATTATAACAACGAAAAAATGATATTTTCGAGTTCAAAATTCAGTTTGATCAACATTAGACAGGAGCGGGGGGATAGTCACCCTCCTAAATTACATTACGTTTTCATACAATCATTGATATTATTAACATACTGGTGGAGGGTAATAATGTCAAAATAAGTGCTTCGGAAGTTACACTATCGTATGTATTATCCATCTTGAAAATATCATTATTTTCGATATCGATAATTTTCGATAACGAAAGCTACATTTTGATAGCCGTAATACGTTTGGAATGCCCATAGCTTGCTACCTTTAAGTACTATATAATATATATATATATATATATATATATATATATATATATATATATATATATATATATACAGGGTGGTCCAGAATTATGTACCGTAATTGCTGGAGCTGATAGTATGTTCAAAAATAATGGTACCTTTTCATCTACACTTTTTTCCAAAACTCAATAATAAGGGAGATAAAGCAGAGGGGTAAAATGTAGAGGGGTGGAACGAAACTAACTTCTTCTTTTAAAAACAATTTTGGGCGCTTTTGATTACTCGATTCATAATCAAGGGGTGCGTATGAACATTAAGATAATTAAATTTATGGTATCAATTATTCCATCACTTATGATTAGGGGATAATTTGGAAATAGATATTTTTACTTTAAATTACTCGAAAACGGTAATATTTATCGAAATGTAACAAGTATACCTTTTTTGCGTGAAATTGTCCGAGGAATCATGTTATCAAGGATTTTGTTTAAATAATTGCAAGTTAAAAAAGAAAAGACGTGATAACTCACACCTACCACCCAAAACCACCCCTTAGTCATGAGTGGTGGAATAAGTGTTGACATAAATTTAATCCTTCTAACACAATTTAATCCTTCTAAGTACCCTTAAAATATCAATCCGTTATTCAAAAGCGTTTGGAAAATATTTAAGAAATAATGGTTTTCGTTTCACCCTTTTACAGAGTTGTATCTCCCTTATTATTGAGTCTTGAAAAAAAGTGTACATGAACAGGTACCATTATTTTTGAACGTACTACCAGCTCTAGCAATTACGGTACATAATTCTGGACCACCTTGTATATATATACAAGGTGGTCCAGGTGGTACGGACGTCATATAATAGAAGAATTTGAAAAATTTGTATATTTTTAGTTCAGCCATTTACCACGAGGACGGGTAGCGCCACACACGTCCGTATATTCAACTGTATATTTCACATTCATGTCCCAGTGGATGTGACTACATTTGTAGCGGCAACCCTGTATAAGCTATATCGGCTATGCTATTTGATTTCGTTTTTTAAATCTACTGTGAACTGTACTCTTTAAGTTCTGATTATGTTTATTTTATTTCAGTACGATACACCCTTTTTATTAATAATAAGGATTTAATTCCTATCGTACTGGCAAACTTATAGTTCAAATAATATACTTAAGGTATTATTCAAAAACTATTAATATTATATGTTCATTTCTTCATTTTAAAATATTTGGTTTTGATATGCAGAAGCAACGTGGTAAAATTTTAATTTAAAATGTGGCAAGCTAATTCATTAAGTTAGAAACGAATTTTAAGCGAAGAGTATATAAATAATTTTATTGCTTTCCAATAAAAATTACAGTTAGTAGATCACAGTCATTCAATCCGTAAGCCGTTAAAAAACTTAAATATAGAATATTTTTGTATCGAAGTTATTTTAAAATTTAAAATAATTTCTTTTTGATATTTAATATCAAAAAGAAATTGATTTTGCTATTACAGATATTCTGTTCTATATGCAATTCGAAAATTAGAGTCCATTTCCGGAAGCGATTAGAAGTAAAAAATACTTTTTAAAATAGATGCTAGTCGTCAATGGCGTCATGACGATGCTCGGAAACTTTTCGAAATTAAAATTTAATATTCTTCGATCAATTGTAAAAATTTTCCATTATATTTCCTATGTTCAAAAATCTGTTTTCATCCTGTATGATTATGTTTTATTAATGTGAAATTTTTTTGTGTAAAAAATAAAATTGTGAAAATTTTATGTCTCAGTGCCAAAATAGCTATCAGATATACAGTGTGGGTCACCTTGTCAGATAATCGATAGACCAATAAACGTATTATATAGACCGAATGTACTAATGAATAAATGAAGCCACAAGATACACCAAGATACGACCAAATGCTACTTTGTAATATTGTAACCAGTGTATTAATCGTGGTTTCCGTAATAACAGTTTTTAGTGCCTTCACAAATAATTATTTTCAAAATATAACATGGATAAAAATTATATCTTGCAATAAATATGGCCCTGTTTATTGAACAATAAACAATACATTAGATTCCTCATATTACACTTCGTTAGATGCTTCAGTGAAATAACCTACAAACTGGGTCTACGCGCTGTGTATTTACTACAATTTAATAGTGTTCACTGATTACTTTTTCCAGAATATTTCTGCTTCAAATTTATAATAAAAGTAAAGCCGTATCAAAATAATTTTCACTGATCAGTGAATATTATACAAAATAAGTAACTTAGATAAATATTCATAGTGTCCGACCGAAATTTCGGTTAGGTTTCGGCCAGTTTCGACGCAAAATTGGAGTTTCGGTTTCGGCAACAAAAAGGCCGAAACTACGACCGAAACCCTAGAATACAGAGGTAATGCAACTATGAAATCTGCAGTATGCAGTTCTGTGCAAGTTAGGCTACTTAGTAGTCACTCTCTCCGTAGCAGTGGATGAGTGTAGGTCAATCACAAAGCAATTGTGTTGATTGTTGTTGGCATTGTTAGAACCCCCACACGGAGCCATATACATATATTGTAGTATCATACATATGTATGCGACAACACGGCCAACATACCTCCGATCACTCACACAAAGACAGATCACCGCACAAATACAAAGTAAACCCAGTGCACATATATGTATAACATATTTTCTATCCTTTTTTGGTTATACTGATTTCAGTAGTATAGAGATAGATATGTTGTCTCTGGTACTCTGTGACCGAAGCATGCTCTTGGCCTTGTTATTTGTTATCGTCGAATTTCATTAATTTTTTCTCGATTTGTTAATTTTTTTCTTCGTAATAACACATTTAACATATTAGAGCATGTTTAACAAAGATTATGAAGACTACTAATAATTATGATATTTAATCATAACAGACACAATAAAGGAACAAGGTTGTAATATTTAAATTCTCTTTTTTAATCGAGATATCCTATAATTTTAGCGAGAGTCGATAAATTTTTTAAAAATATTTTTAATTTTTTAATTTCTATTGAAATATAAAGTTCTTTCCTATACAACCGTTAAAAGTTTTCAAATTAAATTGCTACCTATACATTGAGATATAAATGAGATATAAAAATGTTTCTGTAACAAATAAAATAAATAAACAAGTAATGTGACAACGTTGTCGGACGTCACTTTCACGGTGATATGAAAAATATATACATTTAGGACGCATCATCCACTGCAATATGAAAAAAAATATACAAACAGGAGTCCACAACTTCGTAAAATAGATGGAGTTCGTAATCATAGGAATATGAAAGTAAAATTAATTTTTTTTGGTTTAAACTAAGAACGATATTACAATTTTTGACCAATTTTATGCTATATACACGAATAAAATTGTATATATTCACATGCCTTCTAGTGGACGCCATAAGTACGGATTCAGTATGGACGTTATATTCATAGGAAGATGTAAATATATATATATATATATATATATATATATATATATATATATATATATATATATATATATATATATATATACATATACATATATATATATATATATATATATATATATATATATATATATATATACTAATTGAGTATATATATACTAAGTAATCATACTATTTGAGTAATTCAGGAACTTCTTCGTGGAAAATAGCTTAAAACAATTATATCAACGTAAAAATGATATTCTCGAAGTCAAAATTTAGCTTGATCAACATTGAAGAGGAGGCGGTGGGGTGAGTCACCCTCTCAAATTACATATATTTATACATACATACATATATATATATATATATATATATATATATATATATATATATATATATATATATATATATATATATATATATATATATATACACTAATACTAAAAATAAATGTATGTAATTTGAGAGGGTGACTCACCCCACCGCCTCCTCTTCAATGTTGATCAAGCTAAATTTTGACTTCGAGAATATCATTTTTACGTTGATATAATTGTTTTAAGCTATTTTCCACGAAGAAGTTCCTGAATTACTCAAATAGTATGATTATGTCAACACACTCACCCTCTGGTTACCTACCCCTAAACTTAATATTATGAAATTGAGCAAAAATAGGTCAATTAGATTTTCTCACGTAGATTTGAAAACTGTAAACAAAATTTTAATATATTGTATTTTTTACCCCCTTTTCGCAAAGTTAACCCCTAAATTTTAACCCCCAATCACCCCTGTTGAAGTAATTTAAACAAGTTGCATATCAATAGATAGCTCTTTAAAAAGGAGCAATATCGCCAATTTAAACTTTTGGTCTATCTCTTACCGTTTTCAAGATATTTGACAAATTAAATTTTTACCCCAATTTTTGAAGGGTGATTTCACCCCTTCAAACCGTTTTACAGCCGCTAAAAAAAATACGTCTCTTATTTTTCGATGTTCTGCAACATATGAAAGAATAAACAAAATCGAAGGGGTACACCCCCATGATGCTCCTTGTAAGAATGAACGATTTTATTTTTTTTTTATTTTTCTAAAGAAAGATTTACCGACTATGAGTCAAGTCACATATTATTAAGTTAGTTCTTTGATAAATAAATATTTTAATAATAATTAATAAAAATTTAACGACCTTAATTGGCTTTTTAATTACCTTGTATGAATCTACCCCATGGCGTACGCAAGTACCCCACCTACTGTACGAACGTACAAATGGGGTACGTTCGTACAAATATTTTATCGTAGAAAAATGGCTAACCCTTTAATCTTTTGACATAATAGTTTCGGAGTTTTTTGTAACAAACTACACTATATTTGTTACACTTTGGTACATAAACTAGATAAATTCGACAATTAATCATAAAGTAAAAAAACAAAATCTAAAAAGTGTACGAAGGGTAACCACTTTCCCCTATTTGTTTGTACCTGTTATAAATAATTTTTAAATATATGATACAGAAAATTTAGTTTAACTTTTTAATTATTACAATAGTTTTACCTTCTATTTATGTGTAACTTTCCATTTTTTTATGTAGACATTGCTTTATTTGTATTACTGGTATATGGAATGATTCTTGTTTTAAAATTTTGACATGCGTTGATTTCATACATTACTATATCACATTCAAACTTTTTTAATTCGTTTGTTGAATTTGTTCCTTTTACATTTTATTTAAAATTTAAATTTTAGGTGTTGTTTTGTTATAAAACAAACCACTATTTGTTTAAAACTATTGTAATGTTACATGTTAATGCTGTTGTATAAGACTATTTTGTATTTAAGTTGACCACACCTCACTTATGGGTTACTGTTGCTGTTTATTTATCCCGCTTGTCATTCTTTTTAATTTCCGTTTTAAATTTGAATTTGAAATACCGTAAAACCATCTAGACCCGGACACTTTGCACCAATCTTCAAAGTAAATAGTTTCTACATTAACCTGCTACAATAAACATTTGTTCTTGACGTCATTAAAGAGAGAAAAACATCCTCTAAACAGCTGTACCAATAAAAACTACGGATTTAAACTTTTACTATCTCATTTTACAGGATTACTATTCTCCAGTATTTCAAAGAAATAAAATGTGTGTCTAACTTAGATATGTAATTTTCGTCATAATTGTCATATTGTTTTAATTTTGGTATGTATGTGTTCAGAATTTTATCGCGCATCATTTAATAATGTTTGAAGTTATATTCGATGTATATATAAAAAATACATGCGTTTAGACCCGGACACATCAGTTTATTACACTCTGGCCGCGATTCGCACTGGCTGTAACTTCCCCTATCCATACGTTATATTCCCGCCAGAATTACGCGGTTTATGCCTCCTTCTGGTATCATATCGCATGTTTAGTTCATAGAGAGGCATACTATATATTGACCCCTCTCCCTTCCCACAGCCTTTGACAGGTTCAAAGACAGACGATATAAAACACTGTCGTAACCCCGACGGAAGAGGTTAGTTTGCATGTTATTACATTATTTAAGTAAGTGTCCGGGTCAAGACGGATTTGGGGTGTAGACCCGGACACTTACTAATTATTTTTTATTTTTTTATTTTTACTTACAATGAAACAAATGGGTCAGGGATATAATAAATAATATACGCTCTTGCTAATGGTAATACTTTTATTGGTGATATCTATGAAAAAAACATGTATAAACATAAAATTATACCAAAAAATATAAAAAAGTGTCCGGGTCTAGACGGTTTTACGGTATATATTATGTATTTTACGACATAAATAATGTTTCCATGTTTTTTTTTCTTTTTTAAATTAAATAAATAAAACATTAATATTATTATTATTTGTACTGTTTTATATGGAAAGTTTAAATTATAGATGTGTAATCATACTGGTAGTTTTGGTCAAATATTTAATTGATTTTTGAGTGTAAACAATCTTTTTATATAGATATAACTTTATGATTCGTTTTCCATTCAATTTTCTTATGTTAACTATATTGTTTATGGGTCATCCCATTTCATACTCAATTTCAGAAAAAAAAAATAAACTAGTGAATTAGCTGTTAATTTATAATTCAAAGTAATAAACAAACAATAAGTAATAAACAAATCAATAAGTACTAACAAAACTTAAACAAAACCAACAAAAACCATCCAGCAATAGTGCTACACCAATATCAAATATTCAATTTTCCCCACGGGTTGTAAATCTTTCTAACAGTGAATTTTCAGAAAATGAAATGGCTCTACTTAACAAAGGTAACAAATTTTCTTTTATTCCTTCCAACCAGTTGATCAGTAAAGAAAACCTCGCTATCTTTTCAGAACTTGGTATTCTGAGAAATCAGTCTTTAATCGAAAATCCAGACAGTTTAAAACATCAGATCGCTAAACTTATCTCCGACACAGTTACTCGTTTTCCAAAGTTAAATTTTAACCACACTTTAAAAACAATCAAACAAAAAAAAAAAAAAAAAATTGATCAAGATAATCTCATCATCACCAAAGCTGATAAAGGTAATACTTCTGTTATTTTATCCAGAACTGATTATAACAATAAAATTTTATTTTTCTTAAATAGTTCCGATGTCCAAATACTAAACAAAGATCCAACAAATTCCTTTTCTAGAGATATTAAACGCCACGTTGAAAATTTGAAATTCCTACCATTATCATCAACTGATAAATACCACCTCATACCGATGAACTCAGAACCACCAAAGTTATACGGGCTTATCAAACTCCACAAAGAAAACAATCCTATCAGACCAGTGGTCTCATACTCAAATGCACCCTGCAAAAAACTCTCAGAATACCTCAATACATCCTTCAAAAACATTACAAAATTTCAACCCAAATATTCCATAAAAAATTCTGTCGATCTCTGCAACAAATTAAATAGTCTTCATCTTTCACATAGCTCTTTCAGATTAGTGTCTTTCGACGTGTCTAACATGTTTCCAAGCGTTCCTTCTGATGAATGCATCCCGATTATTCAAAACATTCTAAACAACAAAAATATTTCTTCAGATATCCAAAAAGAACTTTTAAGCTCATTTAAAATTTGTCTTCAACAAGATTATTTCATGTTTAATAACCAAGTTTATTTACAAAATTCTGGCTTACCTATGGGCTCCCCCATCAGCCCCCTTCTGGCAGACATCTTCATGGATAACTTAGAACATTCTATTATAAATAACCCACTTTCAAAAAATCATATCATTTTCTAGTTTCGATATGTTGATGACATCTTGGTCGGTTTCAAAGGTACAGAAAGACAGTTGGACAACTATTTAAAATAACTCAACAGTCTTCATAAACAAATTAAATTTACCAAAGAAATAGAATCGAACAATTCCATCAATTTCCTAGATATAACTATTAATAGATCAGGCACAAAATTCTCATATAAAATGTTTCGCAAACCCACATTCTCAGACACTACAATCCCCGCTGATTCACTCACTCCATTTTCTCAAAAAATAGCAGCTTACCGATCTATGCTACATAGAGCTTTCGCTATCCCGCTATCTCCAAAAGACCGTGATAAGGAATTATCGATCATACAACAAATAGCAGTTAACAATGGTTTTTCTCCACACATTATCCAAAAACTAATCCGTAAAAAACAAAGAAGTCTAGCCATAGAACAAATCTATCCAACTATTCTTACTAATTCGGACTCTAAACATTATATTTCCCTCCCATATCTAGGAAACATCTCCCAAAAATTAGGCAACATGTTCTTACAATTTGATCTATATCCCGCTTATCATTCCACACATACTATTAGTCGTTTCCTTTATAACGCTAAAGAAAAATCCGACCCCATGAAGAAATGTGGAGTTTATCGTCTAAATTGTTCGGAGTGTAACGCTTCTTACATAGGTCAGACTGGCTGAACGTTCGAAACCAGATATAGGGAACATATTACCACGCAGAAACACATTTCCAACTTTGGTTTACATCTACTAGAAACAGGTCATTCGGTAAAACCCGATCAACAACCCAAAATATTACATATTTGTAAAAAAAGGCCGCAAACTCAACATTTTGGAAGCCCTGGAAATCAACAAATTGAACAAAGACCCAAACCACGTCATCTTAAATGACCAAATTGATTTAAACAAATCGCTTTTATTAAATCTGTAACACGGTGCATCTCACGTGTTGTTTTCGAATAGTTTAGTTGATAGGTACCCATTTTAAAATTTATCCATTCCTGGTAATTAATATTTAAATGGTCTTTTTGCAATATTTTTGATTTTACATCATTTAACAAACCTTTTAGTTTAACAAAAACAGCTACCTGCTGGGTGTAACTCTTCGTGCAAATCAATAAATATCTCTATCTTGACAAATTAACACAGACAGATACCTGTATATTTTTTCTTTATTTCTGGTAATTATCATTCACCGCGGTTTCACGTGTCTGGTTTTCCCCAACGTACTCTAGTCATTTTTAATAATATTACACCTAACCGTTTTTAAAATAAATCTCACTGTAAGTACCTTTGCAAATAATACAAAAAAGTTTTAGTCTTATCAAAAATTGGTCAACTTGGGTGTTCCCTTACATTTGTTTACTGTGATTATATCTACCTCTATCTCTAACATCCCCCACCAATACATTATTTACTCCAATTTATATTATAAATAGTTTTCGCCTAAAAGAACAATTTTTAGTTATGTTTTTCACCTGAGGATGGTGTAAAAGCCGAAAGTCGACTCATGTTTTTCTATGATTTTGCTGTGAAAAGTGACAAAGCAACGATTCCATGTTTTAAACAATAAGTTATTCAAATTCGATAATTGTTTAGCTTAAAAATATATGATTATCGTTTTATTTGAAATGAAAGTGACATGAAAACGCATTTCTCGAGTGATATTTTTTTTTTTCACTAAATTGGCGACACTGAAAACCGTTGAAATAATTTTAAATTGACATCTTACATCTAACAAACACGAGGAGAAATTTTCGATTTATTGATTAGTGTAAAAAAAAATAAGTATTTTACCTTGTTTAGATAAATTTTTTGCGGCTTTGTTTTGGGGCAATTTATTGTAACGTCCGTTACAAAAAAACATAAGTTTACATGGATATTTATTTTTTGTGATTACAATTACATGGTTCGGGGAAAGTAAGGTTATGATTGCAAGCTAACAACTTTTATTGTCGACTTTATGATGGGCTTTGAATTTGACGGTATTTTGATAAAAACAAATCTGTAACATCCGTTACGTAACGGGTGTTACAAATTTTTCAAAATGCTTTTGTTGGATTTTATATTTATTTAATATGCAATTTCGTAAACTTTGAAGTTGTATGGCGCTTTTTATAATAACTGGTTAGTTTTTAATATGAAAAAGACAGTTTAAAAAAAAAATTCTTGAAAATTGATTTGTTGCATGACGTGAGTGTTAAACTTTGATGTTTGTATTTAAAGATTCACGTAATACCTTCTGCTAAGGATAGGATGAAGAAATATAGACAAAATTTAAAAAACAACGCTTTAAAGCATGCTGAACATTTAAAAGAAGAAAGAGAAAGAGGGTCGGAAGAGAATATATGAAGAAAAAGCATGAACTGAATCCGAAATCGAAAGAAATATCACGTGAAAGGACAAGAAATCCAGTTAGGTTGTTTCGGGGTAATCTAAAAACAAAGCAATTAGATGATGATGCTGCTGTTTCACCCATAGGAAGTTATAAATGCACGCACACATTTATTTGTAAAAAAACTGTACAAATAAATATTACAGTAAAATTAAACTAAAACAAATCAAACATATAAACAAATTGAACAATAACTGTAAGAAAACTTTAAAACTAAATGAAAAATGAGTAGCAAATAAAACCAACAAAACCATACCAAAAGATGTACTAAATACATTAGCAACACATCCAAATTTCAATATAATTACAAACCATAATAAAGAAAAGATTAAAAACGCACAAGAAATAATTAAACACCATGAAAGTAACAAAAACAAATATACTGAGGAACAAACTAACAATAGTATATATATATATATATATATATATATATATATATATATATATATATATATATATATATATATATATATATATATATATATATATATATATATTTATTAATAACACAATAGATAAACACAATAATAAACAAAAACTTAAAACAAACAAAAAAATTTCTCAAAGAAAACCCACATCTAATAATCACCTCTTTTCTGTAATCACTCATGGGCATTTCTGAGCATTTTGCACAACTTTGTTGTCAGTCAGTTAATGGCTACCACAGTGTACACATCAGATCATGTGTCATTTTTTTTAAAATTAATTTGTGAAATTCAGGTACAGAAAAATATAAAGTGTGTCGTAGCTAGTTGCGAAAATTACAGTGGAAAGGAGGTGTTACTACTATTATAGACAAAACAGAATACATTAAAAAATTAACGAATAACTTAATGACAAACACACATACCTTAAAATAGACAAAAACCCAATAGAAATAATTAAAAATAAAATCAAAACATATACATAAAAACTATTTAAAAACAACATAATAGATAAAAAAACGAAAATAAATTTACAAAATCTATTTCAAACCAAAAGTACATAAAAATAACTGGCCGATCAGACCAATAGCTGCACAAATAAATACACCAACCAATAACATAGCGGAATATTTTACAAATGTCTTTAAACAAAAAGTTTAAATAGCAAATACAATATTAAAACTCATATGAATTTACCATATTAATAAACAATACTAAAATAGAAAAAGATCATAAACTAATGTCATTCAATGTTAAATCACTTTTTACAAGTATACCAATTAATTTTGCAATAGCCATCATCAAACAAAAATGGCATATGATAAAACAACATACTAACATAGAGAAAACTTTTTTGATGGACTAAATTTAATTTTAAACAACACATATTTCCACCCAAAATTTAATAACAATTATTATTTACAATTAATCGGGGTAGCAATAGACAGCCCAGTTAGTCCAATGATTGGCGAATATGTCACGGAACATTTAATACGAAAAGCTGCAACAAGACTCAACAAAAAAAAAAAAAAAAATTCAAAAATATATATGTAAATATGTCGACGACATATTCGCTATCGCAAAAGGACAAGATTTAAAATAAATCTTAAATGAATTCAATAATACACACCCCAAACTTCAATTCACTATAAAACTAGAACAAAACAATAAATCACAATTTTAAGATACTCTAGTCATAAAGGAGAAAAATAACTTAAAAACAATATGAAACACGAAACAATACCATTTTAACAGAACAATAAGCTACTATTCAAACCACAATCAGAACATAAAAATTAATACCATAAAAAAACTTTCTACACAGAGCAATCAACTTTACAAATCAAATTTATCGAGCACAAACCATAAACAAATTAAAAAAATTCTAATTGACAACAATTACCCTAAACATTTAATTGAAAGTATCAATAAAAAAATTGTACACCAAAAATACAATACAGAAATATCCAATAAAAAGACCAACACTAACAGTAATTTTATCACAATACCCTATATGAACAAAAAACCAACAAAAGTATTCAGAAAATCTTAAACAACGAACAAAACAAAATAGTTTTCAAATATCACAATAAAATTAAAAATATTATATATACCAAACTAAAAAGCACAACCGACAGATTAAACCAAACAAACACAGTATACAAAATCCCTTGCTCTGTTTGTAGAAAATTGTACATAGGACAGATAAAAAATATTCTTAAAAATAGAATTTACACCCACAAATATCAAATAAAAACAGGAATCAATAGTATAGGACTCAAAATGCATACATATAATACAAACCACAAATTTAATTTTAATGAAATAGAAATACTGATATAGAATCAGACGTTAACCGTAGACTAATTTCAGAATCCATACATACAAATACTAAAGAAAATTGCAACATACAAACAGAAACGGGAAATCTCCAAATCAAAAAACTTTACAATACAAGCCTTAATAAAATCAGAGAAATCCTAACGTAAAACATCAGAGAAAAAAATCCAAAACCTTCTCTATAAAACATAATATATTTTACAACAATAATTACTATAAAATTATAAAATACAAAGTAACAATAAATATAAATGATTCAGGTTGAGTATACCTAATATACAAATAGATCAAGTTTCTGAATACAATCAACACATTAAATATATACCTTCAATTTATAAAAATGTTGATTCAACATTTCAATTTGCTAAGATAGTAATTTTGAATTTGCCTCCTCTTTGTTATTCTTTTTGTAATAGTAAGCTGGTACTACCTGATAATACTGGAGTAGTTGAGTAGATGGCTTGTTTAGTAGTAGAATAAAAAAGAATTCTCTAGAATGTAAAAAGAAGAAAACGTTTATTTTTGTACTATGTAAAAGTTATTATTTTTTCAAATAAAACTATGTAAAAGTTAATAAAATTGATACGTTTATTTTAAGAAGACCTCAAATTCTAACACAAATTATAATCCTTTCTATAAACAAATTAAAATTTCTGAATCCACTTACATTTTAAATTTTAAAAAAAATTTATTAAAATAATGAGTTTTAGTTCAATTACAATTAAGTTCTAAATTCAAGATACAAATATATTTTAAAGGGAAATCATACATGATTGATTGTGAAAATACGTGTTCAGTAACAGTATGCCATCTTAACGAAACAAAAGATTTAGAACACTTAATTTTCAGATATCTTACATATAATCACTATTTGATAAAACTAGGTATCATTACTTGAGATTTATACAAATCAAGTCAGTTGTTGATTTACGTAAAACCAAAAGATACGTACCATTTCGCTTTGGTTGGAACAAAAAAAATACTGAAATACCTACATCTATTCTACGTAAACACTTTATAATACTGAAAATTCAGGTGCTAACAATAAGTCTAATTTTAAGACAAATGATGGTTGGCTGACCCAATTTGAAAAAAGACGTTGCAGATGTGAATACTAGTTCAAAATTTGCAAATCATTTCAAAGATGTAATAATAGAAATAGGCTGCATTTATAATACTGATGAAACTCGACTGTGATAGAAATGGTTACTAAAAAAAGAACATTAGTCTGAAGAAACACAAAAAGACATCTGGAGTAAAAACACCGAATGATAGAATTACTATTTTATTATGTGCCAGTGTAAGTTGTTCTTTCGTTATTGGAAAATATAAAAATCCTCGATGTTTCCGTAATGTTAAGATAACACTAGTTGTTCAAAGCAGTGCTTGGAATGGTTTAAAAACATCTTTGTTACGGAAATAAAACAAAACATTCTGAGAAAACATTACTATTATTGGATACTGCTCTAGCTCATTTAAATAACAACAATTCAAATAAAATTTATAAAACTGTTTCTATATTATTTCTGTCACTGAATATCACATCTCTGATACAACTCAAGGATCAAGGTGTAAGAGAAGCTTTTAAAAAACTGTACCGAAAAAATTTATTAAAATAATTTTTAATCGACAACGAAACATTAAAAAATTTAATAAATTAATATTAATAGATTTGAGCGTTACTTTATGGTATTCCATATTTGTAAATAATAAACAAATATTTTACTTTGCAAAATACCACTTTTATTTTTGAAACTGTGACAATATTCTTTCGAACCGTTAGTTCATTTTCAAACAAAATTTTCTGTTTGAAAATGAACTAACGGTTCGAAACAATATTGTCACAGTTTCAAAAATAAAAGTGGTATTTTTCAATGTAAAATATTTGTTTATTATTTATTAATAAATTAAATTAATTTTAAAGATGCAGTTGATATAATAACTGAAACTTGAAGAAATATAAAACAAAGTACTTTGAAAAATAGATGGAAAAATTTATAACCGAGATTAATTCTTGATTAATTGGTACCAAAAAAATTTTAACAAAGAAATACATCTCTTTTTACCGGAATATAAAGCAGATGGGGTCCAAGAATGGATAGACTGTGGTAAGAATGTTGCTGGAGGCATTTGTGCGCAAATTTAAAAACGCATTACTATTGGTAAAGGCATGCCTAGAAACCGTGCACCAAAAACCTTTGGAATCCCCATCCAACTCTTCTATTCAAATCTAAAAATATATAAAAAACAAAACCCAGCTCACCACTAATACTTACGAATGAAGAAGAATTATACTTGGTAAAGTGGATATTTGAATCACAAAAAAAAGGTATTCCAAGAAGAAAACATGACATTCAGCAACCTGTTCAATATTTTCTGAAAGAACATGAAAGATCAAATCGTAATACAGGGTGGTACAAGCCACTTTTAAAACGCCATCCAGAAACCTGTGAAAAAACTAGCAAAGTACTTACTAGTGCTAGTTCTTGGTGCCAGAAAATAATATTAAAAAATATTTTGGTAGGATAATATTTAGCACATAACAATTTGGGAGATGTTTTAACAGATCCTAACCGAATATACAACGGAGATGAAACAGAATTTCAATTATGTCCTAAAACAAGTAAGGTTTTAGCCATTCGCGGTGCTAAAAATATATACGAGGTACAAATGGGTTGTAAAAAACAGTCTAAAACTGTTATGTTCCAAAAGTGTCCTCCAGTGATCATATACCCCTATCAAAGAATGTCAACAGATATAATCGATTCTGGGCTTGAAAACTGGGATATTGATCACAGCGAATTCGAATGGATAAAAGTTGAGGTTTTATATGAATACGTAAGCGACATCATTTATCCATTTTTAATAAGAAATAATACAACATTCCCAGTAATACTTTTTGTGGATGAACGCAAAACTCATCTTACCTATGAACACAACAAATTATGTAATCAGTTAAATACCGTTCTAATAACTTTGTTCCAAATAGTACAAGAATTTTATAACCACGTGATATAGCTGCATTCCGACCCATTAAAGCTAACTGGAAAAGAGCAGTATTAAACTGATCATATCAAAATCCAGGAAAAGTAATTACAAAAAGAGATTTTGCTCCGGTATTAAAAATTGCTACAGAAAATGTTATTGATACAACAGCGCTCAAAAAATAATGGTTTTCAAGCATCCTTATATATTTATATCCTTGAGACCCATCTGCCATTGATTACTCTAAATGTTTGGGAGTACAATTATCTGATAAAATCCACAGAAGCGAAAATGATGTAGGCAAAATAATGAAACCTTCCATTACGTATAAAAAATTTGAGGTCCAGTTTATATTGATTCTTTCCAAAATTATGGCGGCCATTAAAATAAAAATGGCGATCGCGAAATACTGTACGAAATTTGGAAAGTTTACTATTGTTCTCTACCAGCCACCTACAAAATTCCAAACGTGGATCGTAATCTTCTGGTTTTAAATTCTGTAGCGTTTGAAGGTGGTACAGGTACATTTGGTCCTTGTGTAATGTTCTGATTACGATTGATTGAAATACGTCAATTCTGTGCGCTAATTCTGCTTGATTTTCTCTGTTTCTTTATGTTGAATTAATAAATATTTCCCTATTTATTACTCTTTTTTGATACTTGATCCATTAGGTAAAAAAAATTTTCATTCGACTGTCGCTTACAATATTTCCTTATTAAATTACTGATACATCTGAAATAAACAAAATTTCAATTACTAAATATAGAAAGAAATTGTCGAATTAGCATACATAAGTATTCAATCCAAACTTTATAAAATAAAATAATTTAAAAATATTTTGTATAACTTTTGATATGACTATCACACGATAGTAAAATATTTAAAAATACTCAGTAAAAAATACCACACTCTGAAATCAGACTAATAAGAAGCAAAAATAAAATAAAAACTACATCAAAATTACGTTCGGGAATAAAAAAAACCTATTTTAATTTATTGCTTTAAAACTAGCAAGTTCTTAGTTCACTTTTTTTTTTTTTTTTTTTGAACTTCGGATTTACTACTATTTCAAATTTACTACTGTCAAAGTTTATGCCAAGAAACAGAAAGAAATAATTATATTTATGCATCATTGCAATATAATCGATTAAAAAAAATGACAGAAATCACATCTTAAGGCAGTATTTCTATGTGACGCGTAGCATTTAAAGCTAATTTCAGGATTTTTTTCGAAAATACAATATTTTCATTATTTTAAAGTTTGTTTACTTGCGGTTATACAAAAAAAATTTGTATATTTTTTTATCTTCTTCCCACGTTACATTATGAAATATCCCTGTCGCAGCATCTACATAACATAACGAATTTGCAAATACTGGACCCTGGCGGATCTCATATAACAACCTATATCCATCTACAATAGTTTAGGGTCGTTACATTTCAAATCATCCAAAAAAAAATAAAATGTCACCCATGACCTCAGATTTAGCTAAAAATTTTTTATTTGCTTATTTGGCCATTCTAATAATCTGTACAAAGTTTGAAAAAATTATCTTTAACAGTTTTCAAGTTATGAATTTTTGAAATTTAGCAAAATAGGGTTAAAATGGTGTTTTCGTGGCTATCACTTTCGGTGATTAAAAATTATTGTTTTATGTTAAATATTATAGAAGTTATGGATTTTTTAATATAATAACGTCACCGAAAGTGATAGCCACGAAAACACCATTTTAACCTTACTTTGCTAAATTTCAAAAATTCATAACTTGAAAACTATTAGAGATAATTTTTTTAAGCTTTGTGCAGATTATTAGAATGGTTAAATAAAGAAATAAGAAAATTTTCAGCTAAATCTGAGGTCATGGGTGACATGACCTGGATGAAGTGGCATGTAATGACCCTTAGCTTTCTAAAAGTGAACAAATTTTCAAAATCGGTGAAAAAATTAGTTAATTTTATTTTAAAAAATAAAACATATAAATATTGTTATGATAAAAACGATGCAGCATATATCATAAAGAAATTTCGCATATTTCTTAATTTTTCTAAAAAAAAAAGTGCACCTCACTCAATGTTTTAAAAGCTTATTGTTGAAAATTATTGAAATAATAATTTGGACACTCTTTTATTATGAAAAATGATTACCAAATATAAAATAAATATTACTAAAATATGGTAAAGTACACAAAATACTATCCTGATGAAAAATATAAGTAGCAAAATCCTATGTAGGTATGTTTTCGTCGTATGTTTTCGTCTTTAACATTTCTATAATTAAATTCCATTATTTCCGCAATCACTTTCTTACATATTTGGAACTCATTATTTTCAGGGTTTTCTTTGAACCATTCATTTTTCTAATAAACTTCATTGTATTTGCAGATTAGAATGTTTGTGATTAAAACTTTTGCTATTTCATAACTTCTTTCGGACATACAATAGTTTTTGATTGGTTAACACTATACAGTTGACTTTCGGAGATTGTCCAATCAAAAATTGTCAATATTGCAGTGATAGGGATTTAAACATCGCATGTTTACGTCACACGAATACTGCAAACACACAATTTTTGTGAATACAATGTTCGTGTGACGTAAACATACGATGTTTAAATCCCTAACACTGAAATATGGACAATTTGCGACTGGACAATCTCCGAAAGTCCACTGTATAGCAGAAATTAAAAATGAATAGATTGAATATAGCGGTTTTTGAAACTAACATTAAAATGGAAACCGATTTTTTACACTTTGTAACATATTTTGACTTAATCTGTATACAAATTGAGTTAAAGCTGTAGCATTAAATTTTAATTTGAGAAAAACTGTTGGAGTGAGAATATGCTTATTTTTGGGAAATTTGTAGAACTCGGACATATACGATTTTTTTTTAACCGATAAAAACGAAGCAATAGTGGTGGAAATTTTAAATTATGAAAAGTTAAAGCGCGGAAGCATATTTTTGTTTTGGAAAACTCAAATTTATTAATATTTTTCGCAATTTTTTATAATGACAACTGTATATCACGGAAAATAGTAAATTCCACACTGAACCCACCCGCTGAGTTAAGTTTACAGGTATATTCCACGTCAACCCCGCTCGGATGTCTTAATCCTATATGTAAACTCCACACTAACAATAAAATTAAAAGGATTATTTTGAAGAAAACGACAATAAAATATTGATGTACTCTATATTTTAATACTGAAAAGACAACTACATAATATTATGGTATATACACTTTTAAGTAGCGGCATTGGTAATAATTTTCGTCAATAGTTACACATATTTCTTCTTATGTAATCTACATCTTGATTACTTACTGTTTCAGGCAATTCTTTTGCTGATTCACGTCGAATTATTTTCAACGGTTTTTCCAATATATCTCCCAGTGCTTTTCTTTTACACGCACTGACTATAATTTTTCGATTTGTCTTCGTGTCGTCGCGTACATGGTTGTGTGAAAGTTCGTTACGAGTTATAAGGTGGTCAGATAGATGGTAAATACTTTCGAATGGCATCTCTTTTTTGTGCACCACCAAAAGATTTCTCCACTATTTAAACCTTTTTGATTATAGTGAGTGAAACCATTCACTTTTAATTAACTTAGTTTCCATTTTGTACTTGAAACAAAAGGGAATATTTCCACAATTGTTACTATCACTGTTACTGTTAGGTACTGAGTGTGATACTAATGACGAACCAGAACTACTTGTATATTTGTACATTTACAATTATCCCTTTAAATATAATTTGGAAATTCCTTAACTACACCCGTCATAAACCATAGGTCATAAAAATAGGTCAGTGTGGAGTTTACATATTAGATTATTTTTACTTGCATCAAGGAGAGGTATAAAAGAGCCATCAGCGTGGAGTTTACATATGCTCGATATCACACATTTTTTGAAACAAATTATTGTATAATTTATTTATAGAAAACAATAAAAATAACAGAAAAATGCGAAACACAAGTACATATAATTAGGGAAAAAAAATAAAACCAGAAATTTAAAAAAAAAAAAAAAAATTTATTTTAATTGTGACATATTTGTTAGGCATTACTACCATAGAGAAGATATATATACATATAAATTTCTAAATAGCTTGAATACATAGACAAATAAGAGAAATAGTATATATACAATATACATAAAAGACAAAGACAACATGAAAACAAACACAAAAAAGATAAATGTACTTATACAATATGAAATTTAAAGAAAAATAAAAAATATCAGTATATACAGATGAATACAAAAATGCATAAAATATTAATAATAAAGTACTGAAGGTAGAATTGTTGAAACAGAGGAGTGAAAATTTGGAAAAACTAAAAAGGGAGTGAATTGTAAGATAGTGGGTTTTTGGAAGGTACATTCAAGGATATACTTAGCGCATTAGATTGGATAAATTTCTATTGTTTTGAAGTGGTTGGAATTAGGTTCTGTAGTTGTATTTTTGTCGGTTTTTTTGTATGTATTTTATGTTTTTTACAATTTTCCAGAAAAAGTCTATTTCATTTTTTTTTTTTTTTTGGTCATTTTGCAATGTTTGTCAAATATATAATGCGCTAAGTATGACGCAGTTTTCGTCTAGCACTGGAAGGCATTGCGGATTTAGCTGCACGCCACAATGCCTCCACATTATTTGTATGCGCCCCCGATATGGGATCCTTAAAACATAGGCCATGGTTCACGGTGAAGTGTTTATACCCTTCATTTGGGATGTTTAAATATCCTTTCCAACAATCCGAAATGATGGTGGTTCCAGGTAGAATCCATTGTTTAATTAAATTAACGAGGGTATTTTCATCCCTGGATTCTACTGGAACCATAAACACCCTACCGGGACTGTCTTTCAATACCTCTAAAAATCCACTGTCCCTCTATGTGTTTCCCTCTATTATATTTTCCTTTTCCAAATTTCAACCCGTCAATTTCAACAATTTTACCTTCACCGCCAATTGGTTCAGCATGTTCGATGTACCATTCCAGAATTGCCTAGAAGGAAAAGTAAATAAAAATTATTACTTAATAAAGTAATGAATGAATTAGGAAATTAAAAAAAATGTAAAATTTCGTACCTCCCGAACAAAATTTAGCCAGTCCGAAACCGTGTGTGCTTAAAGTGAGTTCTTTGGCGATTCTGGACATGTTGCCCAATTTGCAAACTATTGAATATGTTAAAAGTATTATAACACGTAAAGATAGCGCACTTTGTCCAAAACCACGTACCTTTACGAATTGAAACTTTGTTTCCACATAATTTTGTTTTTTTTTTTTATTTTGTAATTTTGTTGTAACAAAATCATTTTGGATTATCATTTCTAGAATAAGAAACGGAAGTAATTAACATGACTGTACTGAAATAATATTACTTTAAAATAATTTGAAAATACTTACACGTAAATGATTTTCATTTTTGAATTGCATTTATCACATATTTTTTCCTTAGGAAAAATCTCCTTTTTTTGTAAAAAAAAATTGACAATATCTCTAACATTTTCAGTTAGTTCCAAATATTCAATACAATTTTTTGGCTCCATTGTTGCGATTAACGAATGAATGTTTTTTTACCGAAGACAAAATATAAAATGAGGTATCTGAATATTTTATTTTATAAAAAAAGTAGCATTTTACAAAGATAAATATATAATATTATGATGTGTAATAAAATTTTATTTTGTGTTAATAAGTAATTTTAAGGGTGTAAGCTAAGCGTGTTTGTAGTACAATATACTAATACAAATACATCGATACCTGGAATTTATTTCGTATATATAACCGAGTACCGTTTTTTAAAAAGTGCATAACTTGCAAAATATTAAAAAATGAGTTTCTTTATAAAATTATTTATTTTAAGTACAGTCGAAAAATTTTTATACACAATTTATAAATAAAAAACAGCATAAAAATATACAGTTTACAGAGTGTGTAAATAGATCAGTTTCATTTATGTAAATTTGGGGCGTCGGTGGGAGGCGTAAAACGTAAATGTAATAATTACGCCGGCGTAAATGTAATAATTAATAATAAAACGCAATTATTTTTAATAAAAATATGTGGCCCGCGCTTTAACTCTTTAAGTACAATAATTCTCAGCCTCATTTGTTTCTTTTTTCCGGCAGACATCGAAATTACAGCATATGTCCGAATTCTACATTTTACCCTTATTTTTTTATGGGAATGATTTTGATGTAGTATCCATTGAATTTAATTGTAAAACAAAAAGTACAATTACAATAAGAGTTTTTACTACGTGTTATCTGTTATTAAATCGTAGAATTCAATATTAATTTAAAATTTACTCGTAATTATTATAGTAAAATTACTGCTATTGACTTTTCATTATCTTAAAGAATTGTATTATTGCTTTTATGTAAAATTCTATTAGGCTCTAATCTAGTAAAAACAAAATAAAGCACCTCTCATCACAACAATTTTTGCCCTTGCTAATAAGATATATAATATGTTCCTGGCTACTTTAAGTATCCTGTAAATGATACGTAAAAAAAGAAATAATAATTAAATTAAACTAACCTGTCTTTGAAATTTTCAATCTTAATTGTAATAATTTTCTTTTGTTTATGATTTCTTCCACTTAGAAGTTTGGACATCTGATCTGATTATTTTATTACCAAGAGGTTATATTTGTTGTCATTAATCTGACAGCGACAAAAACATGACAAAAAGCACAGCGTGATATTTAAGGTGTAGATGGGAACCCTGGTGAAATAAAAAGAGATGGATACTTCCGGGTGATTACTTACAGTGGGGGCAAGAAAATATATGTATTGTCTTGAATTAAGATTTGTTCCAATAAATATCAATATTACTTATGATATGGTATTGAAATAAAATATAAAAGTGAGAATTATTTTGTATTCGGAAATTCAATTAGTACTTACTGTATAAATTGACATATTAACGCTTGACCTGCCAAACAAGCGAATGAAGCAAAAGACAAGCGTATGGATATTAAAAAAGAAGAGGCAATTGGGAGCATTCGTAACGCAACTAGCCAAAGTGTCTTGCTCTTACTTTTAAGAACATTACACTTGTTTTGAAGTAGTTTTGCCTTACTTTGGAGATATTTGTATATTCCTGTCTCACTTTCCATGTTCTTGAGAGAAGGGTGAAGGTATATATACGATGTATACCGAACGCTATTACCGACTATAAACTATGTATGCTAGAATCATCGTATCATAGAGATGTACACGATATGATTTTACTCACAAAGTACAAATTTAAATACAAGAGTAATACAGTGCTCACTCGATTGTTTCACACAAATGTTCTTATCAGAGTGGGGAGGGCCAGAATCGAGTGAGTCTATCCAGTGGCGGTTCACTTGCAACATATATACATGGAATTGGATAGTTGTTTTACACTCCCTGTAAGTAGACAAATCAATTGCAAAAAAAAAAATTGGATCGTACTAAAAATGCAATTCCTAATATGCTTTACCAATAATAATAAGGGGTAGTATGTTATATCGGATCACCAGGGCCGTCAGTAAAATTTTTTTAAGGGGGTACAGAAACATAATATGTGAACACATATGCATTCCATTATTGATATACACACGCGAACATACTTATTTAAATGCATGTTTACAAGAACACAAGTCTTTATCTAAATACATACTCATATATACACAACTTGTACATTGTTGTTATATGTATATTAGAAAAATGGAATAATTTGACAACAATTTTAGTATACCTTTTTAGAAACCAGTCAAAATGTTAAAAAATCGACTTTAAAAACTAACTTTGCTACGGGATATTGAAAAACTAACTTTGCTATGGGATTTGCCATTAAAGAAATAGTTGAATAGTGGAATTTGACCAAAGTTCTAGATTATTCTATTCGAAACCTAGAATAGATATCAAAAAATAAACTTTACCATCAGATAGATCATCAAAGAAAATGCTAAATAACGATATTTGAGAAATGTTCTCGAAACCAATCGCCACACGGATTTACACCTTTCATATCCTATAAAGTGTCAGTGATAATAATTAATATTTTTTTTAATTTATATACGATTTTTGTTGTAATTTGAGACTATTTATTAGTAAATATTCTAACAATATTTATAACAACAAATATTATATCAGTAAGTATAGAAAAGCGTTAAATTTACCTTTTTTAGCCACCATATTGGTCAACATTTTCACGCTTTTCTGGCTTCATTTTCATATACATTGAATATATATGTACCTGTACTCTCTCTATCTGTTCAATACTCAGAGCATTTATACACATATTCCAACTACGTATCTCTATACTAGCAAGATTTTTGTGGAAGAAAAGTGACGTAAAATTTTGCTCCCACTCTAAACGTACAACATGTTACTACATAAGTCTCGTATCTATGTATGTGTAATATGCGCTGGTATGTGTGTCATGCAAGGGGTCAAACTAGATTATCTATGTCTCTGTTCCACTTGTAATGAGTTTGTGACGTAAAATCTCCCCACTCTGTTGGTGTAGATACACACTGTTTGCAGTGGTATTGATTTAATGGTTGCGTCTGTGTGCGTATTCACACATACTACTACAACACACGTATTACTAGAGAGAGAAATGTGTGCTGTTCAACTAACAATGTCTAACAATGTAATACAATGCACTGTGCGTTCGGTGACGGACAGCGACTGACTACATGACTTAAGCTGTGACAGGCCTACAAATGGCTCCAAGCGAATTACACTTTTTTTGATATTAGTTGGCTTCTAGTGTTCTATGGTGTCATGCGTCACATTCTATCTGTAGAAAGTGGGGATTGTATGTATGCGTACAGCTCCTGCATATATTATATATATATATATTCGCTTATATTGTTGGGAAGTAGTTGATAACAATACAAATAATCGATCTTTACACAGCTACAGTTGCTGTGTGACTAATCAGCTTAAACGGTATCAAGCACACACCGGCACACAGCTATCCAGTTTTGTAGAGAAACGCTTACGCTCCTTTCACATTATACGGTTTTTGCCGTACGGCAAAAAACCGTACGGTCGCATTTTTTTAGTGGAGTGAAGAAGAGCATTGGACCTTTCACATTACACGGTCACGGCAAAATGCCGTTGCCGTGCCGTGTAGCAGCCGTCTCTTGCCACTACACTTGACGGTTGCCGTACGGCGTTTTTAACTCAGTAGTGTATGTAATTAAATGGATGCTTTCACATTTGACGGTTTTTTAACGTACGGCAGTAACATTATTTTGTTGAATTTTATGTTAATTATTAATTTTATTTGTGAAATGGATGAAACTAATGTTGAATGTGGTAACAAGCATTTTAATAGATTATATGTAATTTCCAAATTGTGTGTTTTTACGTTAAGTTCGCCAAGAAATTAATCAAAGGAGCTTGTAAACGTCCGAAAATAGTTAAAAAATTTATTCTCGTCATTTTTCAGGTCTTCAAAGAGTGGGGTAATAAATAATCCTACTTTATATTTCCTCTGATTTATAAAATAACTTTAATCACACTTGTTACTTGTATGATGTTGCAAATCAAATGAAGATATTCAGTTTAACACGGCAAAAAACCGTGCAATGTGAAAGCAACTATATCACGGCAAAAAGTCGTACGGTTTTTTACTGTACGGCGAAAACCGTACAATGTGAAAGGAGCGTTAGGACTTGATTTTATATAAGTAGTATAACCACGGAGGTATGTTGAGATGGCATTTCGTATGTGTGAATATTACAGAAATGAAGCATTACACACACATTTACAATCGCATACCTAGGCTTGCGCATTTTAGTTCACTTGTAAGAGCGCTCAGTTTAGTTCATAGTTCTTTAATGAACTAGTTCGTTCTTTTAGTTCGTTAGTTCACAGTTCTGAATCAACAGTGATGAATATGAACTGCATTAATTTAGTTCTTTAGTTAGTTCCTTTTTCTGACGTTTTTATCTTAAAGATTTAAGATTTTTTTAAACTAGTAATCTTTTATTTTTGGCAATTTTCCCATATCGGGAGCGAAGAATTTCGATATGAGGAAATGTCTAATAATAACAAATTTACCTGATTTTACAATGCTCATTTGTGTGTCTTTATTAAAATTTTTATTTGTGTGTCTTTATTAAAAAAAAAAAAAGCCAAAAAACAATATGTGACAATTTTTACAAAATTATTTAAAATGTTCATTTGTATGTCTTTATTTTTGTGCGCTCTGCAACGGTAAACACTACCTTGATTTAATAGTACTTTTTACAATTACTTCGCAAACTAATGAACTTACTGAACTGAACGAACAAAGTAACTAACTGAACTACTGAACTACCAAAATAATTTAGTTCACTAGATCCTCATAGAACATAATTATATGATAAGTGATAAGCATTGATAGCTACATACCTACGATACTTACCATAGATATAATACCTACAAGTCAGTGTCTTTAGTGATCCAAAAATTGAACTAACGAACGAAGAGTGGAATTGATGATGAACTAGTTCGTTCAGATCACTTGTAAGAACGCTCTTTTGAACTAGTTCGTTCACGAACTACACAAGCCTATCGCATACGTCAAATCGCTATATTGAGCCGTACTGTGGGCTGGATTATACATAATAATAAAATTTTCCCCTTAAGGACCCACAAAAAATAAAAAATATAAAAATTCGCTAGACCGGTTTCGACTATTTTTGAATGAATCGCATACGTACCTAAAAAATACCACTGTGATCTCTTAACAATTTTAAATAGAGGATATTTTTATAAAAGTAATATAGGGAACAAAGGAATATTTAGCAAAGTATTTGCCAATAACAAAAACTTTCTTTTGGTTTTTTGATGTTTTTTAATGAAAATAAGAGTTATATGTATAAAAAAAATACATAAAAAATATATACTTACATAAAAAAATTTTGTTTAGACACCCATGTGTATAATATTATAAAATGGCGGATCCCCCATATTTAATTTTTAACACAAGATTTCTACTCATCTATGAAACGTAATTGGGTTTTTTCCTTCTGTTTTTACTCTATTGTCGCTTTTGCACGATAAAACACAACAATTAACTATTTTGATTTCCGATGGAAAACATTGTAGTCAGTTTTAATTTCACGACAACTTTTCAGACAGCCACGTGACGCACACACACAACTAATCAATGACAAAAGGAACGCCAGTGCTTGGCTTCAGATTATGGAGTGTAGAATATAAGGAGGACTATCTTGTACGGAAAACAATAGAAAAATAGTTCAAAAAGTGTCCCATTTTAAGACTAAATAACAGTAGAAAAACTCGCCAGAATAGCGCTAGAGTAGCAAAAGTGTATGAAATGAACTTTGCAGTTGTCGATTGAGTGAAGTGTGCTGTATATATGCTGTATGTTGTTGTGTTACCCAAATCCAAAATACAAATATAGTAAATATAACCTACAAAAAATTGCTGTTGAACAAGTTGAGAGTAATTTATAATTATGGTGAACTTTGAATATCTTTTAGTGATTTTATTGTGTTTAGTTTTATAAAAATTTTGGGGTAAATTGTAGAGGACTACAACACGCTGTAATTTCGATGTTTGCCGAAAAAAAAAAACAAATGTGGCTCAGAATTATTGTACTTAAAGAGTTAAAGCGCGGTCACATATTTTTATTAAAAATAATTGCGTTTTATTATTAAATACCGTAGAGTGGAGTGAATAGGCACGAATTAAGACTTCACACCGTGTTTTTTTGTATTTATTTTATGAGTACCTAATCTTTGATATATTAAAAATGTATGCGAGGGTGGTCACTTTATCACAGTATCCAAAAAATTTTGAAAATATCGGTGGTTTTTGAAAAAATAACAAAAATCATATAATTTCTTCTCTATGAAAAATTGGGGTCAAAAGAGACGATAAAAGGATGAATAGGTACGATCTGTAGGGTTGACCAAAATGAGATGTAGAGGTGAATAGAGACATATTCGGTTATTCAAGTTATTCACAAACTTGATTTAAAAATACTAAACATTAAGACGAAGATATATTCAATATATTCTTCTAAATTATGGTCAAAAAATAATTTTTTAGTTAATTACAGATTAACCTCTTCGCTACTGGCGTACAATACATTGTACATCAAATTTAGGTTATGTTAAATTTTTTTTTTTAGTTGAGAAATAATTAAAAACTTCTTAATATTCTTTAAAGTTGCTAAATTACGCTTATTTAAAGACGTAAATTAAAAATTTTGGGTGGTTCGGGTAAATTGTAGAGTCGACTACTACAACAGGCTGTAATTTCGATGTTTGCCGAAAAAAATACAAATGCGGCTGGGAATTATTGTACTTAAAGAGTTAAAGGGCGGTCACATATTTTTATTAAGAATAATTGCGTTTTATTATTAATTATCACACTTTAAAAGGGGTCAAAGTATATAGATTAGGACAATCAATGACGTATAGGACAATTAAAACACGGATTTTGATACCTATACAAACTAATTTGCCTAGTATATTAGATGGCCCTGCGTAAGCGGGGCCGCTTTACTCACATGTGTTTTGCATTGTTCTGTTATTTTTATCGTTTTCTATAAATAAATTATACAATACTTTATTTCAAAAAAGTGTTATATCATACAGTTGTCATTATAAAAAATTGTGAAAAATATTAATAAATTTGAGTTTTCTAAAACAAAAATATGCTACCGCGCTTTAACTTTTCATAATTTAAAATTTCCACCACTATTGCTTTGTTTTTACCGGTTAAAAAAAAAATCGCATGTTGTAGTACTCTACAAAATTCCCAAAATTTTAATTAAAATAAACGCTTGTTTAAATCTTTGCCCAGTATACTCATTGAAGTAAGATTTTAAAACGTCAGTAGCGAAGAGGTTAACCTCTCAGTTGGGTGTAAATTTTTAGCTAGGTACCTAACTTAAAATTTTAATTTATTTGTATATTATAGTAAAACAATGTTTGCCAAATTTCTTTCATCGCGGAACACTTTAAGTTGACAATTTCTGTAGAATGCTAATTCAAATACAGTTGGCGAGCAAAAAGACCGAAACTTAAAAAAAAAATTAAGAACACTCCATGACTGCTTATGAATCATCAATGTTCTGCACAACACAATTTGGAAAACATTGTAATAAAATATTGTTGAATACGATGAAAATGTAAGCTTATTTGCAGATGGAAGCAACAAAATACAATCCAACAATAAACACGTTATATTATTTAATTTTTTTTTATTGTTTCAATTAGATTACAGACAATAACAGATTTGAAATATATAATTAAATTTTTAAGAAATACATGCTGCATGTCACATTATTTCAAGTCAATTACAAAATTAAATATCTTTTCGGACATCTTGTAGTAAGAAAACAACAAAAAGTCAATGAAAAAGAATTATTTCAAAGTTAATTCAAAATTTAAGAAAGTAAACTGGAAACTTCATAGCAATTACATAAATAAATTTAAATACCGATAAATTTTCTTAAGTAACGAAAATTAAATTACTTCTCAAATAGTTATGTAAAAATAAATGACAAAAATTGTCAATAAAAAAGCTCAAAATTTAAAAAAATTAAATTTTCAACTCCAAATCATTTACGTAAATTAAATGAATTTTATAATATGAAAATATACTTTTAAGTAGAAAAAAAATGGTATCATTTCTCAAACAATCATCTAGAAATAAAAAAAAAATTCTGTGAAAAATAACATTTTCTAAAATAAATTCAAAATTTTAAAAAAAGTCTGAACTTATAAGTTAAATTAATTTTAATACCGTAAATTTTCTAAATAAATAAAGTGACATACTTTATTCGACAATCATCTACAACTAAACAAGAAAAAAAATTAAAAAAATTGTTCTATAATGAGATAAGGTTTATCAAAAATTATAAATTTCTTTAGTACTTTGTGTAACTGTCTTCACATACACTTCTCCCTGGTGTTACATTAAGTTTCCTTTTCTTATTCACAGTTTTAACACAATCACTGTTATAACGCATTTCTTTTAACATGGATATTACCGTTTCATCGATGGCCACTTTCGATTCTGGATTTTGATTATGATTGTAACCTGGAAACCTTTCCAATACTTTATTTAAAGGGCTTATTCCAGCCTTCAAAAATCCAGCTAAGATGTTTGATTTTACATTTTCTTCTAAACTTTAATAATTCTTTTAATAATTGTGGAAAACAATTTTTAGGTATTGTAGAGTAGATCCTCCCATCAGTTTTTTTCCAGTTAAATAATATATCCCGCCAAGACCTTTTCATTGGTCTAAAGAAAGCCACATCTAAGGGTTGAGTGAGATGGGTAGAATTCGCTGGGAGAAAAATGAAATATATATCGTTTTTTTTGCACTAATGAATTAAATTTAATGATAGATGTGATGAAAGATTATCACCGATTAACATTTTTTTGCCCGGTTTATCTTTGAAATAAGGAAATATAACCGTGTACACCCAGTCTTCAAAAGTTATATTATCGAACCAACCCGAGCTGGTTCGATTATATCTACAGCCTTTTGGGCCATTCTTAACCCAAGAATCGTACAAATTCTGAGCTCTGTATATGACGTATGGTGGTAAAAGTATTCCATCGGCAGTAGCAGCCATCATTATAGAAAATGATACCTTACTATGATTCATAACACGTTCAGGGTACTTAACTCCTCTTTTAGTTAAGATTTTTCTTCTCCCAGGATCGTCGGATAAACTTGTTTCATCGTAATTTACAATATTACTTAATGGTATTCCTTTTAAAGACACTTCCAGCTCTTGAAAATATTCTTCAATAATTTGAGGTGACACTATCGCTCTTGATCGTACAATGTTTTGGCTTATTCGTTGTGACAGTTCATTTTTATTTCTTGATAAAAAATTGTTTATAAAATCTTCACCTGGCATGTTATTCTTGAATCTTTTTGCATTGACTCCTAATCGATCTAAGTATCCTTTGATTAAAACGCGTAAATCATAAGTATCGAGTGAATACCCCCATTCAGAGCAGACATTTAGGTACTGTACTATATATTCCTCGTCTTCTTCGTTTAAAGCCATTTGGCCACCCTGTTTTTTCATTTCTCTTATACTATGCCTGTGCAATACTGACTTATTAATGTTGTATTTCTTTGCAATCGTCGATAATGAGCTCTTACTTTTATTATATTCCTCAAGTGCAGCGTTTATAACTTGTGGATCATATTTCTTGTAAGTTTTTAAACGATTTGGTATGTAGTTGGGAGGCATATCTAAAAAAAATATTTATATTTTGAGAAAACAATAAATTGTCATGGTTGTCATACACTGGTGGGAAAAAAGAAAATATTTTAAATTGTTAACAATTAAGTATTTTTCTATAAATGTTTCAAAAATCACTAATTTACTCCGGATTTCATTGTCTAAAATACAAAGCTAAAATCGAATATCCGATATTGAACAACTTGAGCAACGTCGTACACATGATATGGGATCATACGTCATGTCATACATGTGATGTAGGGAATTCCCAAATATAACCAACATGAATATCTTGATAGTGCACATTATAAATTCTTTTCGTAAAAAAAATACTTTTTTACTTAAATAAACATGCGGTCAATAATATAAAATACATTAATTATATCCCGAAAAACTTACCTTCTTGAAATTTACACTTTTACAAATTTCTTACGATCACGTTAAAATGAAATTTTGTTTTGATTGACTACTGGCTAGGTATTTATGTGTACATACTTCAGTTTTTTCAACAGCTTGAAACGTTGTACGATGTAATATCCATTGCAGGCTACCAACTGAATGAGCTGAAATTATTAGTAAATAAATAAATAAATGACATTATTGGACAACCTTGACAGTGCTTCGTTCTATGTTCCAATACATCCTCTATCCGTCCCTAAACACCCCGCATTCGTCTCTATATAGTTGATGTAAGCGTCTCTATTAACTTACAAACTGTCTCTATTTACCCTTTTTGCGTCCCTATTAACTTCTAACCTAACCTAAATTTCAAGTCCTCATGATTTTCTACTAAAAAAACAAAATCAAATATAATATTGTAGTTTTCATTTCTTTTATATGCTTCAGAATAGTTAAAAATTCTGTTGAACTACAATTTGTTAATAAAAAACACCAAAACAAATTTTTTTAAACAAAGTTTTGAGACACAAAAAATAACACTGTTTGCAGACCTTAATTCAGATTGATTTTTTAATATTTTTTTATCAATTTTTAAGTTTAATCAATGGTGCTAACCGAAAGATTGATTATTTTACTATAATTTTAAAAAAATATATGTTCGCTTTTACGTCTAGTATTTTTAAATCAAGTTCTTAAAAAACATTTTCTATTTCGTCCCTATTCACCCGCCTGTCCCGATTCATCCCACTCTACGGTATTACATTTGAAATGTTACTCACGTCTGAAATGAACGACTCACCGAAACGTCCGAAATGTTACTCACGTCACCAATACGTCTGAAAAGAACGACATTTATTAACGACAGAGAGAATATACACCAGTTGTGATATATATGCATGCAAGCCGTAAGCGTATGTTTAAAAAAATTGTGGATAGCAGCGATAGCAGTGTGTCTGAGTGTGTCAGATACCACTTAAGGCATTTAGTCGGTTGGTGGCGATCATCGCATACACTACATTGTTACATTTATTGTTAAATCATTGTTACCTGAACTGCACGTTGTTTTGTCCGCATATGCGTGTTTTGGCCAGGACGCTATGCGTCGTACAAATTACGGCGCGGAGCGCCGTTATGAGAACGACGCGGGCGTCATATAAATTACGGCGTGGGGCGCCATTATGAGAACGACGTGGGCGTCATACAAATTACGGCGCGAAGCGCCGTTTTGACCCGGACGCTACGCGTCGTACGAATTACGGCGCTCCGCGCCGTAATGAGAACGACGCGCAGCGTCGTACAAAATACGGCGCGAAGCGCCGTTACTAGCATGACGCGTGGCATCCTACAAATTAGGGCCCCAGGCGCGGCACTGAGATGACTTTTTCTAGTAATTATAATTTTCCTTTATTTTTTATACAAAATTTATAAATAAAAAACAACATAGAATTAACCGTTTACACTGTATCAATAGATCGGTTTGATTTATGTAAATTTGGGGCGCCGGTGGGTGGCGTCGGTGGGCGGCGCACATAGTGATCGGTGGCCTAGTTGGTAAGGCGCTTGGCTGGTAACCAAGAAATCCGGGTTCGAGTCCCAGCCGATCCAGTTTGGTAATTTTTCAAACACTATGTCAATTTTAATTAACATAATGAATTGGCTATTTGCTAAAGTACATTGAGTGTTCAAGTATCAGCCAAAGCTGGACATTGAGTGAACATATGAATATTGGTGTATGTTTAAATACGGATAAAAATCCGCCATACACTAATAATGTTTCACGGGCACTCGATAACATTTGAAATTAAAAGTATGAATGTTATAGTTTTCGTTATCGAAAATTATCGATACCGAAAATAACGATATTTTCAAAATGAATGGAAACCTAATAAAAACCTTACATACGATAGTCCAACTTCAGAACCACTTATTGTGACATTATTACCCACTGTCAGTGTGTTAATATTAAAAATGAGTGTATGTTAACTAGTATGTAATTTAAAAAGGTGACTCACTCCCTCTCCAATGTTGCTCAAACTGAATTTTGAAATCGAAAATTTCATTTCTACGTTATTCTAAATGTCTTAAAATATTTTCCATGAAGAAGAACTTCTTGAACTACCCAAATAGTACGACTATTCGATACAGTCACCCCCTAGTTAATTACCCCTAGACTTAATATTAGGACATTGAGCAAAAACAGGTCAATTAGATTTTTTGACGTAGATTTCAAATCTGTAAACAAAATTTTTATATTGTTTAATTTTCACCCCTTTTTGCAAAACTAATCCCTAAATTTTAACCCCCAACCACTCCTGTTGACACAATTTGAACGAATTGCATGCCAATAGATAGCTCTTTAAAAAAGAGCGATACTGCCAATTTAAACTTTTGCTCTATCTCTTACCGTTTTCGAGATATTTAAAAAATTTGATTTTTACCCCAATTTTTGGAGGGCGATTTTACCCTTTTCAGACCGTTTTTCCACCGATAAAAAAAATACGTATCGCTTATTTTTTAATGTTCTACAACATATCTAAGTTTCATCAAAATCGATAGGTCCGGCCTCGGGCCCTTTACTTGTAAGTCGGAAAACAAACGATTTGACGAAGCCAAAGCTAAAAGTAAAATGAATAGAAAAAATGCTAAATTACTGTCTTAAAAGGTGAATCGATCAGTACTGACAAATTTGTGACAAATGAATTACTAAGTCTATTTTTTTCTCTATAAATAAATATAATTTATGTGTAGAAAAATAAGTTAAATTTGATAATATATGTAACAGTATTAATATTTGATTATTGTTCAATCTTCTAATTTTAATAATTTTAAAAGTAATCAATTTAATTCTGGTAGTGACGTGTCCGCACACATAATAACTAACACGTACACAAATATATTATGGGTGTATTAGTATAAAATGACATTTTTATAGTTTTTTTTTTCTATTTATTATAATAACTAAACATCCAATATTAAACAAAATACAGGGTTCCCACAGACCTGGAAAGTCAGGGAAGGTCATGGAAAGTCAGGGAAATTAATTTACAGTCATGAAAAATCAGGGAAGGCAGTGAAAAAAGGCCGAAAGTCATGGAAAAATGGTCAAAATCAAGATAAATCAGGGAAACTCTTGTAAATGGAGACCGTATTAAATAATAATATTTTTCTTTCTACATTCCATTATTCTTACATTTACCCGAAGAAAAATCATAGGCATGACTTTATATATGTCGATAGTCAGGGAAAGTTTTGGAAATACGTCATGGAATGTCAGAGAAATTGAAAATTAAATTTCTGCGGGAACCCTGAAATAGTTTTTTAATGATTCAAAAGCATAAAAGAAAATAATTTTCAGTTTTTAAATCTTAAAGTTGGTTTTTAATGACACAACTTATTTAAATACATAGCACTGATTCACTTCTAATCATTCTTTGCATTTACTCGTACGTTAAAAATTCTAACTTTGAAAATTTATTTCTTCTAAAGTACACGTCAGAAATTATTCAAAATAGTGTCAGTGAATGCATCATATCTTTCTCTATAATATACTAAAATTTCAAATTCTAAACTTGGAAAATTTCAAGTGATCGATTTATCTTAAAATGTATTTATTATGATTTTTTATGAATTATATTTTATTTATTGTTAAAATCACTCTAGTTATGTATTTTTTTTTTTTTTTTGTTAAAAATAAATATATGTTTATTGAATGTGAATCTCATCTTGACTATTTTCTTAATTGTTATGTAATAATTAAGAGCCATAACCAGTTATTATTGCAGATTCATTAATTCTACCTAAATTAAGGAAAATTTAAAAACAAAACGTTCTGCTGTGTGATAGATTATTTAACTAGCAGAACGTTCCTTCGAAATTTTCATTTGTTGAATAGAAAATAACAAACCTGCAATAGATTTCCTGTTGCGAGTGCAACAAGAAGAGTTCCGCTTCTCTTAATGAGTGCGAGAAGAGAAAAGTATGGGAAGTCTTATCAAACTCACAAATCGCAAATTCTAAAAATTTGTCATTTTTTTTCCAATATACATTTCCATAGAGGACAATACTTCAGTATTTTTTTATTTTTACAAAAATATTTTTTTTAACAAAAATTGAATTTTATAAATAATTTTTTATTACCCATGTGAGAGAAGTACTAACTTGGCGCACACATTTTTGTACGCAAAATAGTTGTTTAACCACCCTACTCTTCCCACATACATTTTGCGTGCAGAAAGTAAACTTTAAATTGGCAATAAAACACGGAAAGCCGCCTCTTAATTTTTCATTTAATAAATATTTGATAATTATTTCTATAGAAACCACCAAAAAAGTAATTTAAACAATATTTAATTCAGAAAAACAGACAAATACTCAAAAATATTATTTTAAAAAGTAATAAAAAATAGTAATAATAATAGAAAAAAGTATGTGAAATTCGTAATAAAAAATAGTATATGCAACTCGTGCAGGATTGTCTTTTGCCCGCACTTATTGCATAATATGCTATTCTGTAATTAATCATTATATTTTCGGTGAACTTTTAAAAATCAATATCTACAATTTCTTGGAAAAAATATATGATTATTAATAAAATATTTGCACAAGTTTAAAATTTTTCGTACGCAATTTTCTCATTTAACATAAATTCAATCAGTAAAAAAAGATTAAATTATTTCTCAGACGTTTATTTATGTTAGGATCATTTTATTTAATATTTTTATAGTAATACATAGTATGTACGTATCAGCTACGTACGTATGTTTACAGCTTTACACATACATGTTGAACTGTGTTGAATCTATTCAGTGTTTGAATCATTTTTTTTTTATGTATTTGTTTATATAAAGTTGTTTTTTTTTTAATATTGCCGGCTTCCGGGGAAGTTTACTATGAAAGTGCTCGGGCTTCATAGTGTTAATACGCATCGGCTCACTACCACTGAACGAGTGAATACAAAGTAGCCTGATCTGCACAGAATTGCACACTGCTGACCACACAATTTTGTATTTACTTTTCTTCAATATGTTCCGTAGTTAGTAGTTCGCATTTTCGATCGCAAACATTAGAGTGCAAACGATATTACTCTCTCTTTTTATTTATAGTGTATCTATTACGGAGGGTAGATATCAGGAGGACTATCTTGGCTGGAAAACAATAGAAAAATAGTTCAAAAAGTGTCCCGTTCTAAGTACTAACAAGTAAAGGCCCCGAGGCCGGATCTATCGATTTCGATGAAACTTAAATATATTGTAGAACACTAAAAACTAAGGGGCACGTATTTTTTTTTATCTGCGGAAAAACGGTTTGAAGGGGTGAAATCGACCTCCAAAAATTGGGGTAAAAACTTAATTTTTCAAATATCTCGAAAACAGTAAGAGATAGAGCAAAAGTTTAAATTGGCGACATTGCTCTTTTTTAAAGAGCTGTCTATTGATATTAAATTTGTTCAAATTACATCAGCAGGGGTGGTTGGGGGTTAAAATTTAGGGGTTAATTTTGCAAAAAGGGGTGAAAATTAAACAATATAATAAATTTTGTTTACAGATTTGAAATTTACGTCAAAAAATCTAATTGACCTATTTTTGCTCAATGCCCTAATATTAAGTCTAGGGGTAGTTAATTAGAGGGTGACTATGTCGAATAGTCGTACAATTTGGGTATTTCAAGAAGTTCTTCTTCATGGAAAATAGCTTAAGACAATTAGAATAACGTAGAAATGAAATTCTCGAATTCAAAATTGAGTTTGAACAACATTGGAGAGGGGGTGGGTCACCCTCTTAAATTACATACTAGTTTATATACACTAATTTTTGCTATTAACACACTAATAGTGGGTAAAATAATGTTGGTCTAACATACGATAGTCTAACTTCAGAACCATCTATTGTGACATTATTACCCCCTGTCAGTGTGTTAATTGCAAAAATTAGTGTATGTAAACTAGTATGTAATTTAAGAGGGTGACTCACCCCCTCTCCAATGTTGCTCAAACTCAATTTTGAATTCGAGAATTTCATTTTAGTCTAACTTCAGAACCACTTATTGTGACATTATTTTACCCACTATCAGTGTGTTAATAGCAAAAATTAGTGTATATAAACTAGTATGTAATTTAAGAGGGTGACTCACCTCCTCTCCAATGTTGCTCAAACTCAATTTTGAATTCGAGAATTTCATTTCTACGTTATTCTAATTGTCTTAAGCTATTTTCCATGAAGAAGAACTTCTTGAAATACCCAAATAGTACGATTATTCGACATAGTCACCCTCTAGTTAACTACCCCTAGACTTAATATTAGGATATTGAGCAAAAACAGGTCAATTAGATTTTTTGACGTAGATTTCAAATCTGTAAACAAAATTTTTATATTGTTTATTTTTCACCCCCTTTTTGCAAAATTAACCTCCAAATTTTAACCCCCAACCACCCCTGTTGATGTAATTTGAACAAATTGCATATCAATAGATAGCTCTTTAAAAAAAAGTAATATCGCCAATTTAAACTTTTGCTCTATCTCTTACTGTTTTCGAGATATTTGAAAAATTAAATTTTTACCCCAATTTTTGGAGGGTGATTTCACCCCCTTCAAACGGTTTTTCCGCAGATAAAAAAAATACGTGTCTCTTAGTTTTTAGTGTTCTACAACATATTTAAGTTTCATCAAAATCGATAGGTCCGGCCACGGGACCTTTACTTGTAAGTAACAGTTCAAAAACTCGCCAGAATAGCGCTAGAGTAGCAAAAGAGTATAGTGATTTTTTTGTGTTGAGTTTTATAAAAATTTTTAAAATAATAAAACTATTATATGTAACAATTATAATAAAAAAATAATAATTACATAACAACGCGATGTTTTTCTTTCCTTGTTTACTTCTCTAAATTTACCCTTTTACTACAGTGGCGCCGCCACTATTTACGCCTTTCTATGGAAACTTTTTGATACAGAGATGGTGCTCCTGTTATCTACCCTCCATAGTATCTATTGTCATTGTGTGTATGCGTTGGCAATTTAAAAAATGCCTCCATTTTAACTACTTAGGTTATCATTATCAAGTACGAGTATAAATTACAAAGTAAATTTTATTTAATAAGCAATTTATTCACACCAGAAATCTAATGGTACGTAGTGGTCGGTGCAAATTTGGGGGGAAGTACGTAAATCGGACGATCAGGGACGTCGGCAAGTTTTTATGTGGGGGGTTGGTAAATATTATTTGTCTGCATTTATTTAAAACAAAACTATTCTAAGAGACAATTTACACCTTAAAATTCGGTTGCACAGATGCCGGAATCGAATGTTATATTAATGAATATAGTGGCAACTTTTAGGAAACTAGCAAAGATTTCGAAAAACCAACTTCATCACCGAATTCATCAGCGTGAAGTACGCCAAATAGTGGAAGTTGACGAAAAACTCTAGAATATTCTACTCGTCTATTAGCAGAGATATAAAAAAACCGACTTCACTAAAAAAAAAAACTGGTTACTAAAAATTAGATTAAGTAACGCAATAAGGTACTTGACTGCAATTAGAAAATGATTCTAAATCCTTTGTTTTCACGTATTAACTAATTAATTTTTAATAAATTTTTAAAAATCGTAAGAAAAACACTGTTGAATTTTAAATGAATAAATTAACGCGAAAAACGATCCACCATGGTGACGTATGCAATGACGTCACATTTTGATGCAAGCAAATATTAATGTCTTCACACTACTGTAACGTTAGGAAACGTTTTGCAACAAAAAATTTTCAACAAAAATATATTTTCAATAAATGTTAGTCTTTTTGTTTTTATTTACAATTACTTATTGTGTCCAGTCGAAATAATATTTAACACACGTGTAAAAATTAAGCATCAAACTAGAGCAACTATTTACATCATTTACGTGTTCCTTATCTTATCTATTATATTTGTCATATTTGCTACAAAATACGACGTCATTTTAATGTAACGGCGCGTTTTTACTCATTTAAGGATATATACCCGAAAAGAAATTTCCAACTTTTTCCACTGACAAGGGGAGGGCACGGGGTCGGGAATTGACTTCGAGATGAAACTTCGCATATACCTTTAAGGTATTAATATATTAAAATAGTAAAATGCAATAGCCAATCGTTTCCGAGAAAAATGCCTTTAAAGTTTTACAATTTTTTTTCATGGCGTTTATACGAATTTAATATGAGATACAACCAAAGCCAAATGGATTAGTGGTCAGCGTGTCGGCTTCGTGTTCTGAAGGTTACGGGTTCAAGGCTGGGTCCGGACAGTAATTTTTCAAAATTTTTTTTTATTTAATTTAAAATATTATAAAAATTAATAATAAAATTAATTCTAGTGAATTTCAGGTAGATGGTCAAACATTTTAATTTCTGCATCTTTTAATTCAACTTGGATATTTCACTATACTGTGATTCTTCAGCCATTTTATCTCCAACTCCTGAGGCACTAGCAATTGCTTTGTTCGCAGACATTTTTACAGCAGAAAATTTTAAAAAAAACTAAACTGCATTAATAATAAGAATATAAATAGCTCCAGTCATTATAAAATTCAAAAATGGTCTGACCAGTTTGTTCAAAAATCCTAAAGATTATAAAATTTGTAGAATAAGAAGTCATTAAAACCATTCAAGTATCTATTCGATCATTGAAATGTTTGACCATCTACCTGGAATTCACTAGAATTAATTTTACTATTAATTTCTATTAATTTTTATAATATTTTAATTTAAATATAAAAAAAAAATTAAAAAAATCACTGTGTACGGACCCAGCCTCGAACCCGCAACCTCCAGGACACGGAGCCGGCGCGCTGACCACCAAGCCATCGGAGTCTGGTTTTGGATCATATTAAATTCGTATAAAATATATTAAAAAAAATTTTAAACTTTCAAAGGTATTTTTCTCGAAAACGACTGGCTATTGCATTTTACTATTTTAATATATTAATACCTTAAAGGTATACTATTAATATAGAAGTCTCATCCCGAAGTCAATTCCCGACCCCGTGCCCTCCCCTTGTGAGTTTGAAATATGTTAAACAATAGACGATTCTGCATCGATTAGCAAAAAGAAAATTGTATGTCACGGACAAATTAAACGAAATAATTAATGTTAATGTTCTTATTTATCGTGTGTTGTCTGAACCAGAAGTAGCTTTGCTACGAATAAATTTGTAAAATTTATCATATTTTATCCAACTTTCGTGAGAAAAAAAAATAGTTTTATGAACCTTATACTTTGTATTATTTTTTAATGAAAAAAAAAACCGATCCCACCTGCCTATCTTTTTATCCGACTGCATCAGAAGAAGGGTAATATTTTTCGAAAGTATGTATGTATCCTTTAATTATGTCTGTTTCTTTGGCGCAGCCTGCAGCCTAAACGGCTTGACGAATTTTGGTAAAGGTGTCACTGGATTCGTCTTAATCTGGGGATTGCTATAGGCTACATGAAATTTCAAAATTCATCCCCTAGACAGGGGATGTAAAATTTAGATAGTAAACCACTGGGTCTAGAACCGTGAAATTTTGTAGACGAGTTCTTTATGCAACGTAGGGGAGTACTAAGAAAAGATTTTTGGAAATTCATCCCCTAAGGGTATAAAGTTGGAGATGAAAATTTATGAAAGGTAAAATTTTGCATAGGGCCACAGGAGTTCTTTAACAATGTAGATGAGTATTAAGAGGGAGAATTTTTGTAAAAATTTATCCATTAAGGGTGTAAAATAGGGGATGAAAATTTATATAGAAAATCGCTGGGTTTAGAAACGTAAAATTTTGTACAAAGGTTCCTTTAGTAAGGCAAGCAAGCATCAAGAGTGGATTTTTAGAATTTCGTTTCCTAAGGGGTTAAAATAAGGGATGAAAATTTATATAGAAAACCACTGAGTCTAGAAACGTGAAATTCTGCACAGGGGTTTTTTAGTAACGTAAGCGAGTACCAAGTGCAGATTTTTAAAATTTTATACCCTAAAGCGGTAGGACAATGGTTCAAAATTTATATGGAAACTAGTTTTTACCCGACTGCATTAGAAAGAGGGTAATGTGTTTCGAAAGTATGTATGTATCCTCTGATTATGTCTGTTTCTGTGGCGCAGCCTACAGCCTAAACGGCTTGACGGATTTTGGTAAAGAAGGTGTCGCTGGATTCGTCTTAATCTGGAGATTGCTATAGGCTACATGAAATTCCAAAATTCATCCCCTAAATAGGGGATGTAAAATTTATATAGTAAACGATTGGGTCTAGAAACGTGAAATTTTGTAGACGAGTTCTTTATGTAACACAAGGTAGCACTAAGAAAAGATTTTTGGAAATTCATCCACTAAGGGTATAAAGTTGAGAATAAAAATTTATGAAAGGTAAAATTTTGCATAGGGCCACGGGGGTTCTTTAATAATGTAGATGAGTATTAAGAGGGAGAATTTTTATAAAAATTTATCCATTAGGGTAAAATAGGGGATGAAAATTTATATAGAAAACCGCTGGGCTTAGAAACCTAACAATTTGTACACAGGTTCCTTTAATAACACAAGCAAGCACCAAGAGTCGATTTTTAGAATTTCGTTTCCTAAGGGGTTAAAATAGGGGATGAAAATTTATATAGAAATTGTTGAGTCTAGAAACGTGAAGTTCTACAAAGGGGTTCTTTATATAATTTAGGCAAGCACCAAGAAGGGGTTCTGGAAATTCATCCCCTAACGGGGTAAAATAGGCGGTTAAAATTTATTTAAAAAATCTACTGGGCCAGAAACGTGAAATTTTGTACAGGATTTCCTTATGTAGCGTAGGTGAGCTCTAAGAAAGGATTTTTGAAATTTATTCCGTAAGGATATAAAATAGGGGATGAAAATTTATATAGAAAACCATCGAGTCTAGAAACCTGAAATTCTGCACAGGGGTTTTTTAGTAACGTAAGCGAGTACCAAGTGCAGGTTTTTAACATTTTATACCCTAAAGCGGTAGAACAAGGGCTTAAAATTTATATGGAAACTAGTTTTTGTCGATGAATTCATCCGTGTGGAGTCGATAACGACATAGTAAGTGTACGAAATCATTTAATCGACTTTCAATAACTCTATGTGGACGAACTCGTATACAAAAGCTATTATATTAGACTATTAGAGCTAGTATAAAAAAAATTTAATATTAAGTTCGTGATAATTTAGGCTACCAACCGCTGTAATCTCTTATACGAACCTATGTATTTTTTCTTCTAAATAATTAAACAACCAGGCCCGATCCTGGCCACTTGGCCGCCTTTGTTCTTCTAATAAAAATGTCGCCCTTAAAATTTTTTTTTTTGAAATGTTACAAAATTCTACACCGTAAAAAAGAGGCGTACTTCGTCTTCGTCTATATATTGGCCAACTTTGTGGAACATCTGGTCAACTTTAAATATGACACTACTTAATTGAAGCTTTTGAAAACGTTTTCTCTATGAGAAAGTTATTTTATTCTAGATTGACGCTATGTTACATGAGGTCCTCCAGGACTCTGAGGACCCAAAAAGCGGCCAAAATGAACAACTCAATCGATTTTGAAGATCTTTTCCTGTTATAAACTAATCTATATTAACATAGGCTGTGTTGTATGAGATCTGCCAGCATCCGCGGACCCAAAAAACGTCCAATTAATGTAAACTACGAACTATCCCAAAGAAGCATAACTTCTAACGCGCGTACATGAGTACACACACCTATTTTTTTACAAGTTTCAGTAGAGTAAACCAATACTTATAAAATAAAATAAGAGATATTGATATTTTTTATTGCACATTATGTTTTACATAGATAACAGGTACAAAAGTGAAAAATAAAAATATTGAAAGACAAAATATGTACATTACAATCAATGTTATAATTAATTAATATTAATATTATTATAATATTTTATTGGTATTCAATTTTTTTACAAGTTTCAACAGAAGAGTACTTAAGACATAAAAAAAAAATTGGTATTTTTATTACACTAACTAACAGATACAGAAGTACAGAAATATTTTAAAACAAAATACCCAAATACATGTATTATAAATCAATGATGCTGTATTACAGCAATTATTGAGCATAAACTAATTATATATTAAATTTAATAATACTGAATTGGAAAAAATATCTAAATAAAAAAAAAGTAAATAGCTATCAAAAATAAAAAAAAGTTAAATAAAAGAAATTTTTCTTGCTTTGGTGGTGGCAAAATTTCTAATAACTTGATCTAAATCTAATTTTCCTATCACATCGCTTTCAACGCTTAAAATTGCAAGATCAGATAATCTTTTCTGTGACATTGATGATCTTAGATAGTTTTTTTATAATTTTCAGTTTGAGAAATGAACGTTCTCCAGTTGCAACTAAATTGGAATTGTCAAATAAATTCTGAGCACTCAAAGATTTGGAAACAGATTTACCATTTTATTATTTATTAAAACATTTAGTAGTTTCAAAGGTGTCATATTATTTTTAATAAGAGTTCTACAATTTATTATTTCTTCGTAAAGTTCAATGGCCTCTATATCATTTGAACTTCCATCTTGTAGTTTTAAACTAAGATCCTTGCAACATTTCATTAAATAATCTTCAGTTAAATCGTACATGAGAAACAGAAAGTTGAAATTTTGATTTTGTTCCTGTAATTGAGTAAAACGTTCCTCAATGGATACTATTGTAGTATCCAGTACTGTATAATAAAAATTAATTTTGAAATTTTCTCGTGGATCCACTATAGACTCGTCGTCGTGCTCATAATCGGATTGTTTTTTCAGTTTACGAATCCTTGAAGACATAAATTTATCAATATTATTTTTGTCTGCCAATTCATTTGCCGCTGTAAAGAATTCTTCAAATTTCTTTTCATTGTGTCTTAAATCTTTTAAATAAGTTAATAAATTTTCAAGACTTTCCACTGATATGCTTAAGTCAATGGAAATTTGTTGTAGTAACTTACTAACTACATTTACTTTTCCTATTATTTCATACCATATTACAGTTGCTAAAATAAATCTAAAATTTGCAATTTTATTTCTCAGCCATTTACTCTGATATCGTGTATTTATATCCCTAATGGGATCATTTTCTAGCTGGGCAAGAGCATTACAAATGCCACTAAAATTATGCCTTAAAGGTCTTATAGCTTTGATTCTGCTTTCCTATCTAGTTTCACTCACTGGTTGTAAGTTTATAATATTTTTTTTTTTAAACGTCCCATCGCCATCGGTAGGCAGACGCCGAAAAATAATTGTATAATTCTTGAATTAAATTAAAATATTGTAATGTTTCAAAGTTAATTTTTGCCGCGTCATTTAAAACTAAATTGAGAGAATGAGCTGCACAGGCACGAATGTTGCTCTCGGATTCACATTTAAAATTCGTTTTTGTAAGCCAATATTTTTTCCTTTCATATTAGCACCATTATCATAAGCTCGTCCACGAAGATTTTTTATATCTAAATGCATATCTTGCACTTCCTTCGTAATTATATTAAACAAATCTTCTCCATTCGTGCTAATTAGTTTCAAAAATCTAAGGAAATGTTCGCGAATCTCAGCCTTATCTTCAGTTAAATTAACAAATCTAATTACCATCGTTAATTGTTCCACATGAGCACTGTCTGTTGTGGTGTCTAATACAATAGCAAAATATTTCGCACCCCTAATAATATTCAATAAATGTTCTTTTGTTTTATTTGCTAACAAAGATATTATTTCATTTTGGAAATGTTGCCCTAAATAATGTACGTGGCATATGCGATTTCTTCCCTTATTCTGTTCTATCCGTCTAATGTGCTCTTGCATCAGAGGATCGAATTTAGCAGTCATTTCAACAGCTTTTAAAAAATTGCCATTATTTGTTTAAAATAATGCAATGGATGAACCCCTAAGAGCTAAACAGTTATAGCACAAAAACTGTATAATTGCAATCATTCTTTAAATGACTCTATACCAATGTTTTTACTCAATTTCTGACAATCTTTGTTCTTTGTAATCGATTGTTTTACACACTTTTAAATTTTTTTCCAAAGAAACCCACATTTTATGACAATTACCATGGCTTGTTGATTTTTCACGTTTGCTTAAAACATATGATAAATGTTGCCAATCAGAAAAACCATGTTCACTAGTAAGTTGCATTTTAATTTTTTCAAATATTTTGCAGCAAAAACAAAAAACACTATCAAACTTACTTGAATATATCAGCCATTCCCAATTTATTTTGTGAGCGTATATTTGATTTTTGTAATTTTTTCAAATTTAGCAGTTTTTCTAAATTTGTTTTATAGGTCCTGTATGCGCTGTGCTCACTAATTTTAAAATAAAACTATTTATTATTTGTTCATATATGGTTTATTTTATTATTAGATAATTATTATTATACAAAAATATACATTGTTGCTGTTAACAAGTTTTACATTACGTCCATCTTATTGCATGATTAAAACCGATCTCCTGGTACACATGCCCACTCATTCCAGCGTTACATCGCTTTCCCCATCACCAATGATATCGCACACTCGTACTATCTATCTTATGGCACCGCCATCCGGACTATTAGATAATTACAGTATTAATTCAAATTATCATACCAGCAGTGCCCCCTATCCATGACTCATACAACATTAATATCGCGGTTTCTTTGAATGGTGAGTTTTACCTTGACAATCCCACCTTCTCAAATAAAAAAAATAAAAAAATAAAAAAATTTTAATATAATTTTTTTTTTAATTCAGAGTATCATAATCATCAAAAGAATCTTGCCTAAAATTACATATTCCAGCATGATACATAATAATATTAATATGTAATACATTACATAGAAACATAACGCAAAATAAAAGATAAAACAAAATGCTTTGGTTACAATAATAATACAAAATCAACAAAATATAAGTATGTACGTGTATAAGGATCTGATAAGATAAACAAATGAAAAATTCCAACGAACTAAATACCTAACTCAAGTACAAATACATTTACAAGACTTTCACACACACTGCGGTAAGAATAATCAGTTACTTGTTGTCCAATGAAACCCCGTTCCAACCGACCATCAACATAGGTTGTACATATAGTGTATTCAATGCTATTTGTATAAGCAACTCTTTGTCGTCCTTCAATAACATTTCTTTCTCACACTGGTAATGCTTCTGACCAATACATGTTACCCGTAGAATAACATATCTATTTCAAACGTATTTGTTAAAATTTCACAGGCTCAAGCTTGCATGTTATACACTTATACATGAATATGAACATAGAGCACAATATGAATAATATACATCATATACATCCTCTTGAACCTTGATTTATGACTTCATGAGTTACCAAAACAATCACTAACTCATGATAGTCATGATCACGAAAAGGCAACAAACATATACTGGAATTTTAATGGTCGTTAATTTAAAATTATATATCTTAAAATAACAAAATAAATCGATTCATCTATATTATCCCAAGAAGCGAATTCACTTCACAAATTTTATTTGAGTTTACAAAAACAGTCATTATAAAATAAAATAAATTCTGAAACGAACTTAAGTCATAATCAAATAACATTATGTACAGAATCTTACTCAAAATTGTTAAACCAACTTTAAAGATATTATTTAATTGAAACTAAAATAATAGAAATACTAGAATCAATTATTTAATGAATGTATAAAAAAAAATCGTACCTTCGTTTCAAAATATATTCAAATACATGAATCAACAATTATTATAATTTATCAGAAATTAATAAATCGTATAAGATGAATTGAACTGGTACATTCTGTAGTTTAGTTAATAATTTTTTAACATAAAGCGTATACATACACTATATAACATATTTTTATATCAACGGTAGTTCATATGACAATTTATTGAATTATTTGTCGTAATAATATTTTAATTCGGATGAATTGCGGATTCCAATATCCTTTTGATTATAAGTGGTAATTAATTTGAATAAATTATTTCCCATATTTTCAGAAAATTTGTAAGGGACATGATACAAGTGAAAAAAACTTACTCGTTTGTTTTTCAACAAAATTAGACCGATGATGAACTTTTATTAAAACAAGATCACCAACATTAAAATCCGCAATATTGTTTGAATTATCGAATCTTACTTTACGCATGTTTCCCTTTTTAACCAGATTTCCCTGGTTTTTTTTTCTTTTCTTTTTTGGAAAATACTTCTAAGTTATCTATTAAAATTTTATGAAACAAAGCTTTTTCAACTGAATTTAAAGCATCAATATCATTAACACATTTTTGAATAAAATCCAATTTTGTTTCACCTGTATCATCCCATTTGTCATATCCGATCACAGTATTATTATTATTAATATTGTATATTAGTTTATAAACAGACTGTATTTTTAAAAGATTAGATTCAAATTCATCAAATTCGAAATTTTGATTTTCGTTAACTATGGTATTGCAATCCCCATCATTTGTAACAATTAAATTGATTTTATGGTTATCTGTGAACCGTTGTTTATTAATTCCACCGACGAATGGCATTGTTATATCGACATCGGAAATTTTAAATGTAATATTTTTGCTTTGGAAATTCAAAAGGCAATCATACTCTCTCAATACATCGGCACCTATAATAACAGATGAACCTAATTTGGGCAACACATATGCATTAATAAATACTGAATACTTCTCATTTAATTTAATAGGCAAAATAGCCATACTACGTATATTATTTACTAATTTATTATTTGCCATCAAACATTTAATCCCTACAACTTTCAATTCGGTTAGATAACATTCAGTATTGTCCTTATTATCATTATATATTTGTTGTTTATTTTGACAGGATCGCCATGTGAGCGTATATTTGATTTTTGTAATTTTTTCAAATTTAGCGGTTTTTCTGAATTTGTTTTATAGGTCCTGTATGCGCTGTGCTCACTAACTTTAAAATAAAACTATTTATTATTTGTTCATATATGGTTTATTTTATTATTAGATAATCATTATTATACAAAAATATGCATTGTTGCTGTTAGCAAGTTTTACATTACGTCCATCTTATTACATGATTAAAACCCAAGGTTTGTTATATGTTTGGAGGTTCGTTCATCATACGCTTTACCGTGGACTGCAGTATAGCCAGGTCCGGACTATTTTTGTTTTTATTATGTCATTAATTTTAAAGTGAACAAAAATATTTAAATTACTTTAATGATAATATAAAATACCCGAGTCAAGTTTTCAGAAAAGAGAATAAAAAATGATTAATATGATTTTTTAAATTAAATATGAATAAAATATATGAAATATATTTATTACAGTTTGTCCTGAAAATAGATAAATATAGGTATTCAGTTATGTTACACGTGTCTGTATTCATTCTCTGTATGTCATAGAATTCGGAAATTATGAAGCATTAATGAAATACCCTGCCTTAATTTGTTAATTACGGGATAATTTGGGTTTCTCTATGTTTTTAACTCAACTGATCAGGAATAATTTTAGTCAAAAGTTCTTAGAAGTGCTACTGTGACCTTTTTTTCAGATTTTTTGGATCCACAGTTGAAAACTTCGTGGAGGAGCAAATTCTACACCACTTTGACGTTCAGTGTTTCACAAACAGGATTTTAAGATGAATAGTCATTGAATAAATCTCAGTTTCATTTTAAAAGACTTTTCTAACGATGGGAAATCATGTATGGGAAATTATATTTTCTTAGTGACGAAAAAAAAATTATTAATTTATTAGCGTTTCTCCTAGTCGTTCGAACTTAAATTTTTGGGAGATGTTTTTTAATACCAATATATACACTTTCATGCAAAATTTCGTTTATTAAAGATCACTTTTTCTATTTCACTCATTTCACCTTATCACATCCTTTTTCGGAAATCGAAAATAGTTAACGTCTTTATTTAATGTCTTATACCGTGAACTTCTGCAATTTGGCACAAAATACCGTTTACCAGGCATGAATATAAAATATATAAGAACAATATTAAATGCCGGCCCTGAAGTAACAATTTTCAAGCAGGTATTAATGAAATTAGTTAAAATAACTAAATAACTTATCTTTGGTAAAAAATAACTAATAAAATGTGAAAAATTAATAAAAATAATTATATTAAACTAAATATTATCTTATAATAACTAATAATTATTCAGAAATAATACTTTAAAATTTAAAAATGACAGTTCAGTGTTGAAGAATAAGTAACGATCAGTTGACGCTATATAAACAGCTGACTGCAGTCCAGACAGCAGAATATTTATAACACAGGCAGTATACGGATTGCATCTACCTCTAACATATGTATAAACCTTGGAGTTAGTGTTTTGTCTCGGTCTAGTTGAAATATGTAGGGTAGATGCAATGATGCTAGATTAGTGCATGCGAAGACACGATTTCAGCCCCCCCCCCGGGGTCCTCGCGCCCAAGGCTGCAGCCTAATTAGCCTAATGGTTAATCAGGCCCTGAATTTATCTGTTCAAAATCGAGCGAATAGTAGTTATTATCTTGTTTTATTTTATTGATAAAAATATCTGACAATGGTGAATACCAGTTTGTTTAAATATTCTATGGTTGAGATAAATTCTGTAGAATAAATATTTAACTTACAATGTGTGAATACGAGCATAAACCGAATATTGTGCTATAATAAATAATAGTTATTTAAAAATAACACTTTAGTATTTAAAAATGGTAGTTCATACGTTTGTAGTTCATAATTATTATATTATATAAATAGTAGTTTATAAAATTATACAGCCCGAGCACTTTCGCAATTAACTTTCCCAGCGACCGGTAATATTTTTAAAGAAAGTTTATATAAACAAATACATAAAATGATTCAACATAATTGTGAACACATATGTTCGTACCCAACAACAGGAAGGAAGATAATGAACTAAATGTACATTTAACCCCTTTAGGACTAATAACGAGCTCAGCTCGTCATAATAATTTTTAGAAAAAATTTAACTGAAGAGTGTGCATTGTCTTATAGCTCGTCCACACTACACAAACTTTTGTTTGTACAAACTTTCGCACAAACAAAAGTTTGTACAAATAGCACGTCCAAATTACACAAACTTTTGTTTGACTGAATTTTTACACAAACTTTTTATAGATAATTTTCACGAAGAATTTTTTCAACCTTCTCCCAAATTGCGTGGACTAGCTTTATAGAAGGATGGACATAATGAAACCAATATCTTCTATTTCATAGCTTTTCTTTATTAAAATTGCCAAAATATTTTCGATATGTTTAATATCATCTTCAGTGGCAGAAATTATCTAATAGATAATTTCTCGTGAAATTTATATATCCCAAAAAAAATATTGTTGTAATTTTTATAGATAATATATGTACCATAACTAGATAAAGTAGGGAAGAGGTGTGTCAGTAATAACACGGGATCAATTCAATATCTCATCACTTGGAAGTAAAATGATTTTATTGGAAACACAAGCAAACAAATAATATTATCAAATAGGTCATTTCGCTTTTTTAATCATAGTTCAAATTTTGCGAATTTTTTTTATAAAATTAAACAGTGCTGCAACAATTGTAACAAATTCAGTAGTGTCAATTGTAACATGTTACAACTGACATTCCAGTTGTTTTTACATCCACAATTTTTCTTTTTAGTATTTTAAATTTAAGGAACTGGACACATAGAGCCGAGAGTGAGTATAGCGTTTTAAATAAAGTTTAGAAACACTTACGGTTTTTAGGAATTCAAATTTTTGAGGATCAATTTTAAATTTTATGGCTAATAAAATCTTTTTTAGTTTACATTATTATTTTTCTAAATAATGCTTTGTATTAATTGTGTTAAAAATTGATGTTAAACAAAATTAAACTTTATATTTCAGGTATGAATCTAATGATAAAGGTAAACGGTTTCCATTAATAATAATTTTAAAAAAAAGAAAAATCCCTTCCATTAATGGTAATACTTTGGCAAAATCCGTTTGTTTTTTATATCGATTTTCGGTTACGGTTATCGTTAGATTCAAAGCCACCACGATTAGTTTTGCCTGTTAAAACAGTCCTTAATCTAATTCACGCTGTTTTACAAATAAAAAAATGCTACATAAAACAAAACATAAACTAGGATAGGAACCGTATTTGATAATGTATACCTGAATGTCGTTAAAAGAGTAACAGAAGGAAAAAAAATCAGACCTGTTGCCAGAAACTGTGGTATTTGTCACCTTACTCACTCAATATGTAAGGAAGAATTTTGGAAACCAAATTAATTATAATAACTAACATGTAAATTCCGCTAAATGATGAGCGTCACAACTGAACCTAAGCCCTGTAACAATTGGTCCTCTGACGGTGACGATTGTAACATTACACTTTGGTCCACATAAATGCAGTTATTTCGATTATGGATCAACACAGAATATTTTTGTCTAGCTCGTTCAAAACCTGAATGATGTGCCTATCTTGTGCTAAAAATTTAGTTTCCTGTGACTAATAAATGCAAAGTTACTAGCCTGTATATTTTTTTTTGTTACTACTGACACACCTCTCCCCTACACATTTTTTTTTTTTTTGAAGCAAATCGGCATATTTGTTAACACCTTTTACAACCTACAAAGTGTCGGTGGTAATAAATGTTTTGTAATTTATTGGTAATAAATATTTATTGTATGGTACATACGTATTCAGTATCAATATTTTTTAGAGACCATTACCCTACACTGGAATGAATCGAGAAAGGCGGGTGAATAGGGACACAAGGAAAAATGTTACTCATGAGTTTGATTTAAAAACACTAAACATAAATCGGAATAGATATCTTTCTTAAAATATAGTAGAATAATTATTTTTTCGGGTAACAACAATAACTAAGGTTGAAGTTGAATAAAAAATATTAGATCATCAATTTAAATTGACGTCTTCAAACAGTGTTACTTTTTGTTTTTAAAAACTTTTTCTAAAAACTATTTATTTTGGTGCTCTAATGAAAGAATTCTTGTTTAATCGAAATTTTAGTTATTTTGAATATCTGAAAAAGGAAGACTACAAACTTTTAATTGTTTTTATTTTTTTAAGAGAAAATAATGAAGATGTGACATTGAGATTAAGTTGGAGGTACCCAAATTTACCATAGAGAAGAAATTACATTATTTTTGTAATTTTTTTAAAAACCCGGGACATTTTCCAAAATTTTTGATTACTGTAATAAAGTGACCATTCTCGCGTAAATTTTTAATATATTAATGTTTTTTAATATATTAATTAATGTAATATTAAAGAATACGCACTCATAAAAGAAATATAAAAAAATACGGTGCAAAGCCTGAATTGGTGCCTACTCAGTCATTTTTACGGTAGTTGTCAAACTCACACGTCCATACCAACTTTTTGATGCGAGATACAAAAATCCACAAACACTGGTACAAACTTTGAACATCACGTTCACACGTACCGTTTGCCCAAACTTATGTTTGTGCAAACAATTTATTCAAACAAAAGTTTGTGTGATTTTACAAAATGTTTGCGCAAACTTCACGTCCACACGTACCATTTTGCACAAACTTGTTTGGCTGTATAGTAAAGAGCGGTCATATTGTAAATAAATTAAGCAAAGCCTACCAAACTTGCAATTATACTTATAAAGATATTAAACTTTTTATCTAAAATATTGGAATATACGGCGGTACTACAAGAGTTAAAAAAAAAGTAATAATATAAAATATTTTTTTATAAATATTTTTTTTTTCAGTATTGATCACGATCGGCCTCTGCGGCTGTTGAGATTATTTTCGGATGCCGAAAACATGGGATGTAAAGAGCTAATATATATAATTATAGTTGATGATCAACACAAACTAGACAGATAAAGTGTACATATAAAATTCGTGGTTCGTAAGTTGCAATGAACTGCAATTTACACCGCTTCTGATTTAGTCTGTTACTGTTCATCGTAAGGGTCACATTGTCCGTATATCTTTGTTTTTTCTTTTTTAATCAGCTCATGAAATTTAAACAAAAAAATATGAAATGTGTCGTATTTAAGTGTAAAAATTTTATTGAACAAAAAAATTCTCAAAATAAAGGGATGTCTTTCTTAAAATAAATTTATTTTTAATTGTTGGTTGTTACTTAAATAGGGTGGCCATGACAGTATATATTTTATTGTTTGCACTTTTATTGGGTTTTAAGTCACGGGTGACAATTTTATTTTGATTCAAATAATAAATACAGTGGACATCCAATGGTACGTACTCCGATTTTTCGTAGTGACTTTAGCGACTTAGTGGGGTTCTCCTCTCACAGATGTTATCGTTTATCTGTGTTAATGAAAATTTAGGTACCAAGCCAGAGTCAGGGTCGTAGGTAATACTGTCTGAGGGTCTCGTAGTCTCTAAGAATTTTAAAATTTTATTGCATACGTATATGCACATGTTCTGCATACGTAATATGCAAAATGCAATTGCAAAATGAGTAACGTAAATCCTAGAATATTCTAATCGCCAACTAGCAGATATATCAAAAAACAGACTTCACTATTGAATTGGTCACTAAAAATGAGACTAAGCAGCGCAATTTGACAAAAATTCTACAATGTTCTATTTGTCAACTAGCAATATTGAAAAATCAATTACACCATTTAATTGGTCGTTGAAAAAGGGGCCAAGTAGCATATTTTGATAAATGTTCTAGAATATTCTATTTGTCAACTAAAGATATTGAAAAATCTATTGCACCATTTTATTGTCCACCCAAAATTAAACTAATATAAACTAAATGTCCCACTTTGACAAACATTCTAGAATGATCTATTCGTCAACCAGAATAGAATATTCTAGAACTTTTATCAAAATGTGTTATTTCGTCTTTTTTTCGATGATCAATTAAATGGTGCAACCGATTTTTCAATATCTTTGTTAATTGGCGAACAGAACATTCTAGAATTTTTGTCAAATAGGGTATCTGACTGTATTCGAAATTTGTTTTAAATATTAAATAATTTTATGTATTACTCGTAAATATATTTAATTTTAGTAGTGGGAAATAAAAATATTCTTTAGTTACTTAAAAATTCTACTTTGAAAATGATAAATTTTTAACCTTCCAGATGTGTACCCAGTCAAATCGAGTAGTACATCAACGTGGGTAAATTGCAATGTGGCATGTGTTCAATAATTTAGATGTTTGCCGCAAAAAAGAAACAAATGTGACTGAAAATTATTGTATCTAAAGAGTTAAAGCGCGGACACATGTTTTTATTAAAAATAATTATATTTTATTATTAATTATCACACTTTAAATGTGACTGACATTTTTGATATAACAACTAATTTAACGCAATTAATTGTATTATTTATTATTATTTACTAATAATAAACCGTAAAAATATAGAATTGTTAAAAAAAAACCGTTACAAACGTGTAATAAAAGTTTTAAACAATTTTTTTTTAAATAAATATAACCATTTAACCTTTTATTTTCAGCCATTTTAAATATGTACGTCGTAAATATTCAGAGAGAATATACCACATCTACGATATATGCGATGTATACCGTGTGTATACAGAATGAATCGTGGTTTATAAACTAGGACGCACAACGTTGTAGAATATAGGTAGCTTCACACCATATTAAGATAACGCTAGACTTCAACTTTAATATAAGAATTTGTTAGCTTTAGATTATAGGTGGTGAGGTTAGTTAAGGTTAGGTTAGTTTAGTTAGTTTTAACAATATCCTTCGATTTTTGATATAAAAACTGGGTGGTGAGGTTAGTTAAGGTTAGGTTAGTTAGTTTTAACAATATACTTCGATTTTGATATAAAAAGCAGCTGGTGAGGTTGGTTAAGGTTAGGTTGGTTACTTTTAACAGTATACTTCGACTTTGATATAAAAAGCAGGTGGTGAGGTTGGTTAAGGTTAGGTTAGTTTAGTTAGTTTTAACAATATACTTGGACTCTGATATAAAAACTAGGTGGTGAGGTTGGTTTTGGTTAGGTTAGTTTAGTTAGTTTTAACAATATACTTCGACTTTGATATAAAAACTAGATGGTGAGGTTGGTTTTGGTTAGGTTAGGTTAGGTTAAATAGACAAAAATACAATAGAACCAATTCCATCCACATCGAAACAATAGTAATTATTAAATATAATGCGCTAAGTATATCCCTCAATTTACCTTCAAAAATCCACTTTCAGTTTCAAACATTTTTATCTTTTCCGAATTTTTACTCCTCATTTTCAACAATTTTACCTTCAATTCTTAATTAATATTTCTAAAATTATTTTAATCAGTCTGTATATATTTTTATTTTAGTTTCTTTTTTTCTTTAAATTTGATAAAATAGTAGATTTTTTTATGTTTGTTACCATGTTTTCTGTATTCCTGTATGTATGTATGTATAATTTATATGTATATTTTCTCTATAGTGTAGATAAGTAAAAAGTAATGTGTAATTTTTTTGGAAATAAAATACGACTTTTTATTATTTTTTTTTTATTTTTTTTTTTTGGGTGTTTTTTTTTTTAAATTTACTTCTGTTTTTCATTGTTTTGTTATTTTTGTTGCGTTCTAGTTCATAAATACTACAATAACTTTCTTTAAAAATTGTGCAATGTCATACAAATGTCAGTATTAAAAAATTTGTAAAATATTAATAAATTTGAGTTTTTGAAAATAAAAATAGGCTTCCGCGCTTTAACTTCTTACAATTAAAATTTTCCACTAGCTTTGGTTCGTTTTTACCGGTTCAAAAAAATTTTTGGGCACACATACCATACTGCAATTTTCCCATAAAAAATTAAAAAAAAGAAGTAAAAGTTGTACTGCAATTTTCCCATAAAAAATTAAAAAAAAGAAGTAAAAGTTGTATTTCATTTCCAAAAAAATTACACATTACTTTTTACTTATCTACACTATAGAGAAAATATACATATAAATTATACATACATACATACAGGAATACAGAAAACATGGTAACAAACCCAAAAAAAAAGTTACTGTTTTATCAAATTTAAAGAAAAAAAAGAAACTAAAATAAAAATATATACAGACTGATTAAAATAATTTTAGAAATATTAATTAAGAATTGAAAGTAAAATTGTTGAAAATGAGGAGTAAAAATTTGGAAAAGATAAAAATCTTTGAAACCGAAAGTGAATTTTTGAAGGTAAATTGGGGGATATATTTAGCGCATTATATTTAATAATTACTATTGTTTGGATGTGGATGGAATTGGTTCTATGGATGTGGATGGAATTGGTTCTTTGTCTGTATTTTTGTCTGTTTTGTCAATGTATGTAATATTTTTAACTATTTCCCCAAAGAATTCTATTTCATTTTTTTTGGTCATTCTACAGTGTTTGTCAAATATATAATGCGCTAAATATGACGCATACAAACGTTTACGTCTGGAACTCGACGGCATTGTGGACTTAACTGCATTCCACAATGACTCCACATTGTTTGTTTGCGCCCCCGTTACGGGATCCTTAAAATGGAGACTATGGTTCACAGTGAGGTGTTCATACCCTTCTTTCTGGAGGTATAAATACCCTTTCCAACAATCAGAAATGATGGTGGTTCCAGGTAGAATCCATTTCTTAATTAAATTAACAAGGGTATTTTCATCCCTGGATTCTACTGGAACCATGAACACCCGACCGGACTGTCTCTCAATATCTCCAAAAATCCACTGTCCCTCTACGTGCTTACCTCTGTAATATTTTCTTTTTCCAAATTTAGACTCGTCGATTTCAACAATTTTACCTTCGCCGCCAATGGGTTCGGCATGATCCATGTACCATTCCAGCATCGCCTACAAGGAAAAATAAATAAAAATTAGTACCGAATGAATTAATAAACGAATTACAAAAGAAAAAAAAAATGAAAAATTTCGTACCTCTTGAACAAAATTGACCCAATCGCTAACTGTATGAATGCTTAAATTTAATTCTTTGGCGATGCGCCGCATATTTCCTAACTTACAAATAATTGCATAAGTTAATAAAATTATTGTTCGCAATGATAGTTTACTTTGGCTAAACCATGTTCCATTCCGCACACCAATGGTATTCCGACATGGGAATGCTTTTTTATTAGATTTTTTTAATTTGCCATAACAAGTCCATCGTGGATTGCCTTTTCTGCAATAAGAAACGAAAGTAATTAACACAATTGTATTGAAATATTATTTGTTAATAATAATTGGATAATACTTACACGTAAGTGATTTTCATTTTTGAATTACACCTTTGACATTGTTTTTCCTTAAATTTGATTTGATTAAATCTGATTTTTTTTCCTTCTGTTACTCTTTTAACGACATTCAGGTATACATTATCAAATACGGTTCCTATCCTAGTTTATGTTTTGTTTTATGTAGCATTTTTTTATTTGTAAAACAGCGTGAATTAGATTAAGGACTGTTTTAACAGGCAAAACTAATCGTGGTGGCTTTGAATCTAACGATAACCGTAACCGAAAATCGATATAAAAAACAAACGGATTTTGCCAAAGTATTACCATTAATGGAAGGTATTTTTCTTTTTTTTAAAATTATTACTAATGGAAACCGTTTACCTTTATCATTAGATTCATACCTGAAATATAAAGTTTAATTTTGTTTAACATAAATTTTTAACACAATTAATACAAAGCATTATTTAGAAAAATAATAATGTAAACTAAAAAAGATTTTATTAGCCATAAAATTTAAAATTAATCCTCAAAAATTTGAATTCCCAAAAACCGTAAGTGTTTCTAAACTTTATTTAAAACGCTATACTCACTCTCGGCTCTATGTGCCCAGTTCCTTAAATTTAAAATACTAAAAAGAAAAATTGTGGATGTAAAAACTACTGGAATGTCAGTTGTAACATGTTACAATTGACACTACTGAATTTGTTACAATTGTTGCAGCACAGTTTAATTTTATAAAAAAAATTCGCAAAATTTGAACTATGATTAAAAAAGCGAAATTACCTATTTGATAATATTATTTGTTTGCTTGTGTTTCCAATAAAATCATTTTACTTCCAAGTGATGAGATATTGAATTGACCCCGTGTTATTACTGACACACCTCTTCCCTACTTTATCTAGTTATGGTACATATATTATCTATAAAAAGTTTGTGTAAAAATTCAGTCAAACAAAAGTTTGTGTAATTTGGACGTGCTATTTGTACAAACTTTTGTTTGTGCAAAAGTTTGTACAAACAAAAGTTTGTGTAGTGTGGACGAGCTATAAGACAATGCACACTCTCCAGTTAAATTTTTTCTAAAAATTATTATGACGAGCTGAGCTCGTTATTAGTCCTAAAGGGGTTAAATGTACATTTAGTTCATTATCTTCCTTCCTGTTGTTGGGTACGTACATACGTGTTCACAATTATGTTGAATCATTTTATGTATTTGTTTATATAAACTTTCTTTAAAAATATTACCGGTCGCTGGGAAAGTTAATTGCGAAAGTGCTCGGGCTGTATAATTTTATAAACTACTATTTATATAATATAATAATTATGAACTACAAACGTATGAACTACCATTTTTAAATACTAAAGTGTTATTTTTAAATAACTATTATTTATTATAGCACAATATTCGGTTTATGCTCGTATTCACACATTGTAAGTTAAATATTTATTCTACAGAATTTATCTTAACCATAGAATATTTAAACAAACTGGTATTCACCATTGTCAGATATTTTTATCAATAAAATAAAACAAGAGAATAACTACTATTCGCTCGATTTTGAACAGATAAATTCAGGGCCTGATTAACCATTAGGCTAATTAGGCTGCAGCCTAGGGCGCGAGGACCCCGGGGAGGGGGGGGCTGAAATCGTGTCTTCGCATGCACTAATCTAGCATCATTGCATCTACCCTACATATTTCAACTAGACCGAGACAAAACACTAACTCCAAGGTTTATACATATGTTAGAGGTAGATGCAATCCGTATACTGCCTGTGTTATAAATATTCTGCTGTCTGGACTGCAGTCAGCTGTTTATATAGCGTCAACTGATCGTTACTTATTCTTCAACACTGAACTGTCATTTTTAAATTTTAAAGTATTATTTCTGAATAATTATTAGTTATTATAAGATAATATTTAGTTTAATATAATTATTTTTATTAATTTTTCACATTTTATTAGTTATTTTTTACCAAAGATAAGTTATTTAGTTATTTTAACTAATTTCATTAATACCTGCTTGAAAATTGTTACTTCAGGGCCGGCATTTAATATTGTTCTTATATATTTTATATTCATGCCTAGTAAACAGTATTTTGTGCCAAATTGCAGAAGTTCACGGTATAAGACATTAAATAAAGACGTTAACTATTTTCGATTTCCGAAAAAGGATGTGATAAGGTGAAATGAGTTAAATAGAAAAAGTGATCTTTAATAAACAAAATTTTGCATGAAAGTGTATATATTGGTATTAAAAAACATCTCCCAAAAATTTAAGTTCGAACGACTAGGAGAAACGCTAATAAATTAATAATTTTTTTTTCGTCACTAAGAAAATATAATTTCCCATACATGATTTCCCATCGTTAGAAAAGTCTTTTAAAATGAAACTGAGATTTATTCAATGACTATTCATCTTAAAATCCTGTTTGTGAAACACTGAACGTCAAAGTGGTGTAGAATTTGCTCCTCCACGAAGTTTTCAACTGTGGATCCAAAAAATCTGGAAAAAAGGTCACAGTAGCACTTCTAAGAACTTTTGACTAAAATTATTCCTGATCAGTTGAGTTAAAAACATAGAGAAACCCAAATTATCCCGTAATTAACAAATTAAGGCAGGGTATTTCATTAATGCTTCATAATTTCCGAATTCTATGACATACAGAGAATGAATACAGACACGTGTAACATAACTGAATACCTATATTTATCTATTTTCAGGACAAACTGTAATAAATATATTTCATATATTTTATTCATATTTAATTTAAAAAATCATATTAATCATTTTTTATTCTCTTTTCTGAAAACTTGACTCGGGTATTTTATATTATCATTAAAGTAATTTAAATATTTTTGTTCACTTTAAAATTAATGACATAATAAAAACAAAAATAGTCCGGACCTGGCTATACTGCAGTCCACGGTAAAGCGTATGATGAGCGAACCTCCAAACATATAACAAACCTTAACTAACTCTTTCTGCGATTAAGACGAGTTAACTTGTCCTGCAATATGGCGGCTCAAAATGCTTTAATATGTATTAGGGATGTTATGGATATCCGTAACCGTAACCGAAACTACCGGATATCCGAAATAATTACATATCCGAAACCGAAACCGTATCCGAAAATAAAAGTTTCGGATTTGTTTCGGATAATAACAGACAACTGCCATCAGAAAACTGAGGTTAAATCAAAGCAAATTTTTACTACATATATTTCCCTTGATAGATTTCCGTTGATTTGTGTTTGGCGTTCACTTTTTGGGGTAAAATTGTCCCCTTTTTTCTAAAAAAAAAATGATCACTGAGAGCAATTATCCGTAACCGTAACCGTATCCGAAACATTATCCGATATTATTATATATCCGTAACCGAAACCGAAAAAAATGTTTTTAAATATCCGTATCCGTATCCGAAATTTCATATCCATAATATCCCTAATATGTATATATTCACTGCATTCACTGGTACTGGTGCCGCCACCTGTGAGAGGTTTTTCGAAATACTGTATAAGTATGTAATCTGAGTATCAACACAAGTATAAATTTTATCAACACAGTTTATACTTTATTCCATTAGAAAGTGAACGTAATATATTAAGTAGGTTATGTAAGTTCCTCTGTACCGGCCATAAAGGTTAGACAGAAGGAGAACGATCGCTGTAGAAAACAGTGTCCCAGAAGTATGGACAAAATAAGTGAGGCGCTGCGATCGCCAAGTTGTCTCAATAAAAGCGGGCTGTTGTGCGCTAATTTGAAATGATCTGTCAAGTTTAATATAAGTGTATATAATATCATACAAACAAAAAAAAGAAAATAACGAAATTATTATTAATTATTATTATTATTATTTATTAATAAATAAATTATAAATTATTTATTTATCAATTATTATTTATTTATTATTATTATAACAGCTAACTTCGCAGATACTACTTACCGACGGCAGCGCGGCTGGTGGCTGAAAAATGAATTATAAATTCTACAAATTTTCAGGGACAGGCGGGCTAATGCTTCAGCACGTAGCGATCGTTCTCCTTCTCTCTAACCTCCATGGTACCGGTCTAGGATACGTACATAATATAGTACATATAATTATTATGATTATTATGATTTATGACAATGATTAGGTATGACGCAATACGAAATAATTATGTTTATGTACATCGAACTCACAGAACACTAGAAGCCAACTAATATAAAAAAAGTGTAATTGGCTTGGAGTCATTTTGAAATGTGTCACAGCTTAAGGCATTAGTCAGTCCGTGTCCGTCGTCGAACCCACAGTGCATTATATTTACATTGTTACCATTGTTGGTTGAACACGTTGAACAGCTCTCTCTGGTAATACGTGTATTGCGGTAGTGTGCGTAAATACGCATACTACTAAAAAACACCAAACTAATAAACTGCAAACAGTGTGTATCTACACAAATAGAGTGGAGAGATTTACGTCATAAACTCATTACAAGTGGAACAGAGACGTAGACAATCTAGTTTGACCCCTTGATCGAACTTAATTGGGCTTATTGGTTAATTTTTTTCTGATAAATTTCCATATTTTTTGCCTTTGTTAACTTGGATGTAAATCATTTCTAGAGATATATATGAAGAAACAAAAATTAGAATTAGATTTTTCAAGGAAGTAGGGATTATTTTATACGTATTTTGTTTCTCAAAAAACTTCACAGAATTTTTTTTTTTAGAATTTTACATATAAAACAAAATGTCATCGTTTTTTAACATGATTTATCAACAATTTAAACAGACATTCATATGAAAACAATTATAGAAATTAACTTACGAAAACGACAAAAGTCACGGAAACAAGAAACTTCGATAAAATTCTTCAGTTGATTACGAATTACGATGTTGGTGGTGATGATTAAAAATAGAGTGCGAAAATGAAACTGCTGAAGGTATGTACAATTCATTCTGAGCGAAATAAATACGCGGAAAATTTTTTTACGCAAACCCAATGGTGGTTATATAAAAAAGTGCTTTAAGACGCTCGTCTAACCAGTAATTTTGTGAAACACTTAATTTAACGCATAATTAATGGCGTTTATCTATCGCTCATGTAGCGGAAATTCAGTTTTAAAAACGCGGCATTAATTTTCGCTCAAAATTGACGTTAAAAAACATTTCTATGGATGTACACTTGATAAAATTTTTTTAGCAGTTTTTGTATATTTCATTTGTATTCTGTGTAGTTTCTTGTGAATTTTTTTAGAATAAAATAATTTTTTATGTTTTTCTTTTTTTTTTATTTGCATTTTTACCTGTTATTTTAAAAACAAATATAAGGTCATAGATATGTACGTAGATACATTAAATACATCTTTAAAAATTTACCAGTAACAAAGTTTTGTTACTGGTTTTTATTTTGCAAATTACTAGGGTAAGTAATTTTTTAACATTTGCAGCACTGAACTGCTATCTTTAACCTTATTTATGGTACTTGTTACTGGCAGCAAAAAGTCGGCATTTCGAGTTAAAATTTTTTCTCCATATGCTGTCTCTAAAGGGACTAAACTAAATGCGCTTGGGAGTCCCTGATTTTAATAATAAATTTTAAAAAGCGCGCGTAAAACAAACACTGATTTGTCACTCGGATCGGTCGGTGGTCGAGCGAGTGAGTGAGCTGACAACAGCGCAGCTCGCCGCGCGCAATGAAACACATCAACGATGTGCGGGAAGTCCCCGGTGGTTAATAGTTAGTATGGTTAGTATACCTAGTATACTTTGCCGCGCTTCATTCATTTGTCTTATCTCTTTCGAAATTGTCGTTCGTTCATCATACCACGCGCTCACGTATATTTGTTCTTGATGATTGATATTTACTGTCCTTTCCTTAGTGTTTCCGTGTTTTTTTTTTTAAGACTGAGTGGTAATGAAAGTAGTTCGACAGTAAAAAAGCCAAGTGGAGCAGAATACAGAAAAAAAGCAAAAGAAAAGGAAAAGAAAATAGAAAACATTTTAAAACATACTCGTAAACTAGAAACATTTTTTACGAGCTCTGCAGAAAGAAATGAAACGGTGACGAATGCTGCACTATTGCCAGTGATTTCTTGCCCTTGTCCCTCTACCGCGGATTGTTCTTACGTTTCTCCGCCCAATACTAGCCTTATAGTAGCGACGACGCCGACAATCTACAATGAAGACGAAATTCTAATAGAAGAAAAGCCGTCTATTCCATCAAATGACCCTGCACTGTGGCAAGTAAATGATGAATTTCGAGATTATATTGTTAAAAATGGACTACAACAAAACGAAGAATTAAATTTTTCCAGATCAGAAAGGCAGTATAAAAATCAAAAAAGATTTCTATCTAAAAATATGTTTGAGAAAAAGCTTGTTAAATGCGAAATTGTGAAAAGAAACTGGTTAGTATACTCAGAATCCACAGGTCACGTGTTTTGTGGTCCTTGCAAATTATATGGAGGAACATCCGTATTTGCCAAAAGTGGATTTAATGACTGGAAAAATTCTAACTTAATAACTGATCATGACAATTCTCCGGATCATCGTAAATGTTTGGGATAATATGTATGTAGAGGTAAACTTTTACAACGATTGGATACCCAAATAGTCAAACAATATAATGAAGAAATAACTTATTGGCGAAATGTATAACTACGAGTAATAGAAACAATTCAGTTTTTAGCTTCTCGTGGGCTTCCATTTCACGGTCAAAATGAAATTATTGGATCTGCACTAAACGGAAATTTTCTTGGCTGTATTGAGCTTATATCTAAATTTGATCCTTTCATGGCTGAACATTTGGTGAGATTTTGACAAAAAGGCAGAGGTTCTCCATCGTACTTGTCATCCTCTATAATCGATGAATTTATTTTACTTCCCGCTGACGAAGTTCGACTTTCGATTATTTCGACATTTATAATTCGTTATATTTTGCCTGACGGAGGACCTGTCGAACGCTTTGTCACATTTTTATCCAATTGCGGTCATAAAGGTGAAGACATGGAGAAGGCTGTTCTTGCGACAATTGATAAAACTTTGGAACTTGATATTAAAGACTGTCGTGGTCAAAGTTATGATAATGCTAGCAATATGTCTGGTCAATACAAAGGTCTTCAGTCAAGAATTAAAGCTCTAAATTCTTTGGCTACTTTTGTTCCTTGTGCAGCGCATTTTCTCCAACTCGTGGGATCGGCTGCCGCGGAAAGTAGTGACAAGTCAGCTGCTTTTTTTACATTGGAACAACAACTATACAATTTTTTTTCTGGATCTACAAGCAGATGGCAAATTTTGTTATCAAAATTGGATGAAAAATCGACGGTACTTAAAAATCTATCAAAAACTCGATGGAGTGCGCGAGCAGATGCAAGCAAAGCCTTATACAGTTCATACAAACAAATTCTGGAAGCATCAAACTCTATTTGCGAAGATGAAAATCAAAGCAAAGAGACCAAAATAAAAGCGAAAGCAATATTAGAGAAAATTAAAACTCTAGAAATTACAATAATGTTGTGCTTTTGGAACTCTGTGCTCGTAAAGTTTCAAATCGTTAGTGCACAGCTACAAGCAAGTTCTGTTGATTTACATGCTTATCTTGATACGTTGCGTGACGAAAAAGAGTTCGAAAATTTTGAGTCAGAGGCAATCAAGAGATGCGAAGTGACCACATACAAAAAAGATGTAAGAAGAAGAAAGAAACCAAAATTTCATTTTGATGAAGTTAAAACGCGGCACATTGAGTTAGAAGGGAGACGATCTTTCATCGTTGATAATTATTATGCAGCTATTGATTGTCTTACAGTGCACTTAAAAAACCGGCAAATTATTTATAATACAATAAACACAAAGTTTGGTTTTGTAATGAACACCCTGTAATTCTTTAATCGGTACATTTGCAGATGTGTAATTAATTTAAGACGCAAAAACCGAAACCGCTTCTTGGAAACAAAATGTCTTTAAAACATGAAATGAAATACAAAATCAATAACGGAAATGATAGTCTGGATTACTCGCTGATAGAAACCGTAAATTAAGTTTATATTAACCGTGTACTCATTTAAGTATGGTAATGATTTGTATTAATTCGACGAACGCAATTACCTTGAATTAATTGTCTTAAGTGTTAAAAAAATGTCACGTAGACGTGCCAAAGGCACAAAATAAGTTGAGAGTTATTGATTCAAAAAAGACAGTTTAGTTCCATCCGCCCAGAGCAAAGTTCAAAGTCTTGGTCTGTCCGTATTATTGCATAACAATTAATTACAATTCAAAAGGGGTGCATTGTTAAAGTTGAAAAATATATAACTTATTGTTGAGTAGTAAATTTTCTGTAATTTGTGTAAATCAGAGTGCCAGTTCTCCAACATTCAAAAGGAAAGATGTTCTGCAGTTGCCGAATTCTACGAATGTAAGTAAAAATTTCAGTTATTTATAATTGTATTTTCATTTTTTATTTACTTTTTATGTTTATAAAAGTTCAATTATTTTGGAATAACTTTATGATTTGCTCTGTTTGTTTTTAAAAGTAAGCAATACTAATTCCGAGATTTTATGTGAGATGTTTCAATTATTATTAAGGTACCACAAGTTTTGTTAAGCAAAGTGTAAAATTGTTTTAAACTTCATTACTGAATAAACTAAATTTTGTTTTAAGTGAAACACTTCAGTTTATTTTAGGTAAACCCCTTTTCAACCAAACTCATCCCCAGTGAAAATTTAAATATATTACAGTTTCTTATGGAAACTGCATGAACTAGACGACAGTGAATTTATTAGAAGCAAAGCAAAGGAGTTAAAACAACTATATGCCACTGATTTAGAAGAAACCTTTGCAGAAGAATGTGTCCATTTGCCGCAGTTTTTGAAATCTGACATCGAGGCCGAGCATTCTGTTTCTGCCAGAACTCCAAAGGGTTTGTTGCAGTTAATAAAAAGTTTTAATATTTCATGCATGTTCCCGAATGTGGAGATAATATTAAGAATTTTTTTGACAATGAGTGTTACCAACTGCAGCGGCGAACGATCTTTTTCAGCACTTAAAAGAGTAAAAAATTGCTTGCGCTCCACATTCCACCAGCAAAAACTTGCAGCGCTCTCGCTACTGTACATAAAAAGTGATTTTTTACAAACTGTTAAATTTGAAAAAATTGTGGAAAAATTTGCAAACGCTAAAGCACAAAAAAGGACTTTGGTATAATAATTACTTAATTACTATAATTTTCAAATAAATCATTAATCAGTTACAAAAATGTTTCACTTGTATGATGCTTCTCTTCTTTTTTAAAGATAACAGAAGTGTAAATATTTAAAAAATACTTAAAGTCGAAGCAACTTCACACATTAGATGACCACGCTCATGGTCAATGCCCAATGGCCGCAACAACTAAGTTGTCTATAGAAACTAAGCCAATACAAGTCATGCGGTCAAACACGACATGAGTTTGGTTTTCTACTTGGTATCCTGCAGTCACTTGTCATGATTTTGGTCGTATAATGCGTGAGGTGCTTTGCTTTTATGTACGCTCAGCTTAAAAAATGGTTTGCCACCGTAAGGCTGAATGTCGTGCAGATTAAAGGACAACGTTAGTTTCGCTTGCAGATTGATCTGAAAACTTTTATAGGTAGTATGAACCATGTTAAAATTTTCACACTAGTAAACAAAGTCAAAACTAATATACTACTTTTTAGGCCGACCGTATCACACCTGGCGGGGGCGCGTCCTCATAATTAACTTAGGGCGGTCTGAACTCTTAATCAGTCGCTGGATAAATCTTAACAGTAAAATAATTTGATAGATTATAGCTAAATATATTCACATTTTAAAAAAATATTGTTATTTTGAGGTGATTTTAGTTCTATTTTTTATAAATTAGCTTAAATAAAATGTTGAATAATTGGTATCTAATGTTTTATGTCGATTTTTTTGATGCTAAAAAAATATTTTCTGTTTATTTATAACTTTCCCCTCATCATCAGAATCGACTTCACTGATACTCAAAGTGGGGCTCGCGACTTCCAGGAGATCACAAAAACTATTTGAGAAGGTCACAGAAATAATTGTTTACAGATTACATACCCATTTTCTATACATTTCCTACTTATTTCTATATATTTCCGGGGTCTTTTGAAATTTTTGAGTACAAAGGGGGGTCGTGGACCAAGATGTTTGAGAACCACATATCTACTTCATCATGTTGATCTGATGAAGAAAATCAAGGCAAACGCCCAAAAATTTATTTCGAAAGGATTCATCCATTCGAAAAATACGACGAAACCAGCTGTTTTCTTATTTTCCACAATGTTTTTATGTTCTTCAACTAAATTCATTATCTCCTGTTCTTCTTCGATGTAATTTTTACATCGTATTTTTTTTTCCTTCAACATTTTTTTTTATTTATTTATTTCTTTGTTACATTTATTCAGGGCCGGATTTTCCTCTGTGGTCTGTGGAGGTGCCGGAGCACTTCCAAAGTTCCCGAAAAATAGAGTTGGCGAGCAAAAAAAAAAAAAAAACGAAAAGCCCTTATCGTTTCTATTCTATTCCTTAATTTTGAGATTTTATTCGATTCGGCTCTATATCTATATTATATTTATTTACATATTATTTTATTATATTATATTAGGTAGGTATTTATTTTTCAACAAAAATAAAACGTATGGTTAGCTCAATGATAAATTTTGAAATAATTTGTCAAGAAAAAGATATCTTTTTATTTATATAATTATATTTATTTAGCATACCTATGTATAACCATAGTAATCATTGTAACATAAAAAAATTGTAGATCTACCATTTCAATTACATTTAAAAATAAGCTAACCAATGGTTAGTAACCTATGGAGTTTAAAACGTTGGTGAATAATGAAAAATATATTCATAAGAATAAAATGTAATCTTTGGTTTACTATCTAAGAGATATGTCAATCTTGGTGAATATCAGCATTAATATATTTATTTAGATTAATTTTTCAAATTTTGTTAATATTTTTGTGCCAGTAGTAAGCTATCTATAAATTTAACTAATCTACGACGCCAACAGGACGGTATTTATATTTTAAAAATATAAAATTGTTTAATTAATAAATATCCGTTCCTCATCTCGTTTAAAAATTAAAATACAACATTTGAAAAATTTTGCATTCCGTACCTTTATTTGAAATAAATATAACTAACAGCTTACATCATAAATTGATCGTTTTTATTAACCCTAATTTTTTTTTGTTCACCTTATCTATGAACATAAAATCAGCGTGCGCTACAAATAAATTTAATAGAAAAGATTTTCTATAAAAAGAATAAATTATTGGCATAACGTATCCCGTGCTTTCTTGTTAGTCCTTTTATTTCAACCATAGAGAAAATTTTTTTGTCTCGAAATGCCGGACAAGAATTTATTGCCAGTGACAAGTATAGTGCGACCACGATTAGAAAAAATTGAGGGTAATAAAACTTTTAACGCTTAACACATTAATGGTTATAAGAGATTATGACAAAACAAGCAAGCAATACACTATTTTGATAATTAATGTACCGGTTACTGTTATACGGCATAAGGCACATATACTGCCTAGACCACAGAATAATCAGAAATTAACTTGCTATCTCTGTACTACTGATACCTGCGTAGACAAAAAAATCCCCTCCACTTTCCACCACTATGTTGTGTAGGTACTAGGTACACACTGTTTGTAGTGGTGTGGGTTTTATGTTTGCTTCTGTGTGTATACTAGGCTTGCGCATTTTAGTTCACTTGTAAGAGCGCTCAGTTTAGTTCATAGTTTTTTAATGAACTAGTTCGTTCTTTTAGTTCGTTAGTTCACAGTTCTGAATCAACAGTGATGAATATGAACTGCATTAATTTAGTTCTTTAGTTAGTTCCTTTTTCTGACGTTTTTATCTTAAAGATTTAAGATTTTTTTAAACTAGTAATCTTTTATTTTTGACAATTTTCCCATATCGGGAGCGAAGAATTTCGATATGAGGAAATGTCTAATAATAACAAATTTACCTGATTTTACAATGCTCATTGGTGTGTCTTTATTTTTTTATAATAGGTGTTTTAAAAAAAAAAAAGCCAAAAAACAATATGTGACAATTTTTACAAAATTATTTAAAATGTTCATTTGTATGTCTTTATTTTTGTGCGCTCTGCAACGGTAAACACTACCTTGATTTAATAGTACTTTTTACAATTATTTCGCGAACTAATGAACTTACTGAACTGAACAAACAAAGTAACTAACTGAACTACTGAACTACCAAAATAATTTAGTTCACTAGATCTTCATAGAACATAATTATATGATAAGTGATAAGCATTGATAGCTACATACCTACGATACTTACCATAGATATAATACCTACAAGTCAGTGTGTCTAATAATCCAAAAATTGAGAAAAAGAGAAGAGTGGAATTGATGATGAACTAGTTCGTTCAGATCACTTGTAAGAACGCTCTTTTGAACTAGTTCGTTCACGAACTACACAAGCCTAGTGTATACCCACACACAACTACATAACACGTATTAGCGGACAAAGCAACGTGCAGTTCAAGCAATAATGGTCTTAACAATACATAACAAACGTCGTACATTCGGTGACCGACACCGACCAACTAAATGCCTTAAGCGGTATCTGACACACTCCTGACACTCTACTATCCAGATTTTTTTATACATACCCTTAGGGCTTGGCCTACACATAGAATAAGTTTTTTTGTATACCGTAAACTGGGTTGAATCAGGGAAAGACGAGTAAATTGGGATAAAACAAAAAATGTTATTCATGAGCTTAGTTTAAAAACACTATATGTAAAACCGAACATATATCTTTATTGGCGTTCGCCAGAAAATTTTGTTAGCCTAAGTTTAGCTGGCGAAGCTTGCATCGTTACAAACCAGAGGGCTTCGATTCAAAAAATTAACATGCATTAGACAGTAAAAATCATAGAGATAATCCAATAGAGCAGGTAAGCCATCGGAAATGCGTTGGTCCAAGAAAAAGAAATAAAAGTTGATGAGTTGATCTAAATTATGCACGATATAAAGTCTACTAATGCGTACTTCAGAAATTAAGTATTTATACCGTAAAAACCATGAAAAAATATTTAAGGTGCATCAATCTTTTGATTTAGAGCCCTCTTGTTTGTAACGGTGCAAGCACCGTTAGTTAACAAATTTTTTTGACAAATGCCAGCTTTGTTAAACCATAGTAGAATAATTATGATTATTCACTATTAACCCATATCCTGTCTCTATCCACCCCTAATCGCACTACATTAGTTCCTTTATACTTAACATAGTATCTCTATTAAGCCACCTTCCGTCTCCATTCACCCCTATCCACCCCTTCGTCTATAATATTAATAATTATTGTTATTATGGCAATTATGCTGAGATTTTAATTGATATTTTCAGATACGATGTCATTTTTTGTTTCTAAAAACTTTATCTGAACTTTATCTATTTTCATGTTCTTATGAAAAAATTGCTGTTTAATCGAAATCTAAGTTGAAACACATATGAAAAAAGTACCTAAAGTTTACGGTACATTATAGCAATAAAGATTGAATCATATTTACAGACATTGAACGTCAGAGACACTCACTGTGGCAGACACGATAAAAATTTCTTATTACTTTAATGCTTTCCTTATGAGTGTATTTGTTGCAGCTATATTGTCAAAACCGTTTTATTATAATAACGCTAGTCAAATTATAAAAAAACCAAATATTGTCAACTGATGTTGTCCCTTACAATAAACCTAGTAAATTTCAGTGCTATTATAATTTCGCTAGACTCATTTAGAGGAATTGTGAAGCAAATAACAATTGGTATCAAAACTACTAAACCGATCTCAACAAAATTTAGTAGAAATATTTTATGGCTTAGAATAACTGATAGGATAAATATGTTGGGTGAAGGTTTCTGCGGGATATTAATACGAAACTAATTAGTGTAAAACTACAAAATTGATTTCAATAAAATTTAGTGAGGACACTTTTATACTTTGGAATAACCAAAAGGAAATTTGATCCCGATTAAAGGCTCCTGAGGGATACAAAATAAATTATTCAGTCAGGTCAAAATTACTGTAGCGATTTCAGTCTGATTTCATATATAAACTTATATACTTTGGAATAACTGATAGAAACATTTTTATCCCAGTTAAGAGTTCCAGTGGGACACAGACTAAATTGTTGAGTCACCTTAAAATTATTGAACGAATATCAATTAAATTTTTTTAAAAATTTAGATACATATTTATATGATATGCTTTTTAATAACTAACGGAATAATCTGTACCCCGTTTGAAAGTTCCTATCGCCTATTATTACGATAAGAAATAATATCAAAACTACTGAAACAATTTTAATCAAATTTAGTATTGGCATATACCTTAAAATAATAAATATTTGGTATACTTTTTTTACAGGTTGGAGGTTCCCGTGGGAAATGAACTACTATTTCATAAACTATTAATGTTGATTTTCTTTAGATTGTTTATTGATTGACTAAAGACTTTAGAAATAATTTTAAATTGCTCTTCCGTTTTTTTCGAGATATCGTTTTATAGGAACATGGAATTTAATGTAATTATATCAAAGCAGTTGAACTACTTTATTGTGAATTAATATGTACAATAGTTTTATCCCGGTTTTCTAAAGGAAAAACCGGACACATAAAAGATTTCAATTAAGAATATTTTTCAGTTTTTTATTATTAGCTCTAGTAAAATTGTCATTAAGGGGTAATCTAGGGTTTAAAGCTCAAATACTAATATAATCTGGTTCATATCCCTGATGAGTCTTTCGATGGCATACAAATTAAAATTCTTGTACTGTGAAGATCATCAGGATTTTCTTTTGAAATTCACATAAAAATATCTGATTTATAGCATACGTATTCCAAAATATAGAAGTATTCATATCAAATTTGACTGAAATCGAATCAGTAGCTTTGACATTAATTAGTTTCATATTCATATCCCTTAGGAACCTTCAATCGGGATACAAATTATCCCAGCAGTTATTCTAAATACAAATTAAATTTAATTTAAATCTGTTCAATAGTTTTGACATGATTGAATAATTTATTTTGTTTTCTGAGGGAACCCTTAATCAGGATGAAAATTATCCTATGTGTTGTTCCATGGGGTATAAGTATCCATGCCAAAACTGAATGAAATCGTTTCAATAATTTCGGCCTGACTGAATAATTTATTTGGTTTGCGATGGGAACCTATAATCAGAATAAACATTTCCTGTTTGTTATTCCAAAGCAAAAAGATATTCATACCAAATTTGATTGAAATCGGTTTTGTAGTTTTGATACCACTTAGTTTCGTATTCATATCCTGTAGGAACCTTCAACCAGGATATAAATTATCCTATTAATAATTCTAAACCATATAAATATCCCCACAAAATTTTATTGAAATAGACTTAGTAGTGAAGACATTGTTTATTTTAATATTCACAACCCACGGAAACTTTTAAACGAAATAAGAATTTCTTATCGGTTACTGCAAAGCATATTTATGTAAATATCTAAGCTAAATTTACTTAAAATCGATTCAGTAGTTTTTTGACATCATTAGTTTCGGATTCATATCGTGTTCACTTTTACCACACATATTTTCCTGTAAGCTGATTTGGTTATATTGCCAAAAAACATTACACTTCACAATTTCTCTAAATGAGTCTAGCGAATTTATAATAACACTAAAATTTACTAGGTGTATTGTAAGAGACAACATTAGTTCACAATATTTGGTTTTTTTATAATTTGACTAGAGTTATTATAATAAAACGGTTTTGACAATACAGCTGCAACATATTCATATGTAACGTAACGTAACCGCACAGACACGGATACACTATATGTATGAATATACTCATAAGAAAGACATTAAACAATATTAGTTTGTCGTGTCTATCATGATAGGTGCCTGTGACGTTCAGTATCTGTAGATATGAATGCAGCTTAACTCGTGCAGTAGTAGTCACAACAATGTCAGTAGTAGTCAACCGACCGTCAACGTGTTAAACATATAAATCCTTTGAAAAGTTTTATTATGCCGACTTTTTACTTGGCGTGGTCAGATTATACAATAGATAAGATTAAAAAAAAAAAGAAAGAAAATGAGAGATCCCAACATCAAAAAAAGTGACACTCTAGGAATTTGCAAAATATAAATTATGCATAATTATGTTGGGAAAACTGAACATTATTTAGAATTATACCGTATTTCGAAAAATCTGTCACAGATGGTGGCTCTTGTACCAGTAAATATATATATATATATATATATATATATATATATATATATATATATATATATATGTATATATATATATATATATATATGTATATATATATATATACATATATATATATATATATATATATATATATATATATATATATATATATATATATATATATATATTTACTGGTACAAGAGCCACCATCTGTGACAGATTTTTCGAAATTGAACATTATTTAGAATTATACCGTATTTCGAAAAATCTGTCACAGATGGTGGCTCTTGTACCAGTAAATATATATATATATATATATATATATATATATATATATATATATGTATATATATATATATATATATATATATATATATATATATATGTATATATATATATATATATATATATATATATATATATATATATATATATATATATATATATATATATATATATATATATATATTTACTGGTACAAGAGCCACCATCTGTGACAGATTTTTCGAAATACGGTATAATTCTAAATAATGTTCAGTTTTCCCAACATAATTATGCATAATTTATATTTTGCAAATTCCTAGAGTGTCACTTTTTTGATGTTGGGATCTCTCATTTTCTTTCTTTTTTTTTTTAATCTTATCTATTGTATAATCTGACCACGCCAAGTAAAAAGTCGGCATAATAAAACTTTTCAAAGGATTTGTATGTTTAACACGTTGACGGTGGGTTGGAGGTATATATGGAGGTATATATATACATATATATATATATATATATATATATATATATATATATATATATATATATATATATATGTATACATATATATATATATACATATATATATATATATATATATATATATATATATATATATATATATATATATATATATGTATATATATACTACAAATCCAATTTTACGTAGTGGTCGGTGCAAATTTAAGGGGAAATACGTAAAATCGGAAGATCAGGGGCATCGGTTGGTTTCGGGGGTTGGTAAATATTATTTATCTGAATTTATTTAAAGCAATATTATCTTAAGAGACAATTTACGGTGTCCGGAATTTTCCGAACATGGAATTTTGCGAACACATGATATTTGCGGAATTTTGCGAACAGTGAGGGTTTTTACTACCTGAGACTGACCTGACAAGACTACAGGCATATTTGAGCTGCGGAAATTTGCGTACACTTTTTTTTTTCTTTTAAAATTTGTTAAAATAGGGTAAACGCCCATTTACAGAATGACTAATTACAGTCACTCCCAAAATTATTTGGACATTTTATTAATCAATTTTGATGAATTTATTTTGATTATAAAACAACAAATCGATTTCATAGATACATTCATAAAATGTATGAAGTCTCTACACTATAAATATATATTTATTACTTTCACAGTCAACAAGAAAATTTAAAATATTTAAAAGAATTAAATACATGTGATAATTATCAGGTCACAAAATTATTTGGACACTAATTAACTATATAAAAAGAAACAGCTCATTCAAGTAAAATTAATAGTTTTAGCATTTTGTGACACGTCCTTTAGCCTTAATTACGGCTTCCAAACGTCTTGGCATTAATTTAATTAAATTTTCAGTTACAACCGGACTTATCTTCTTCCATTCTGACCTTACATAAGTAATTAATTGGTTCATATTCGAAATAAAATTTCTCCTGACTTTAATCTTTAAATAATGTCATAGATGCTCTATGCCCTATAAGTCAGGAGACTGTGGAGGTGTCTGAAGCAAATGGAGTACATTATATGATGTCCACTGTCTTACCACGTAGGAGGTATGTTTTGGATCATTGACATTTTGGAACATGTAATTATTCTGCATTCCTACTTTTTGTACACTAGCATGTAAATGTTGTTTCAGAATGCTTAAATACACAAACTTATCCATGATGCGATCTAAAACGTGCATGTTCCCTACCCAATTTGCCGCCATACATTCCTAAATCATTACGGAGCCACCTCTGTACTTAACAGTTGAAACCACATTTTTTGGATTCAGCGCATCTTTTCGTTTTCTTCACACAAATTGGGGTTTTGTTTTCTTGTGTTGAACATTTCAAATTTAGTTTCATCGGAGAAAAGAACCCCCTCCAATGTAATAATTCCTCAAATGTAATAATTTATTTTTAAATAATTTTTTCTTTATTTTTATGTTGTCCAAATAATTTTGGGAGTGACTGTATATCAGCTTGGAAAACCCGACACATTCGGTTTTTATTTATACATTTTGAATGTTGGCAAAATATAACTGACCCCCCACTGACACCGACAAAATAATGATAATATTATTTTATTACAGTACATAATAATATTAAACGGAGGAGAAATAATTCTAATTGTTAATAAATACACCATTAAAATGACAAAACGTAAAGACAAATTTAGTTATATTAGTTTGGAAATTCCAAATAATTTAAGTAATGTCGCTTAAATTTTTTGAAAAGGGAATGTTTACGCCCATTATTATCATCTATATAAGTAACACAATGAAGTAATAAGAATTAAGGGTATATTTTTAAACATTTTAAAAGAAAACTGCTTTTTGGTAAATAGGTGCTATTTATTTACTTTTTATTATCTACATCTATCATAAAACACATTCCTTACAATTTTGCCGTAATGAGTCACTCTTAAATATCAATATAAATCATGCTTATCGTCTAGCTTATCTCATTTACGTTGTAACTAGCAAAGTAATAGCAATATGGAAATCGTCTTAACCAACAGAGGCAAGCCATGTGCTTACTACAATGGATTTGTTTACCGAAAATTTCGGCATTCAAAGGAAAATATTATAACGTGGATGTGTTTGCGCCAGAAATCAACAAAATGCAAAGGAATATTGCGATCGAAAGATGGAGTGGTGCTTCAAGTGACGGATCATCAATGTGGAATACCTGATGAAGCAAGTCTAGAAGTGAAAAGACAAGTAGAAAAGGCAAAGAAGAGAGCAAGAGAAGAAACCACCAAACTATCGGAAATTTATTTAAATGAGATGGGAGATCTTCACAATAAAGGGTATGAATTCGTAACTGAAATACCGAATCCAGACAGTATGAAGAGAATGCTACGACTTCAGCGTAGTCGGGCACGAGGCAATCAAAAGGAGCCAAGGAAAAAAGAAGAAATTTTTTTGGGAGATGATATTCTGAAAATGAGAGATGGTAGTAATTTTCTTATAAAAGATGACGGGATTGAAGATCGTATTATGATTTTTAGTGGCGAAAAAGGGAAGGAAATTTTAAAAACTCACTCACTTTTTTATGGATGGTACTTTTAAAAGCTGTTGTAAGCAGTTTACCCAGCTATATACCGTCCATGCAGAGTTAGGAGGAAGTACTAACGAAACCAACGTTGTGCCCGTCGTTTTTGCCCTCCTTCCAAATAAGAAGAAGGAAACATACAAACGCCTGTTTCATCTGATTCTTGAAGTAGTTCCTCAATGGAATCCAAGAACAGTTAACATCGACTTTGAGGCAGCTTCAATTTCGGCTCTTCAAGAGGTTTTTCCATATACAAATATAAGTGGATGTTATTTTCATTTGCAAAAATGTTTGTGGAGGAAAATTCAAGACCTGGGACTAACAGAGGACTATCGCCAAGATAAAGAAATAAAAAATCATGTTCGCATGTGTGCAGCATTGGCGTTTTTGAAACCAGAAGATGTAAATGAGGAATGGTTGAAAATCCACGCGCAGGCCCCTGAAAATGAAAAAACTTACTGCTTTCTTCGACTACTTTGTAGAACAATGGCTAGAAAACGAAGATATACCAATTGCCATGTGGAATTGTTATAAAAAAAAAAAAACACCGCACAACGAATGCTGTAGAAGGTTGGCTTGATAAAATAAATTCAATAATTGGGAATCCTCATCCAAGAGTGATCGATTTGGTGGCGTGCTTGAAAAGAGAAGCCGAGCAAACAAATTACACATACATGAGACTAGAAATGAATATTGAAGGGAAGAAGAGAAAAAGAAAATATTTGAAGATAGATGAAAGAATTGAAAAAACTCTTATGTCATACGAAGAGACCGGGGACATTAGAACATTATTAAGAACAATTTCATTTATACAGAAACTAGATTAACCTAGATTTAGTAAAAATAATTTGACGACCGTTGTAAAATGCGACTATTTGACTAATTTTTGACAAGAAAAAAATTTTCTATAAATATATGATTGTAAATGTATCTGACGAGGCCTTACCGTGCTGATTTTAAACACGCCAAAATAATAATAGCTATTAGCATTTTGCCAGTCCAAAGCCTGGATAAAGTGTGATGGAAATCAGTTTGGTGATAGGAAAATGGCGCACCGTCATAAATGCTTACAGCAAGTCACGAAATTAGCAAATAAACAGGAAAATTTAACTTTTCCACATTAATTTAATCTTTAATATTTTACTAATCAATCATGCGCAAAATATTCTTTTTTTATAATAAAATTTCCTGTACACATGAGAGCATTTTATTTCATTTTTATAATATTATAAAAATTCTAAATAAAATATCTGTAAACAAACCTAATGATGCAATATACCTTATATATTTATACAAGGTACATACTGATTAAATGTCGAACTTGTCGATTGTTTTCTTTGATAATGGGTAATAACATATTTACTTGCACATTTCCTACAAAAATAATATTAAAGACATTTTGTTTAAATACGTAAAAAAGGGGTGTTCACCTTATTTTGCTATATTCTAAGTGGAAGTGTAAAAAACTAAAAGTGTTCGCAAAATTCCGCTATTCAAATATGTAGGTAATAGTGATGGAGAACTATCGATAGCCCCGACTATCGATAGTTCTGACTATCGATAGTCCCGACTATCGATAGTTACGATAGTCGTGAAACTATCGATAGTTATCGATAGTTTTTGATACCCAAGTTGGGCGGCATTTAGATAGCCGGCGAGCAAAAAAAAAAAAGAAAAAGGTCGCCGGTTTTACGCTGGGGCGGTATTATTCCTTTTTGCCCGGAATTTCCCTTAAAATGGTTGTTTTTATATCTCTGGCTATAATTTCTACGAAATTTTTATTATCTTTAGTATTTATAAGTAAACGAAATGACTGAAAAAATGTATCGAAAACTATCGATAGTAAAAAAAATATCGATAGTTTTCGATAGTCAAAACTATCGATAGTTATCGATAGTGCTATCGATAGTTCTCCACCACTAGTAGGTAATCTAACCCGGTCAGTCTCAGGTAATAAAAATCATAACTGTTCGCAAAATTCCGCTGTTCGGAAATTTACGTGTACGCAATATTCCGGCATTCCAATTTACACCTAAAATTCGGTTGTGTAGACAAAGGAAATCGAATGGTATACTTATGAATCTGAGTGACAACTTTTAGAAAACTATCGAAAAATCAACTTCACTATCGCATTCATCAGTGTAAAAGACGCCAAATAGTGGAAGCTGACAAAAGTTCTAGAATATTCTACTCGTGAACTAGCAAAGATACCAAAAAACAAACTTCACTATTGAACTGGGCACCAAAAATTAGATTAAGCAGCACATTTTGACAAAAATTCTAGAATGTTCTATTCGTTAACTAACAAAGATATCGAAAAATCGACTGCACCATTTAATTGGTCATCGAATGAAAAACGGAATAGCGCATTTTGATAAATGTTCTAGAATATTCTATTCGTCAAATAGCAAATATTGTTTGTCAAAATCGGACATTTGGATTGCATTTGTTTAATTTCGATTGGACAATTAAGTGGTGCAGTAGATTTTCCAATATCTTTGTTAGTTGACAAATAGAATATTCTAGAACATTTCTCAAAATGTATTATTTGGTCTCGTTTTTGGTAGCCAATTCAATGGCGACGTCTGTTTTTGAATATCTTTGCTAGCTGACGAATAGAATATTCCAGAACTTTTGCCAAAATGTGTAATTTGACCCCTTTTTCAATGAACAATTAAATGGTACGATTGATTTTTCAATATCTTTGCTAGTTGACAAATAGAACATTCTAGAATTTTTGTCAAACTACACGTTTAATCTCATTTTCAATGACCAATTCAACGGTGAAGTCTGTTTTTTGATATCTCTGCTAATTGACGATTAGAATATTCTAGAATTTTACGTTACTTATTTTGCATTTGCATTTTGCATATTACGTATACAGAATATGGGCATATATATCTGCAGTGAAATTTTAAAATTTTTAAAAGGTATGAGACGGTTAAAGGGCGGTCACATATTTTTGTTAAAAATAATTACGTTTTTTTTTTTTTATTAAATATTACATTTTAAATGTTACATTCTTGATATACCGTAGGGTGGGATGAATCGGGACAGGCGGGTGAATAGGGACAAAACGAAAAATATGATTCATGAACTTAATTTAAAAATACTAAATGTAAATGCGAACATATATCTTACTAAAATTATAGTATAATCATTATTCTTTCGGGTAACAATAGTGACTAAGCTTGAAGTTGAATAAAAAATATTAAAAATTGAGTTTAGATTGACGTCTTCAAACAGTGCTATTTTTTGTTCCTTAAAACTTTATCTTAAAATTATTTATTTCGGTGCTCTTATGAATAAATTGTTGTTTAATCGAAAATTTAATTATTTGGAACATATCTGAAAAAAGAAGACTGCAGATTTTTATTTGTTTTTAATTTTTTTAAGAGGAAATAATGAGGACTTGAGATTTGGAGGTTAGATTTGAAAGTTGGAAGTTAATAGGGGGGTCAATCCATATCAAGTGATCCAAAGACAATTACCTTACTATTTTATATTAACCTAAGACTTTGTCCTCTGGTTATACTAGCTGAAAGAAGAAAGAAACCAAAAGATTTTGTTTTTATCTCAGGTACTTTTTTATTAAACAATTTTTTAAATTGTGAAAAATGTAAAATTTAGGCCCACATTGTTCTACGTTTCTAGCTATATCTCGGCTTAGGATAAAGATACATTTTGGAACAAAATACCATTTTTTTTAAAAAAATTTATAAACTTTAAAATGATATGCAACAAGCTAATTTCAAAAAAAATTATAACCTTTAATTTTTCAACTTAAGTTTTGAAAATTTGATTCCAAAAAATAATATGTCAAGTCTTTTTGAAATTTTTTTAGGTAATTACTTAAGTATTGATCTACAAACAAAATTTTAAGTTGGGATCTTATTGGGATCATATTTAAAAAAAAATGTTTCTCCTAAAAACACTCCCAAAAGTTATTATAATTTCTACTATCCTTTTTCAATATATTAGATAGTAGATCTTGTGAGAGATAGCTATATTACGAGTTTGTTTAAAACTAAATTTATGTGGATGAGCCATTTCCAGCTGTCGTTTTTTTTCACCAAAACTATGGTTCTTTTTTTGAAGCAAGTATTTACGTTGTATACCACTGAAAATTATGACCACCATGATAAAAATCCAATATAAGCAATTTATAAGAGTGTGATAACAACACTTTAATGTAGTGGTATCTTTTTATACCCCTGACTCAAAGTTAGTATTCCTTTAAGAAATATGTCTTGTTATTTATTAGATAAAGATAAAACATACTATAGAAATTCAAATGACTACTGCTGTTTTTTTCTGTAATGATAATTTAATTTTTTAAACAACTTTTTGAGTTGTATTTCTATACATTTCTATGGTTGAAAGAATTTCTAGTAATTATAATTTTCCTTTATTTTTTATTTTATTTTTTAATTTTTTTAAACTTATGCAGTTTTGAAAAAACGGTACTCAATTTTGTATACGAAATAAATTGCAGGTATAAATGTATATGTATTACTATGTTGAACTACAAACACCCTTACCTTACACTCTTGCCGTTATTTATTAACACAAAATCAAATTTTATTACACATCATAAAATTATATGCATTTATCTTTGTTAGTAATCACGACTTAACAATCAACAGCCACGACCTAACAATGCTTGTTTGCTCTGGTAGAGCTGATGTACGACTAGCCATCTTAAGCTGTGATAGACTAACAAATGACTCCAAGCAATCTATACTTTTAGCGAATTTCTAGAATGGAAATTCAGCTATTACAGCCACTGTCATGGCGCGACTTGAGCCCGGGACTATGGCAGAAATTTGTTTTGAGGTCCTTAGAAACCGAAAATAATATTCACAAAAATTATATATATATATATATATATATATATATATATATATATATATATATATATATATATATATAATTAAGTGTTAATTGTTAAAACTAATAAAAATTTTATTTTAATTGTTTCACAAATACGGATTACAATTTAATTGTTACAAGTTAATTGTATAACTTCTCAGAGAAGACTTCCAAGAGCAAGTTTGTTTTACTGCTTTTATATCGATCGAAGTGATTAAACATCACGTAGATCGATTCATGTGAATTTGAGTCAGCTTTTCTTTTGTTTTAAGCGGCTTGCTGATGAAAGCGTTCGTGCTAATTACAAGGTTATGAAATAATAATAAAATGCAAAATAAAGAATTATTAATTGCTGATATAAAGATATGTGATTCTAAAGTAAACAATAGTTTATAATGTACTAGTGAATAAGGTGGATATGTAACTCCTCCCTCCTAAGAATGAAGCTATGACCAAAGGAGCTTAGCTTCTTTTGCTGTAGCGGAGTCCGGGATGAATTTGACCGTTGTGTTGGTTGTCTTCTTGGTTTTTCTTTTGATGAACCATGTTGTGATCAGACTTAGTGATAAAATTGAGATGATTACATAAATAGTTGATGTGTGAATTGTTCCATGTGTTTTTATTTCTTCAATTTGTTCTCTGTTTTCGATGTGGTATTGGTTTAGTTTTTGTAGATCTATGCGTTGTTCTAACTTTGTTTCATTTAGTTGAAGATTGTGTAGTGGCAGGACGTGGAACACTTCTGGGTGTGTGTGTATTGAATATTTTGATAGTTCAGGTTATTGAAGTAGATGAGCGCTGTCTCATTTAGATTTATATTCTTGATTCCTTCGCAGGTGGAAGATATTTCCAGGTTGAAGGCGTTTTTAATTATGATGTGTTGATCGGTTAATTTTTTGATTTCTGTACGGTTTCCTGCTTCCTGGTATGTGAAATTGCCTGGGAGTCCTCGTAGAATCCATTTAAAGCATTTGTCATTTCTTAATTTAACTGGTTCGTTGTTTGGGCAGATGAACAGATTCTCTATTTTTGGGCACTCTGTTTTCGTGAAAATGGTCTGGTGCTCATTTATAAGGTTGTATGGGTAATTGATTTTAATGATTTTGTTATGTATTGTTGGGATTGGTTCGATTAGGTTATATTGGAAATTATGTTTTTGGAATTGGGGGATTAGGACATTAAATATTATGTTTGTGTGATTGTAATAGGTTTGTGAGGTAAGTAATTAATATATTTGCTCTAAGGAGTCCTTGTTTGGAGAGGATTTTATATGCATGTTCTAATTCTTCGGGTATTAGGATATTTTTGGGTATTATATTGAATTTGGCTAAATTTACCGACTCGGCGATATCGTTAAGATGTGAACAATTCTATATTATATAATAGTTGATAAATGTACTGGAAGTATTTGTAGTTATTATCCTCGTCTTTAACTTTGTTTTGGACTTCAGTTCCCAGGGTACTTAAAAATTGATTTATCATCTTTTGTTGTGAATTTATATGATCTGTGATGTTATTAAATCTTTCGATCATTTGTTCGTTAATTTTTACTTGTTTATTACTTTGAGATATTAGGTTATGTTGATTTAATTTTAGATTTTCAATTTCTTTGTTAATTGCATAATTATTATCCATATTCCCTGTTATAGTTTTTATGACTGATCCTAGTCCGTCTATAAGTCCTCGTTTAATGATTCGCCTTGGGTAAATGGTTTTAAATGTGTTTTATAATTGTTTGTATTTAGCTTTAATTATTTCATTTAGGTTAGTTGCTTTTCTATGGGTTTTGATTATTTCTAGTGAGTTTTGAATATTGTTTATGTTTTCTTTGTATTTTTCTAGTTCGATAATATGCAAGTATTTGTAGTATTTTTCAATAACTTTTCCGGTTTCTAAGTTAATCGCGAGAAGTCCCGGGTTGTTGGTCAGATCTTGGATTTCTATTTTCTGTGTTTCCGTCAGTCGTATTATTAATAGGAGAGTGATTAGGATGCTGAACCTGTAACATGCGAGGGGGTCGCTTTAGTTTTTGTTTTGGTATTTTTCTATCTTTGTTATCTTTGATAGTGGTTTTATAATTAGATTTGACTGTAATTTGTTTGAATTTGGGATGCAATTTATTGTTATGCTTGTTTTCAGTGAAGTAAGCTTTTTGATTTGGTTGATAGTCTATTGGGGGTTCTCGATTTCTATTTAGCTTTTCTAATTTTCTCTCTTTTTGTTCCCTAATCTTCTCGTTTACCTCGTTAAATAATTGCTCTTTTTTATCTGGAATGTCTCTTAGTTCGGGTCTTAGAACGATATTATATTTTCGACCGAAAAATAATTCGAACGGTGTATACTTTGTGACAGAGTGTATTGTGTTGTTATACGTAAATACAGCCTGTGTCATTTTCGAATCTGTGCTTCCTTGTTTGTTTTGTGAGTGGACTATTCTGTAATACTCGAGTAATGTTGAATGGAACCTTTCTATTGGTGAGTTAGAGTTGGAGCTTCTAACTGCTGTTATATGTAGGTTTATGTTATAGTGATTACAAAATTCTCTAAATCGCAAAGAGTCAAACCCTTTTTCGAAATCTGCGACAAGGAATTCGGGTTGTCCGTAACTGGCAATGAATCGTGCTAGAGCTTCGATTAAGTCGTTACTGTTCCTAGTTTCAATTACGTAAACTTGGGCGAATTCGGAAAATTTATCTATGATTGTGAAGAAGGGATTTTTGTCGACATAAAATATGTCACAATGACAGATTTGTAGTGGTCTAATGGGTGTTTGTGTAAATTCGAATTTTTGTTTAGGGGGATGACGATCATATTTGTTTTCATTGCACAGTTTGCAGTTATTAATGAAAAAGGTAACTTTTGATTTTAAATTTGGGAAGTAATGTTGTCGCCTAATATGATTAAAGGTCTCATTGATACCTCTATGTGATGTGTTATGATACTGTTTAATTATTTGATGTTGTTCTTCGTCATCTTCGACGTCAGTTAAGATTTGAGTACATCTGATAATTTTAAACTGTTTCCCTTGTGAAAAGTATTGATTGTAAATATTTTGTAATTTATTGAAACTTTCATCGTCGGAGCAGTATACAGCAACTAAGCGTTTTGATGGTAGATATTGCTTGAAAATTTCTATTAGCATTCGATCATCGAATTCGGGTGCGTTAAAAGTTTGTCTGCGTTTTGTTTTGAATAAGATTCGTAATAGTCTTTTAGCTCTACCAGGTGTTGGAGATATTATGATTTGTTCTTTGAAATCGTTCAATGGGCTTTCGGATATCCTAATAAAGGAGTCGTCGTCTTCGTTACCGCTATGTGCTGAGTTAGTTGTTACGCTATTGGTTGAGTCGATGCTACTGTCTTCTAATTTGTTAGCTTCTATTTTTACACGGGAGAGGGCGTCCGCGTTTGTGTTGTATTTCCCTGCTTTGTGAATTATTTGATATTCGTATTCCTCTAGTTTAAGGCGCCAACGAACTAACTTACTCTTCGGTTCTTTTAAAGACATGAGCCATTCTAGTGGTTTGTGATCAGTGATTATTTTGAATTTTCTACCGAATAAGTATGGTCTGAAATAGCGACAAGCCCAAACTATTGCTAATAGTTCCTTTTCTATCGTTGACTAGTTTTGTTCACTTTTTGCTAGTGTTCGGGATGCATAGCAGATGGGTCTGTCTTTACCTATTAGGCATTGTGAGGGAACCGGGCCTATAGCAAAATTACTTGCGTCTGTTGTAAGAATAAATTCTTTGGAAAAGTCCGGGTAAGCTAGTATCGGATCATGAGTTAGTAAGTCCTTACATTTTTCGAAGCATCTTACATATTCTGGTGTGATCTTTATGTCTTCGCCTTTGCGTAGACAAGCTGTCATTGGCTTGGTTAGCTTAGCGAAGACCTTAATAAATTTTCTATAATAACCTAGTAATTCCAAAAAGCTTTTTATTTCTTTTTGAGTTTTAGGTATTGGGAACTTCGTGATGGCTTTAATTTTGTCTGGATTGGGTTTGATGCCATGCTCAGAAACTATGTGTCCAAGGAATGCGATTTCCTTGTGAAGGAATTCGCTTTTATCCAGCTGAACCTTCAAGTTGGCTTGTTTCAATCTTTCGAATACGCGACTTAAGTTTTCTAGATGTTCCTGTAGCGATGTTGAGAATACAATTATGTCGTCCATGTAGACAAGACATATTGTACCTTGGAGTTCTTTTAGGATATTATCCATCACTCTTTGGAATGTTGATGGTGTGTTTTTCAAACCAAAGGGCATGCGGACGTATTCGTAATGCCCATTTTCGGCTGTGAAAGCTGTTTTTTCAATATCGCGAGGGTGGACTTCGATTTGATGGAATCCACTAACCAAATCGAGGGTAGTAAAATACATACACTTTCCTAGTTTATCTAGTATGTCCGATATATTAGGGAGTGGGTACTTATCGTCTATTGTTTTATCATTGAGTTTCCGGTAGTCGACAACTAAACGCCACTTTTGTTTCCCGCTAGCGTCGAGCTTTTTAGGTACTATCCAGATCGGAGAGGACCATGGAGAGTAGCTTGGTCTAATTATTCCTTGCTCGAGCATTTTGTTGATTTGTCGTTTGACCTCGTCTTTATGGATGTACGGGTAACGATATGATTTTGAATAGACGGGAAGTTCTTCTTTGGTTTTAATTTCGTGTTTGATTTGGTTTGTGAAGGAAAGATCTTGGCCTTCTTTAAAGAATACATCTTCGAACTGTTTGCACAGCTTAACTATAGCCTTTTTTTCTTCATTATTTAGGTGGTTAATTCTGATTAAGCTTTCTATTGAGGGTAGGTTATTATCAACGCTATTATTAATTTGATGAGAATTGAACTCTATCATTTCGTGTGCTAGTAATTCGGCTCTTAGGGGTTGCTCTATATAAAATTTCTGATTTTCGTCCGTCAGGTTAATGATAGGAGCTAAGATGTGCCAATCTTTGGCCTGATAGATTCCTTCGGGAATCAGGAATTTATTGCCTATGTAGGTTTTGTTTATTAGCACGTCGCCTGTTTGAATATCAACGGGTAGTCGTAATATTTGTTTGACTTTTTTATCTATTATGTCAGTTCCTGATGTGAAGTTGGGTTTTAACAAGATTCGGTTTGTGGAGTGTGGTGTGATTAAAATTTTGTTATGGATATCTATTTGTGCCTGTATTTTGTTTAATATGTCTAGGCCTATTAAGCCGTCGAAATAATTATGAAAACAAAAAACTAGGAATTCAACGAAGCCTGGATAATTAAATTCGATAGGAGAAGGAAGTGTAATTTTTTGTGTCTATTTTATGTACGCCTAAAATTGCTTTTATTTCTAATGGTTTGATCTTGTATGTTTGTTCTGGGTAAACATGTTCTGGGTTGATAAATGAATTGGATGAACCGGTGTCTATCAAAAATTTTAGGGGTTTGCCTGAGGGATGTGATATATGGATGTAAAGAAGTGTCGAGTCGTGTAAGTTATTGTTTATGTATCCAAGAGATTCGGGTGGGTGCATTGAAAATCCGAATTATCGATTTCGTAATGGTTGTCAAAGTTACCATCGTCTGTTTCTTTGGTTTCGTCTTCGGTTATTTCGTTCGCGTATGGTTTTGAATCAACGTACTGATCTAGCTTTGAATAGTCAGTTGTTGCTTCTACGTTATGTAATTCCTTACTGGTGAAGGTAGGTTTGCTTTGTGTTTGAAAATAGTTTCTGTGAGTAGTTTGAACGTTTTGATTTGGTCTACGTATACTAATTCTGTTTGATCCTATGTCCATTGGTGTGACAGGTGGTGGGTTTGGTCTAGGGTTATGTTGTTGTTGGGGTTGTTGGAATGTATTTCTGAAAAACTGATTTGTTTGTTGTGGTTGAGGGTATGTGAACTGTCTATTTTGTTGTGGTTGTGGGTAATATATTGGATAATGCATAAATGTAGGTCTTGGTGGTGGTTGATTTGGTTTTTTACTAGGTAAGTTGGCTTTTGATGTCGGTGGTATTTTATTTCTTAAGTATAGTTGCCGTGAATAGTAAATATTTTGTTCCTTAATGCATATGTCGTATGCATCTTTTAATGTTTTAGGATCACTGGCTCTAGCTACTGGTTCTATTGGGTCTTTGGGTCCTGACAAAAAGGCTTCTAAACACATTTCTTTATAAAACTGTGTTCTATAATTTGTTACTAATTCGTTACCGTCTAATCTAACTAAATTATTTAATGCAGATAATATGTCCATGATCTGTGCGAAGAATTCTTCTATTGTGTTATTTTGTTTAAGACAGTGTAGGTCTCTAATTAGATTTGATTCTGTCCTTTTGTCTGAGTAATGTGAGATTAAGTCACGTTTTATTTCTGACCAAACTAATGACGTACCGTAAGTTATGAGAGCTTCATTTGCTTCACCTACGATTTTGTTTCTAATAGTTTGTAACCATATTTTTCCCTGAGGAGTACCGTCAACTGCTTGGGCTATGGATAATATTTGTTCAACATTTTGTATGAATGCATATAAAGTTTTTGAATTACCGTTAAATTCTGGAAGTTGTTTAATGGGATCTGGGATCCAAAACAAGTTACTTAATTCTTCCTTGTTTAAATCTAATTTATTTTTAAAATTGTTAAAATTACTTGTATTTACTACGTTATCTGTTTCTTTACTATAACTAACTAACCTAGGAACTTCAGGTACCGTATGCTCCGGTACTGAAGTTAAAGACTCACAACTTGCGTATTCCGCGCCGGTGTTATGAGGGAAGTTCTCTGATTTAGGATAGTAGGGGTTTTTGTTTTTCTTTTTAAAATGAAAAAATTTTGGCATAAAAATGAGAGAAGCACCAAGAACCAATTTCAGTACTTACAGTTGCTTGTGCGTTTCCATGTGGTCCGTTCTGGCCTCAAAGGATTGAAATCCACCAGTGGTGAGACTGTGACAGCATGCAGGAACAACCACGAAGTCCGATAAGCCGTCGGAGTTGAAGATTTGTCCGGTAAACCGCCGAATAATTCTTCAAAGTTGTATCACTTAAGCACACTTAGCCAGTCCTACCGGTTTCGACTGCGCCAATTAAGTTTTAATTGTTAAAACTAATAAAAAATTTAAAATTTTATTTTAATTGTTTCACAAATACGGATTACAATTTAATTGTTACAAGTTAATTGTATAACTTCTCAGAGAAGACTTCCAAGAGCAAGTTAGTTTTACTGCTTTTATATCGATGGAAGTGATTAAAGATCACGTAGATCGATTCATGTGAATTTGAGTCAGCTTTTTTTTTGTTTTAAGCGGCTTGCTGATGAAAGCGTTCGTGCTAATTACAAGGTTATGAAATAATAATAAAATGCAAAATAAAGAATTATTAATGGCTGATATAAAGATATGTGATTCTAAAGAAAACAATAGTTTATAATGTACTAGCGAATAAGGTGGATATGTAACTATATATATATATATATATATATATATATATATATATATATATATATATATATATACGGAACGAACGGAACTTGGCCTAACCTAACCGAACCAACCTAAGGATATTTGGTCTCAAACCTAACCGAACCTAAGGAAATTTTTTTCTAACAATAAATACTATAAATACTAACAATAAATTATTAATACTCATCATCTGATCCCATATATATATATATATATATATATATATATATATATATATATATATATATATATATATATATATATATATATATATATATATGAATGTCAATTTTAGTTTCTTCAAATACGGTTTTTTGGACATTATTCCTCAAAAAAAATTGACGGAATGAGGCGGAAAAGTCACATGAAGGTTTTTCCTAAAAAGGTACTTTTGTAAATGGAAATTCGCTATGTTATGCAGGATGCTGCGACAGGGGTATTTCTACTTTAATAATTTTAGTTTGCTTCTAGTGTTCTGTGAGTACCTATGTTCTGGATGTTCTCTATGGTATAAATGCTTAAATAATATCACAATGTGTATCTTAGAGTATGTCATAATTAAAATTATTATTTTTTTTTTTTAATAAATTTGCTGTTTTATTTATTTTACTAGTTATATGTAAGTGTGTTTCGCAATGTCTTGTTCTTTTTAACGTTTCCTATAAATAAATTATACACTAACTTGCTTTAAAATATGTGCTATATCGCATAGTTGTCATTATAAAAAATTGTGAAAAATATTAATAAATTTGAGTTTTCCAAAACAGCAATATGCTACCGCGCTTTAACATTTCATAATTTAAAATTTCCACCACTATTCTTTTGTTTTTATTGGTAAAAAAAAAAATCGCATGCTGAAGTCCTCTACAAAATTTGTTCAAAACGCTATTGCAGTGCCTTATTACTCACTAAAAACAAAACTAATTAAAGTAGGCTTGCTCATATTAAGTGATTATTGAACTTTTTTATTTTCAATTGTTGAAATATTTTTGTTCATCGTTATTCTTTTGAATTTTCTGTTAGTTCCACAGTTTTTTGTGCATTGTGTTTCCGAATTCAGTTTCAAAAGATAGGATTCGTTTTTTTTTCTGAAGCTTGAAATTATTTATTGTTGATATCCTTTTCCAAACGTCATATAAATTCCTTGACGGTTCATATTCATTCTGCTGCTCTTCAGTATTTTGTTCTTTCATCATTTTGAGTGCAGAAAAGACTGAGACCCTTCGTATGATTTTTACATTTTATTTTTTCTAATTTTATCTCATTCACCTAGAATTTCAAATGAATCAGTAAATGCTCGCGCATTCATTTAGCTCTTATTTAAAAACAAATTTAGCGAAACAATTTGAGATATCATGAGCTATATTGATTTTCTCAAACTACCTCCCGGTGGGGTATCTTCGTTCATCCCTGGGGGTACTTTTGCATTATACGGGGTGGTTTGGTACAGGCATTAAAGTTAAGGGTTATTCCGGGTTAGAAACTAAAAAAGACATTTTCAATAATTTTTTCTAAAGGAATCTTATATGCAATCGATCTGAAACCTTTTACACATTATATTAATAAATTTGAGCGTTACTTTATGGTATTCCATATTTGTAAATAATAAACAAATACTTTTTTTTTGCAAAATACCACTTTTATTTTTGAAACTGTGACAACATTGTTTCGAACCGTTAGTTCATTTTCAAACAGAATATAATAATAATAGATTTGAGCGTTACTTTATGGTATTCCATATTTGTAAATAATAAACAAATACTTTACTTTGCAAAATACCACTTTTATTTTTGAAACTGTGACAACATTCTTTCGAACCGTTAGTTGATTTTCAAACAGAAAACAGAACTGTTTGAAAATTAACTAACGGTTCGAAACAATATTGTCACAGTTTCAAAAATAAAAGTGGTATTTTGCAAAGTAAAGTATTTGTTTATTATTTACTTTTACACATTATCAAGCATTCTTTTAAGTATTGAAAAAAATTTTTTTCTTTTTCCCGATGACGATGCATTTCATATGTAGCGTCAAAGTCGACAAATTAGAAAATCCCACGGAGTTTTGAAAGAAACAAATCTTCTGAGTCCCTAAACCTAAAATTACATTGGTTCACAAAAAAAATAGGAAATTCTAAGCTTATGAAAAAAAAAAAATATCGAAAAATCGCGGTTTTTTGCTATTTTGATCTGTATCAAGGGGTTGAAATTTAAAGAGAATGAATTTTTTTAGGTTTTGGGACTAAAAAAAATTGTTACGTTTCCAACGCGTTCTTATACGTTATACTTGATAGAGAGGTATCGACTGCGGTCTGTGAGCCTATTTGAAAATTTAGTTTCAAGTAAAACGCTTTTAAAGATTTTTTTTTGTATTAAAATCGATTGAATCCAAAAAAATTGTTTACATTTCTTGAGTCCGCTATCCTAGGGTCTTATGGAAGTTCAAAAGTTTCCTCATACAGTTCTTCCAACTGAAACGTTTTTGTTAGCGGATGATAATCTGCTAATTTCACTGCCAGCGATGCCACTATGAAACTTCGGAACTTTCTCTAGAACTTCTCCCAAAAGGGATGGCAAATTTGAGAGCGTCGTAGGTGTTAAAATGCTTAATTGGTGCGCAAAAGATTTTAATGACGTCTCAAACACTTGGTATTAAGGGTCCCAATCTCTGAAATCTTGAAGTTTTGTTGGAGGTTCTTAGTGTTGTCGGTAGAACCACCACCTAGTACTAGGAGTAGTAGGGGAGAGGTGTGTCAGTAGTAACAAAAAAAATATACAGGCTTGTAACTTTGTATTTATTAATTACAGGAGAGTTAAATTTTTGGCACAAGATACTTACATACTTTAGGTTTTAAATGAGCTATACAAAAATATTCTATTTTAGTTCGTAATTAAAATAATTGCACTTATGTGGACTAAAGTGTAATGTTACAATTGCCACGAGCAGAGGATCAATTGTTACAGTGCTTAGGTTCAATTGTAACACTCATTATCTAGTTGTATTTACATGTTAATTGTTATATTTGAATCAGTCTTTAAAGTGAAAAATTTATAGAAAAAACTATTTGCCTTATAAAATTGTAATAAAGTCGTAGATTACTAAATTATATATTTAAAAATCACATTTTTTTTAAAAAAAATAGTACATATTTATCCTTTTAGAGTTAAATAAAAATCACAGAAAAAGGTCTTATTTATCAATGGTAGCTTTTTTTTTTTTAAAGATCTAACCTTACGAATAACAAAAATAACATTAAATAATAAGATTCAATCAGTCTAATGTTCAAAAAAGTATCAAAAAATTAATCAAAAATGGTAACCCTGTATCTATAAATTGCAATAAAGTCAGAATTTCTTAATTATAAACTTAAGCGTATATTTATTCTATTTTAGAATTAAGTAAAAATTATAGAAAAATAAGTCTTACGTATTTCTTAAAGGCAGCGCTTTTTTTTTGGGACATCTAAGTAATTTTATAAATTTAATAATAATTCATTTCAATAAAAAGAAAATGAATTAATAATAATTTATTTCAGTAAAAAGAAAATGAAAAATTCTTAAAAAGCTAACCAATGTTACATTGTAATAAAGCTATAGTGCCTATAGTTATTAAAATTTAAACTTAAAATTATATTCTTTTTAAAAATAATACATATTAATTTTCTTAGCATTAAATAAAAATTACAGAAAAAAGTCTTGTTTCTCAAAAGTAGGTTTTTAGAAAATTTAGTTTAACAAATATGTATAGTAAAAACAAATGAGCAAGATTCGCTCGGTTTTCTAAAAAATTATTCGGATAAGCAGTTTAAGCAAACAAAAAATGGATCTTGATTAACGCAAGTGCTATGTGCCCATCTACGACAATCTGTACATTGTAGCTAATCTTCTTTACTGTTTTTATAGGCTCCAAAACATATGAGACAAAAATCTTCATCCTCAGACCCAGAGTCGTTATTAACCCGTTTCTTACTCTGCAGCTTTATTTTCTTTGTTTTACTCTTTAATACTTTAAGTTTGGGCTTAGTTTGCTTTCCTTTGTCTTTAATTTGCTCTTCTATTTTTAATTTTTCTGGCGTATCTGTGTAAATAGCAGTTTTTCCTTTCACCCGACTTTTAGATTTTGATTTACGTAAAGATACAGGCGCTTGAGGTAAAGGTCGGATTTCTTCAACAGATCGTCGTCCTTCATTTTTTGGTGGCGTTTTCTGCTCAGACATTGAAGATCGTGGAGAAAGATCCTGTAATGATGTATCTGCTAATGATTCCGTTTCATTTGATTCATTAGAACATGACGGTTGCGGTTCCTGGATTTCTTCTATTAGCATGTCTGTCACAGAAGCTGCAGCATAATCTTCATCTTGGAAAATCTGGTCATTATATGGCCAAATGCCTGTACATGCAAATCCAGCTGTTATGTTGGATGGTGTCACTGCTATCGGCAAAGTGGTCTTGACGAGTCCAGGTATATCATAAATGGTAAGACGTTTTGCTGGATTATTTCACATCCAGTGATCTACGGAAGTGTTGTACCTTGCTTTGAAAGGACTAAAAACGGATCTGTCGAGCGGTTTGAGTTTGTAAGTTGTGTGAGGAGGGAATGACAAAATAGTTATGAAATTTTCCTTACAAAAGTTAATATTACCAATACTTATATGAGAGGCATGGTTATTCATAATGACTAATCAGGATTATCTTTACTTGGTCTCGCAAATTTAACGAAATGTTTCATAAACATAACGAAATCTTCATCTTGCATCCAACCGCTCTTATTTGCCGTGCCGCCACAGCCTGGTGGACCACTTGCAATAAAATGTCTGTGAAATTTTTTTCGCGGGAATACAAAAAAAGGTGGTATAGCATTACCAATGGCGTTAACCGCTAGACAAAGAGTTACCAATGAACCACGTTCTTGAGAAATAATTGACCCAATCTGCTCCATTCCTTTTTCGGCAATAACTTTATTCGGTATTTGAGTGGTTGTCACTCCCGTTTCATCAATATTATAAATATTATGTGGCTGGAATTTGAAACGATCCATCACGTTCGTCAAATTTTTCATAAAATTTTTCAACATTAGCCCTGTTAAAATTTATAGCACGGGCAAGACTTGTCGCTTCAGGTTTCCTAACGGATACATTTGGATGACGCTTCATAAAGGCTTTGTACCAATCATTACCAACCAAATGCGATGTATTCCATTTTTCCGCTAATCTGCGAAAGTCTTTTGGAGTCAATCCGTAATAAAGGTTAGCTGCCGTGATACAATATGACACCAATTCATTTTCAGTTTCTTCAGAGAAAACCTTATTGTGTGGATGATATCCAGCGTTTATTATGCCGTCTTCTTTATACTTCTTTACATATCGCGTGAGTGTAAGATGACAAATGCCATAGTCTCTGGCAACAGGCCAAATTTTTTCTCCTCCTATTATTTTTTAACAGCATTTAGATACACGCTATCGGATACAGTTCCTCTGTCAGTTTTCCGTTTTTTTTTTTTATAAACCATTTTTTTTATTCTGAAAATAGAAACAACTACATTAGTGACTCATCTACCAGCCACGACTAATTTTAGATCTAGATATCCACAACAAAACTATAAAGCAAGGCTTGAAATCAAACGATAACCGTAACTGAAAACCCATCTATAAAACCAACTGATTTTATTGTAGTGTACCCATTAGGTTTTTTTTCTTTAAAACCGTTAACGAAAATCATTATTTTTAACGTTCCGATTTACACCTGAAATTTAGTTTTAATTTCAAATATTATCGAGTGCTTGTGAGACATTACTGCGTATGACAAACTTTTGTTTGCATTTCAACACACGCAGTATTGATATGTTTTATTTACTTTTGTTATCAATTTGTTGATGATGTCAATATTTGAGGAGAAAATTTTCAAAAACCTCTTAAGCTAAATTTAATAACTACAACTAAGAACTATGCTAAAGCTAAAACTAAGATCTAAACTAAAACTACTATTAGAACTAAACTAGTGACTAAAAGCTAGACTTATCCTAAGTGCTGAGTGATACTTTCTCCATTGGTAATCTTACTCGGGAAGCCCGCTTTGAGTACAGTTCTAAAGTTTTGGGGATTCTCCGCACCAGATTGTCGTGGAACTGGAGTCGATAATAGCTGGTTAATGTTTTTCATGTTGTGTAGTCTTTCAGCGTCTCAATCCCCGTTACCTCATGTAGCATTTCCACGTCACAGCGACTATCTGCTTCCGTGATCTGTCATAGAACTCTGTTCTGGAGTTGCTGCAATTTTTGTCATTACTGAACGTGATAGAGTTGAACCCCAAATTACTATACCGTAGATGAGCGCCCGCCGTATACACTGCTTATACACTTGTATCTTCCGGTCTAGGGAGAGGTACCAGTTAGTCATCAGTGGTGTCAGTACGTTTATTAGTTTCCGGGTTTTACTGATGCGATCGTTGGCGGTTTTTATGTACCGCATTTTGATGTTCAGCCACAGGCCTAGATATTTGATTGCGTTTGTCCGCTTCACTGGTTGGTCTTTGATGCTGATTTCATAATTGATGCGTTTACGCCTCGTAAAAGTGGTGGTTTCCGTTTTGACTGGATTGATTTTGATACAGTTTTCTCTGTAGAAATTGTCAATTTGGTTGAGGGCAGCTTCTATTCTTTTTTTTTGCAGTGTTGTCGTTTCGATGTCTAGTTCGTGTATATACTGTAGTGTCGTCAGCAAACAGCGCCACTTCCACGTTGTCTATTTTCGGTATTTCATTGATATATGCCAAAAATAGGATAGGTCCCAAGACGAAGCCCTGCGATCCTCCGGCTGGTATCTGCTTCACAGTAGATATTGCATTGTCGATAGTAACCCTGAAGCTTCTGCCTTCTAAGTATTCGTTGATAACCCTCACGAGGTAGGGAGGGCACCCCCTTTCTGCCAGTTTGCAGATGAGATTTTTGTGCCATTCAATATAGACACTTTTGCCACCTAGCAGCCATTATCAAAAATATACAAATTCGACGTTATTCACACGATAGAGGATATAATTTTGAATCAGTCTGCATTATTAACTGAATTGCGCAAAATTTTGAGTTAAGTCGTTGTTTCTTAGAACCAGCGATATATATACGACGTGATCAATCTAAGTATATGATTACGCAACGACTAATACTGGAAAACAAGGATGGAACAAGTTTGGGTACGTAGTGGTGTACGTATACATACATGCATGTATCTGTGTCGTATCTGGCTATATGACTAGGCAAATTACATAAATGAATGGCTATGGTATACATATCGTGCATATAAATGCGTATCCATTTTTGAAAAATGTCCTATCTTTTTTTGTTTTCTAATCTATACATAAGATAATACGAGACAGCATGTTACGCATGTTACACACATATGTTTATCACCTTTAACATTAAGAAGAACGATTAAGTCAAATGAGCCAATGAAATATCACAAAATGCCTTCATAAAGACGGAAAATGATCTTCAGTATTTTTATTTTTTCACTTTATTTGTCCTATAGCATTTAATGATAAAACAAAGATAACAACAGTCGTTACATAAGAAACGTTTTCTTTGCTCGAGCGTTATAAATTTTATATACATAAATATATACATAAATATATATACTTTTGGTTTCGAGTGTTGAAGGATTGTTAAAAAAAAAACTTTATTTATTTTTAATTTACAACAATCGAAATCCGCAAGAAAATTTATTTATAATAATCAAACGAATCACTACAAAATTACTAGTTTACAATTCAAAATCTCGATAGGTAAAATTCCACGAGCAACGCTATTTCCTTCTTTTTATAATTTTCAATATGCTGACTTTGCTTGTGGAATTTGAACATTGATCTTTACAAATTTATTTAATAAAATCGAAAAAGTATTGTATCAGTATTTCCTGTTTGTGAGTTAAAGAAAAATTATATTATTACAAAATTGCTTAATAAGCTGAAATAAAAGGTAATAATTATTTTATTAATAAATCCCATTTTGACTGTTATATAACTCCTCCGCCCTTAGTGTGAAGTGTAGGCCAAAGGAACTTTGTTTCTTGAGCCGGAACTGAACTTGTGGTTATGACTGGAGCTGAAGGTGCGGTGACGACTGGAGATGGGTCCTCCTGGAGGGTGTGATGTCCGCGACATTTGTTGATTATTAGGAAAATGATTATTATGGTTGTGAAGACCACGATGATGCTGTAGGTAGTTGTAATATGTATGAACCCATGAGTTTTAATTTTGTCGATTTCATTCCTATTTTGCAAATGAAAGTCGTTTAGTTTTTGTAAGTTGATCTTAGGTTCAAAATGACTTTCGACGATTGGAAGGTTATGTAACGGAAGGATCTGTAGTTGGTCACGAAATTCGTACTCGATATTTTGATATGTAAGTTCGTTGATCGTCAGCGAGCAGTTTCTGAAGTTGATTAACATAGTACCAGTGACTTGTCTTCTTTTTACACCACATGTCGATGCTAAAGTCAAATTGATGGCATTTTTTATAACGACATAGGAATCTAAGATCTTCTTAATTTCCGTTTGATTTCCGAACTCTTCATAGGTACAGTTTCCTGGATAGCTGCGGAGAATTTTCTTAAAGCACTGATCGTTTTGAAACTTGATTAGGTTTTCCAATTTGCAAATGTGTAGATTTTCAATTCTGGGACAGCCTTGTTTAGCAAAATACATTTGATGCTCGTTGGAAAGAATAAAAGGATAATGGATTTTTAATATTTTGTTTTGTGTGGGTATAGGTTCTACTAAATTGTATTCAAAGGTATCTGGTTGGAAATGAGGAATTTGGATATTAAATATTACAGCTGTATGATTATAGTAAGCTTGGAGGGTTAAAAGTTCTTAAATTTGTTCGGTTGATGTTATTGAAATATTCTGATTCTTAAGGAGCTGGTACGCGTGTTCAAGCTCTTCCGGTATAAGAATGTTTTTTGGAATTACATTTAATTTAGCTAGATTGATTGATTCGATAATATCTTCAATATGGTTATTAAGTAAATCAATATTATAAGAAAGTTGATATAGGTACTGCATGTATTTGAAATCATTTTCGTCTTCCCGTACCTTATTTTGAATATCGGATCCTAGTCTGTTTAAGTATTTATTTATAACGTCCTGTTGTGAATTAATATGATCTGTAATGTTTTTAAACCTTTGAATCATTTGTTCGTTTAATTTTACTTGTTTATTAGATTGAAATATTAAATTATTTTGATTTGATTTTAAGTCTGTTAATTCTTTATTAATTTGTTGAGCATCGTTACTGTCCATGTTGCCCGTTATGAACTTGATGGCGGTACCAAGACCGTCGAAAAGGCTCCTCTTTTGAGTTTTGCGGGGATAAATTATTTTCAGATTATTTTCTAGTGCTTTGAATTTTAGATTCAGTACTTCTCTAATACTACCTAATTTTGTTTTATCGCTAATGAGACTTAGAGATTGAGAGATTTTGTTTAAGTTAATGTTGTAGTCGTCTAGGTCTATATAATGTAAGTATTTGTAATAATTTTCAATGATTTTACTGTTGCCTATCTTGATCGCGAGAAGTCCCGGGTTGTTCGTCAAGTCTTGAATTTCGATTCGTTGAGTCATTGTCATGGTTATTATTGTCAACGTTATGATCCTGTAACAAGTGTGGTTTTCTTAATTTTTGTTTCGGGATTTTACGATTTTTAGTATCAGTAATAGTAACATTATTATTTTCTTTAATTTTAATCTGTTTAAATTTGGGATGAAGTTTGTTGTTATGTTTATTTTCGGTGAAATACGCTATTTGATTTGGTTGGTATTCTTTGGGTTCTTCACGATTTTGATTAATTTTTGCGATGTGTTTTTGTTTAGATTTCTTTACTTTTTCATTAACTTTATTGTATAAAATTTCCTGTTTATTCTGAATATCGTCTAAATTTGGTTGCAATTTAATGTCGTATGTGCGTCCGAAAAATAGTTCGAATGGTGTGTGTTTGGTAGCGGAATGGATGGTATTGTTATAGGTGAAAATGGTTTGGGACATTTTAATTTCGGGGTGAACTTGTTTGTCTTTGTTATGTACTATTCGGTAAATTTCAAGGAGTGTGGAATGAAGTCTTTCCACAGGGGAATTGGAATTTGAACTTCGGATAGATGTTATGTGCATTTTGATATTATATTGTTCACAAAATTGTTTGAATCTTATCGAATCAAAGCCCTTTTCTGCGTCAGTTACTATTAGTTTTGGTCTACCGTATGCTGCAATGAATTGTATAAAAGCGCCTACTAAATGAAGGGAATTTCGCGTTTCAACAACGTATGCGTGTGCAAATCGCGAAAATTTATCTATGATGGTTAAATAAATTAAACGATCCAAGTAGAAAATGTCTAAATGGCATATTTCTAAGGGTCTTTCCGGAGTTGCTGTTAGTTGAAATTTTGTTTAGGCGGTCTCCTATCATATTTGTTTTCATTACAGTATTTGCAGTTATTGATGTAGTATGTTATTTTAGATTTTAGGTTCGGGAAATAATATTCACGTCGTATGTGGTCAAATGTTTCGTTTATTCCTCGATGTGATTGACTATGGTGTTTTTTAATAATTTCGTCTTGTTCGTCTTCGTCGGTCACGTCTGTAAGGATTTTTGTGGTTCTAATGACTTTAAATTGTTTCGATTGTGAAAAGTATTGACTGTAAATTTCTTGAAAACGGTTAAAAATTTGATCATCAGGACAATAAACTGCAGTAAGTTGTTTAGGATGAAGGTATTCTTTAAAAATATTAACTAATATTTGATTGGAAATATTGGGGTAGTGAAGTGTTTGTCGTCTTTTTTTTTTTTTTTTTTTTTTATTAAAATTGGGGTACTGCTGCCGGTGGATGGCGCGGTCAGCAGCACCCGGCGGCATCGCCTACTAAGGGCATGCGCCGCCAAACAGGATAAATAAAAACAACACGTAAAGACAGGGACACATAAATGCATTAGACAAAGGACAAACATACACATATAAAAATCCAACGATGAGCCCTGCCATCCCAGGGCTTAAAGAGAGTGGACAGTCCCTGGTGACGGTACGATAAGTACTAGACAGAGCGTCCGGTCACCAAGGCCTGGAGGCGATCGCTGGGACTCCCCCCGAGGTGCAAAAGGCCTCGGGGTGGAGAAACCTGACTAGAGATACACAAACGACTAGATAAATATCACAAATGGTATCACAGATAATACTTATTACGTCACTGGGGAGCCACTGGCCCACCAGCGACGCAATAAGTGGTTAAAACAATACCGCTGTGGAGCCATAACAACAGGCCCACAGCGGCATAACAAAATATCACAGAAAGAATAAACAAATGATGTACCACCTCAGGTGTAAAAGGCCTTCGGTGGTACATCGATAAAAAACAATAACAAAAACTACAGAACATGTATAAATAACGAAGTACCACTAAGGGTGTAAAAGGCCCTTAGTGGCATAACGAAAGACTAAAAGTACCCTGCCAGACCAGCTGGGACAGGGTATAGGCAATAAATAAATAAATTAAGACACTCACAAAATCTTTTAAACACATAAAGATAAAAACTCAATAAAATAAAATTAACTGTCGGGGGAGATAAAAAGAGACGACTTTGTAAAATTCAGAGATGTAATGCCCCTAAAGTCTCTGAAGAAGATGCGAATTTCGGAGAAATTCAAGCATCTTTCTTTCAGAGACTGCATCGTAAGCTAAAGCTTCGGCTACATTATTGGGGAGCTGCAACCTCTGGCGCAATGGCTCAAAGGTTACACATTCCTCAACTATATGCCTCACGGTCAGCGCCGTCCCGCAGGCGGCGCACCTTGGCTGATCCTCACCGGCGAGAAGATGACGATGTGTTAACGCCGTGTGGCCCAAGCGTAAACGCGTCAGGGCCACACTTTCTCGCCGGCTCAGATTTACAGGTGCCGAAGTTCTTCGGACCTCAGGTTTCACCTGTTTGAGCTTTGCCGTGAGGTTGTTCCACTCACGTTGCCATTTCTGATCGATCGCGGATCTAATGCACACTCTCAGATCCTCTGGGCGTATGGCAATGTCCTGTGGCTCACCGACTTCGGCTGCATGACGTGCTGCCTGGTCGGCGAGTTCATTGCCAGGTATCCCCACATGTCCGGGAATCCAAAAGAAGGTGATAGACTTTTGGCGGAGCATGTAGAGACACGTTCGGATGTTCTGCACCAGTGGATCGATGGTATGAGAGTGGCAGATCGCTTGCAACGCGCTCAACGAGTCGGAACAAATGAGGAATGCGCTGTCTTCAGATGTTTGACAGAATCGCAGGGCTTGCAAAATCGCAAATAATTCCGCAGTATACACAGTGGCCTGGGGAGGAAGTGTCCAAGCGTGAGGATCGTCACGAATGACGATGGCACTTCCAACACCCGTAACTGTTTTGGAACCATCTGTGTATATGCAGAGAGAGTCAAGTTCGCTAATGATCTCGTAGAAGCGGGATCGATATTCGAATGAACTGGTCTCCTCTTTGTTGAGACCAGTCAGGTCGAAACGACACCTTACGTTAGGGATCAGCCAAGGAGGTACTTCCATAGGACGTTTGGGAAGTACCTTGGCGAACTGTAAGTGCAGACTCTCTAATAACTCCTGCGTTCGAACGGCCACTGGTCGACTTATGGTGGGACGTCGACCGTAGAGCCCCTGTAAACGATATCTGAATAGAGTTGGGTGATTAATATGCGTAGGTGTTGCATATACCCCCGCTGCATAATTGAGCAAGAGACGCTCACGTCTCAGTCGCAGCGGAGGGAGACCCGACTCTACGCAGAGGCTCATAGAAGGACTCGTTCGAAATGCTCCCGTAGCCAGTCGTATGCCTGCATGGTGAACAGGATCTAGGAGTAGAAGCGTAGACGCCCGGGCGGAGGAGTAAGCAATGCTGCCGTAATCAATCCTAGTCAGAACTAGCGATTGATACAGGCGAAGCAACGACTCCCGGCCCGCACCCCACGATGCACCAGCCAAGCACTTAAGCATGTTTATTGTCCTGCGACAACTCGCAGCTAAGGCCTGGAGGTGTGGACGCCACGTTAGTTGTTTATCAAATATAAGTCCTAGAAACCTGACGCTATCGACGCACTGAAGGTTGGATCCTTTCAATGTGAGAACAGGATCCGGATGTGCGTTACGCTTTCTGCAGAAGTGAACCACCGATGTTTTTTGTGGAGAGAAGCGAAAACCAAGAGCTTCTGCAGAAGTCACCACTTCGTTGATGCCTTGTTGCAGCCGTTGTTGGATATCCTCGATGGAATCGGCTGCATAGAAGATTGTGAGGTCATCAACGTACAAGCAACGACGAATTGGGGCTGAAGCTGCAATATGACTGACTGCGATGGAGAACAAGGTGACACTAATGGTGGAGCCTTGAGGAACACCATTCTCCTGGGAATGGGCCTCAGACTCAGTGTCACCTACCCGGACACGAAAAGAACGGTCAGTCAGAAAACTTTTTACGAACTGAGGGAGGTTACCTCTTAAACCCCAGTCGTGCAGCTTCTTGAGAATGCCATACCTCCAGGTCATATCATAAGCTTTCTCCAAATCGAAAAACACGGCCACGAGGTGTTTTCGTTGAAGAAAGGCGTCTTGAATGGCATTCTCGAGGCGAACAAGATGGTCCGTAGTCGAATGGTATCGGCGGAACCCACATTGATGTTTAGGAATGAGATTGTGGGACTCCAGCCACCAGACGAGACGGTTGTTCACCATTTTTTCCAATACCTTGCTGAAACAGCAAGTCAAGGATATTGGACGGTAGCTAGATAGTTGCGATGAATCTTTACCCTCTTTTAGCAGCGGAATGATGGTAGCTTCCCGCCACTGCGGAGGGTAAACGCCTTGCCTAAAAATTTCGTTGTACAGATCCAGTAACCTACACTTACCAGGATAAGGCAGGTTCCGGATCATGGCGTAGGGGATCTCATCAGGTCCAGGGGAGGTGTCCCCAGATCCCCGAAGCGCCTCCAGTAATTCTTGCATAGAAAACGGTTGGTTATACTGGAGGGATTCATCCGAAAAAAAATCAAGATCATTTTGTTCGTGTTCGATCTTGATCCGCAGGAAGTCCGGGTCATAATTCTGGGAGCCACTGACGCGCTCAAAGTGCTTAGCTAAGCAATTAGCTATTTCTGCGCGTTCAGTGATGTTCCGACCGTCGACGACGAGAAGGGAGGGCATTGGTGAACGGGAGGATTTCCCAGTAATGGCCCTCACTCTTCTCCATACCTCTGAGGTGGTGGTGGAGGTATTAATGGCCGAAACATATTGCTCCCATGATAGCCTCTTCTGTTCTTTTATAGTGCGTTTACAGCGTGCTTGCGCACGCTTGTAGGCTATCACGTTTTCCTGCGTGGGGCGACGTCTGAGTTCGTTGTACGCCCGCTTTTTCTCTGCAACTGCTACACTCACGACTTCATTCCACCATGGTACACAACGTTTGGGTGGAATGTTGGACAACTTTGGAATACTCTTATATGCTGCTTCATTGACACTGGAGGACATTTGCTCCACATCATCTTCTACGTCTCCAGTCAGCTCGGGTGTACGGAATGAATCGACGTACATGTCCCAGTCAGCTTGACGAAGACGCCATCTCGGCGAAGACGAATGTGGAGTCATCGGCATGGTACTATTCAAAATAATGGGGATATGGTCGCTACCGTATGAGTCTGACGCCAGCGTCCACTCATAATGGTGCGCCATGACCGGTGAGCCGATTGATAAGTCGATAGCCGACAACTCACCGGTTCTTGCATTAATAAAAGTACCTTCACCGGAATTCAACAAAACCGCTTCAGACTCGTCTAGAAACCGTTCTATGAGTCTTCCACGGGCGTCTCTTGTGCTACAGCCCCACATGGGGCTGTGAGCATTAAAATCTCCTAGTAACAAAAATGGACGTGGTAACTGTAATGTAAGCTCGGTCAGGGATTCGACATTCCAGTCGAAGTCTGGTAAGTAGACCGAGCATACTGTGAACTGGGGCGGTTTTAGAAATTGTACTGCAACTGCTTGTAGGGGGGTGTTTAATGGGTGGTCCCGGAACGGGACGCCATCTTTTATTAGGATGGCAACACCCCCCCTCGCCCGGATGTCTGGCTGTACATCATGCCGGCGGATGTGATAATTTTTAATTGAAAATTGTTCCGCCGGCTTTAAGTGTGTTTCTTGTAGGCACACGCACATAGGCGTGTGCTCAGCCAGAAGCATCTGCAATTCACAGTAATGATGTTTTACACCATTACAGTTCCATTGTATGATCGCCATTTTTGCTACTACATAGGGTTGCTCCCTAGGAAGTGTGGCTACTTCCTAGGTTTCCCCTTTGGCCAGCCTTTTTTCTTTTTAATAACTTGAACCTCGGCGTCGGAGTTATCAGACTCCGTAGCCGAGGTATTTGTATAAGCGTCGGACGTCGGGCGTTTGACACCCGTCCGTACCGACGCTGTAGACGTTTCCGAGTCACTTTGTTGTGGTGTATAGTGACTCGGGAGGGGGGTGACCAGGCGTGTTGGCGTGCCCGGTCGGGACGGTCGCTGTGGTAGCGGACACGTCAATGGTGGGGGCGGAATGAATTCCGCCTCCGGTTGTGAGGTGGCAGGTCCCTTGTTGGGGGACCGGGATTTGGCCACCTCCTTTTCCCCCTCGCTGTGACGCCTTCTCGAGGGCGAAGATTTCTTAGGTGATGTCTTCTTGGGAGAAGACGTCACGTTTCTAACAACTGGTCCCTGAGGTGTTGGAGTTATTATTCTCCTAGTCTCAGAGACCTTGGCTGGCACTGCAGCGGCTGTGGTAGGTGTAGGATTAGCTACACCCACAGAGCGCATAAGGCTCTCTTGCATTCTCTGCATCGCTTGTTGAATGCTTTTCATAGTGTCTCTTAGCTCTTTAATTTCGGGATTTTTATCAGCCGCTGAAGGGGCGGGGGCGGCAACAGCGCGTGCGTACCCATCCAAGGCCGAGCGACGGGGCGTATTGCCCAGAAGCTTACGTCGTGCCTCTGGATATGTTAGTTTTTCCAGGGCTCTCAGCTCTTGGATGGCTGACTCTTGTTTGAAAATGGGGCAATTCCTCGACTTGGCCGAGTGATTGCCCCCACAGTTTACGCATTTTATTGGTTCGCTACACGGTTGTCCTTCGTGCAGCGGCTTACCACACACGCATATCTGTTGCTCAACATTACATCGCTGTGAGACGTGTCCGTACCGTTGACAGTGGTAACACCTCATCGGTGCTGGAATGTACGGACGTACGTCCACTTTTGTGAAAAGGCCGATTACAACTTCCCTAGGTAGATTTATCCTATTGAATGTTAATAGTATTAAGGGGGATTCGGGAAATTTATTCCCCCTGTTGTATCTCAGCCTTCTTGCTTCAATTACCCCCTGTGGAGACATCTCCGACACTATCTCATCCAGGGTGCAGTACGCTAAGGAAGGGTGCATGATAACGCCCCTTGAGTAATTTAGTATACCATGGGGCGCTACCTCAACCGCGTACTGGCCTAATTCTTTTAAATCTAAGATCTTCTGTGATTGTGCCGGTGAGAATGCCTCTATGAGCAACCCTTTGCCCGATAGTTTGGCATCTTTGACCTGCCCAATTCCCTCTTTAACCAATTTTGCCAAAAGGAAAGGGCTGATTTTACCAAAATCGCCCTCCTTTGGCTTAATAATAATATATTTAATATAACTAGCTGCTTGCATTCTTGGGGAATCCAACTGAATTGGATTCCCACGATTTTTCCCTTTTTTGGTTTGGGGAGGGTTACCCCTTTTCGCTTGAGTACTCACTCCACTGGATTGTGGAGCGGGTACAGCGGACGCGGCAGCGGGACGTGTCTCGCTACCAGTGCTCCCACCAGATGACAGCGGTGGAGCAGGGTTCGCGTCCGGTTTGGAGGGCCCGGACTCGCCCTTATTTAGTAAGTTTTCAGTTCCCATATAACGTAATACATAAAAACCCCCACCCCGCTCCCCACCCTCCACGGAGCCTCATAAGGGACGTGGGACTCCCACGCCAGGGATACGGGAATGAGGGGCCCTAGGGACGAAGCCCATTGCCCCAGTGACACGCACGACCCCGGGGCGCTCGGATTTACTGCGGCCGGTGCATAACCGCAGCCACGGTCTATGCCTGAAGCCAGGGCCGAAGTGACGTGTTGTTCCGCCGTACTCGCAAGTAACGGCTTCCCTCAGTCACCAGGATCCCCTTTTCCAAGCAACGCCGCTAAGCCACACACAAGCTAGTGTGGGTCCCGAAGATGACTTGAAGTTGGGACAATATTTAAAAAAAGAAAACAAAACCAAAAACAAAAAGGAAACAAAAGATAAAAGAAAACCTGAAACAAAAAGAAATAAAAATAACGAAAACAAAAAATACTAAAAACGAAACGAAACAATAAAAAAGGTTAATAAATGAACGATCGAGGATTACTCCTCTAGATCCGGCATCTTTTGTGAAAACGGTGGTACCTCGAGAAGGAACGGTGCCGATCTTGGGTAGTCAGAGGCTAATGGAATCCGAAGATTACTGTATTGCGCATAAACTACCCCTGGAACCCTTAGCCTCCTTGACACCAATGGGGGATAAATATCCCTCACGGGTGCCAAGGGCAGCTGCTATAGGTGTCCTCACCACCTGTCGTCTTTTTGTTTTGAATAAGATTTCTAATTTACGTTTAGCTGATCCTTTCCTTTGATAAATTACTAACTGTTCTTTAAAGTCGTTTAAAGGGTTTTCAGATATTCGTATGAGCGATGTGTCGTCTTCCTCTGCACTATGAGCGGTCATTATACTAGCGTTACTGTCATTTTGTCGGGAACTGGTTGAGGATAAGGATTAAATATTATGGGATTCAATTTTTATACGGGATAAGGCGTCTGCGTTAGTGTTGTATTTTCCACTTTTATGTAATATTGTATAATCGTATTCTTCAAGTTTAAGTCTCCACCGTATGAGTTTACTGTTAGGTTCTTTTAGCGACATAAGTCATGTTAATGGTTTATGGTCCGTAATGATTTTAAATTTTCGTCCAAATAAATATGGTCGAAAGTAACGGACGGCCCAGACAATTGCTAAAAGTTCCTTTTCAATTGTCGAGTAGTTTTGTTCAGTAGTCGTTAATGTCCTTGGGATAAAACTGCGCCAATAGCAAAGTTACCCGCGTCAGTTGTTAGCAGGAATTCTTTGGAAAAATCGGGATAAGAAAGTATGAGGTCTTCTGATAAAAGTGTTTTACAGATTTCAAAACATTTTATGTATTCAGGAGTGATTTTTACATCAGCTCCTTTTTTAAGACAGTTCGTCATGGGTTTTGTGAGCTTCGCAAAGTCCTTGATGAACTTTCGATAGTAGCCCAGTAGTCCTAAAAATGATTTTATCTGCTTTTGTGTTTTAGGTAGTGGATAGTGGGTGATTGCATGGATTTTAGAAGGGTTCGGTTTAATTCCTTGGTCCGAAATTATGTGTCCTAGGAAAGCAATTTGCTTGTGCAGGAATTCACTTTTGTCTAGTTGCACTTTTAATTTCGCTTGTCTAAGTCTGTCAAATATTTTAGAGAGATTTTCAATATGTTCTTGTAATGAAGTCGAGAATATTATTATGTCGTCCATGTAAACTAAACAAATCGTTCCTTGTAATTCTAACTACATTATCCATGACCCTTTGAAAGGTCGCAGGGGCATTTTTTTAATCCAAAGGGCATTCTTACGAATTCCCAGTGGCCATGTTCGACCGTGAAAGCTGTTTTCTCAATGTCTTTTGGATGTACTTCTATCTGATGAAATCCACTAGCTAAATCTAGTGTAGAAAAGTAGGGTAGACCGGGGTTAGTTGGGTACAGAGGTAAGTTGAACATGTAAAAATTACCCCACACAAAAGATATGGTCAAATTACCACACTTAAATAAATCAGTTTTATCCAATTAACGACATTACAGAGGTAAGTTGAACATATAAAAATTACACCACACAAAAGATATGACAAAATTACGGTTATTTGGATAAGGGTGACTTAAATAAGTTAGGGTAGACCGGGGTTAGTTGGGTACAGAGGTAAGTTGAACATGTAAAAATTACCCCACACAAAAGATATGGTCAAATTACCACACTTAAATAAATCAGTCTTATCCAATTAACGACATTACAGAGGTAAGTTGAACATATAAAAATTACACCACACAAAAGATATGACAAAATTACGGTTATTTGGATAAGGGTGACTTAAATAAGTTAGGGTAGACCGGGGTTAGTTGGGTACAGAGGTAAGTTGAACATGTAAAAATTACCCCACACAAAAGATATGGTCAAATTACCACACTTAAATAAATCAGTCTTATCCAATTAACGACATTACAGAGGTAAGTTGAACATATAAAAATTACACCACACAAAAGATATGACAAAATTACGGTTATTTGGATAAGGGTGACTTAAATAAGTTACCCTTATCCAATTAACCATATTAAAGAAATTTGTATCATTTATAAATAATTTTTTTGAAATATTTATATGGAAATATTATCACAATTAATACATATATATGTATCACTAGTATTAGGTACGCAATTAATATGCGCCCAATTTTTGCACAACTGACATTCAATCCACGTTTCTTTGAGGCTACACTTTGAAAATAGTTCATTGCATATTAAGCAAGAAATCCTTGGTAATAATATTAAGCAATTACTATTAATACAAATATTAATTTTTTTAGTAACTTTTTTACACTTTTTTTTTATATTTTGTTCTTTCTCTAATGTTTTTATTTCTATTGAATCGGTTAAAACACTAGATTTTCTTTTCCTCTTGGTTTGACCCTGTTCTTTTGAAGCAGCCCTTGGGTACGGTCGAACTATTTCTGGAGAAAATATTGTAGGTGATGATGTTAAAATTTGCGATTCTGGGGGATCAGTTACGAATGACGGAGCGAAATCATCTTGAGTAAAAATATTTTCATTATATGGAAATATTCCAGTCTTTTTAAATCCTTTTATGATATTTGTATTAGTTGTAGCTAATGGTAATGAATCTGCTACTATTTTTGGGATATCATATATTGTTATTTTTTCACCTGGATTATTTCTTAACCATAAATCTTGTGCAGTTGAAGCATATTTCTTAAATGGTCCATACACAGCCACATCAAGTGGTTGTAATTTATGGCTACAATGTGGTGGAAAGGATAACATTACGATCCCATTATCATTCGCTAAGTTTAAGGTTGGTACATGTAAATGTGAGGAATGATTATCTAATAAGAGTAATACTGGATTATTAATAGATGGTTTAACGTGTGCGATGAAATGCTGCATGTACATAAAAAATTCTTCATTTGTTACCCAACCGCTAGAATTTCCTGCACCAATAGAACCTTTTGGTCCATTATTAATAAAATGATTTTTATATTTTTTTCGTGGAAATACGAACATAGGAGGCACTGTATTTCCGTTTGCAGAAACAGCACATATTAGTGTGACATTAGTGCCCCGTTCAGCAGAAGTTATGGAGCCAACATTTTTTTTACCTTTGGCAGCAATTATTTTAGGAGGTTTTAATACAGTACTAATTGAGGTTTCATCAACATTATAAATATTTGATGCGGTAAATTGATATTTATTCTTAACTTCAGCTAATTTTGTGAAAAATGGTTTTACATTTTGAACATTGAATGATGTCGCTCGTCCGATACTTGTTGCTTCTGGTTTTCTAATTGATAATTCTCGATTCCTTTTTAGAAAACTAGTAAGCCACTCTTTGCCAGCTATTTTATTAATTTTCCATATTTCAGGCATTTTAATATTAAATTTTTCAGCACACTCATAAGCAAGCTGGCGAACATTTTTCGGAGTCAATCCATAAAATATCGAAGCCATTTGTAGTAAATAATCTTTTAATGCAATTTCCTGGTCCTTAGAAAATACTTGTCTAGGTTTTTTATAACCAATTGTCGGTAAATCTTGCGTTTCCTTATTTTTATATGCTTTTAACTTAATTATATAACGTGATAGTGTCGTACGTTTAATATTAAATTCCTTTGAAGCAGCATTGATACTTCGGTTTCCAGAAATTATTGTTCTTGCGGCATCATTAAATGTTTCGATAGATATAAAACCTCTTTCAGTTTTACGTTTATAATTTCTCATATCTAATAGAAATAAAAAACAAATATATAATAAAAGAAAATCTTAATCATAGTTTTGTTAATGAAAAAAATTTTACTTACTTGTTATTTGTAAATGATACAAATTGATAATTGAAACTGATGTATTTTGTTAAGATAAATCTATTACTGTTTTATATTAAAAATTTATATATTTGAAGAAAATTTCAATTTTTGTAAAATGAGTGTACATTATAATATATAAAATAGCATTGTGAAATAAAAGCACATAATATATGAAGGTATATGCACTTAAACTTTGTAATTAAACAATTACGGTCACATACAAAAAGTAGTCACAAACGCCACAAACTTCACAAACACAAATCGTTCACATTTTTATATGTAAAATTTATAATTTTGAAGAAAATTTCAATTTTTGTAAAATTAATATATATTAAAACCACTTTTTAAGTAATAGTTTAAAAAAATAGAAACAAGTTCGCATTTACATGTATTTTGTTAAAAGTAACACAATTCGTTCACTTTTATTATATATAAAATTTATAGTTTTGGAAAAAATTACAAATTTTTTTAAAATTAATAATGGTTGTAACCACTTGTAAGAATAATTGAAAAAAATAATAAAAACAAGTTCACAAAAAACAATGTTTAAGTGCATATAACAACACATATTATGTGCTTTAACTTCACGACGGTTTATCGTACACTAAACTTTTTATGTTTCCTATCATTTAATATATTCTGGTTTATAAAAAAAGGGGGAAACATCACAAACACATACGTGTTACTAAACATATATGTGATATATGTGGGATATTATTATGTATATGTTTTAATATTTAAAGAAGGGTGCGACTCCAACATATTTTACTGAATATATATATATGTAAAACTTTTTATGTTTCCTATCATTTAATATATTCTGGTTTATAAAAAAGAGGGAAACATCACAAACACATACATGTTACTAAACATATATATATGATATATGTGGTATGTTATTATGTATATGTATTATTATTTAAAGAAGGGTGCCACCCTAACACATCTTACTGAATATATATATATGTAGTATGTATGAATATATACATATGTAGTTAAAATACAAATATTGATTTTTATTTTTCTTACATATTTAGAAAGGTTTTTTATATGATATTGTATGTATACTGTACATTGTATGTATAAAGTAATGAAATATAAAGTATTGAAATGGCTTTTTATCTTATGATAATGTATGAAAAATGTAGATTTAAAATACTAATGGAAGTAAGATATTGTAATAATTTAACAAAAGTCAGGTGAATGTATAATATTTTAACCAAAAGTAAGTTAAAGTATTGAAATATTGGTATATGTGAATGTTTTATTATGATTTTTCTAACTATTCATAAAAGTTGATAAAACGTACATCATAAATAACAAATTATAAATTTACTCTTAAACTATTATTTTTACATAAAAAATACTTATCCACATTTGTTTATTTTAAGAAAATACATGATAATTTTAAAAAAAGTTTTAAAATTTATGAATTTTTAATAGTTTTGTATCTTATGATAATGTATGAAAAATGTACATTTAAAATACTAATGGAAGTAAAATATTTTAATACGTTAACAAAAGTCAGGTGAATGTATAATATTTTAACCAAAAGTAAGTTAAAGTATTGAAATATTGGTATATGTGAATGTTTTATTATGATTTTTCTAACTATTCATAAAAGTTGATAAAACGTACATCATAAATAACAAATTATAAATTTACTCTTAAACTATTATTTTTACATAAAAAATACTTATCCACATTTGTTTATTTTAAGAAAATACATGATAATTTTAAAAAAAGTTTTAAAATTTATGAATTTTTAATAGTTTTGTATCTTATGATAATGTATGAAAAATGTACATTTAAAATACTAATGGAAGTAAAATATTTTAATACGTTAACAAAAGTCAGGTGAATGTATAATATTTTAACCAAAAGTAAGTTAAAGTATTGAAATATTGGTATATGTGAATGTTTTATTATGATTTTTCTAACTATTCATAAAAGTTGATAAAACGTACATCATAAATAACAAATTATAAATTTACTCTTAAACTATTATTTTTACATAAAAAATACTTATCCACATTTGTTTATTTTAAGAAAATACATGATAATTTTAAAAAAAGTTTTAAAATTTATGAATTTTTAATAGTTTTGTATCTTATGATAATGTATGAAAAATGTACATTTAAAATACTAATGGAAGTAAAATATTTTAATACGTTAACAAAAGTCAGGTGAATGTATAATATTTTAACCAAAAGTAAGTTAAAGTATTGAAATATTGGTATATGTGAATGTTTTATTATGATTTTTCTAACTATTCATAAAAGTTGATAAAACGTACATCATAAATAACAAATTATAAATTTACTCTTAAACTATTATTTTTACATAAAAAATACTTATCCACATTTGTTTATTTTAAGAAAATACATGATAATTTTAAAAAAAGTTTTAAAATTTATGAATTTTTAATAGTTTTGTATCTTATGATAATGTATGAAAAATGTACATTTAAAATACTAATGGAAGTAAAATATTTTAATACGTTAACAAAAGTCAGGTGAATGTATAATATTTTAACCAAAAGTAAGTTAAAGTATTGAAATATTGGTATATGTGAATGTTTTATTATGATTTTTCTAACTATTCATAAAAGTTGATAAAACGTACATCATAAATAACAAATTATAAATTTACTCTTAAACTATTATTTTTACATAAAAAATACTTATCCACATTTGTTTATTTTAAGAAAATACATGATAATTTTAAAAAAAGTTTTAAAATTTATGAATTTTTAATAGTTTTGTATCTTATGATAATGTATGAAAAATGTACATTTAAAATACTAATGGAAGTAAAATATTTTAATACGTTAACAAAAGTCAGGTGAATGTATAATATTTTAACCAAAAGTAAGTTAAAGTATTGAAATATTGGTATATGCGAATGTTTTATTATGATTTTTCTAACTATTCATAAAAGTTGATAAAACGTACATCATAAATAACAAATTATAAATTTACTCTTAAACTATTATTTTTACATAAAAAATACTTATCCACATTTGTTTATTTTAAGAAAATACATGATAATTTTAAAAAAAGTTTTAAAATATATGAATTCTTAAAAATTTTGTATCATTTACTATTAATATGTAAAAATTTTTTCTAAGTTCAAATATACATTGATTTTGTATGTAAGCGATGTTGTTGCAGTCATCTGACTTATATTGAGTACAAACATCGTCTTACGATGTGTGTTGTTACTGTACTATGTTTTATGTGTCTATATAAAAATCAAAAAAACTGAAAAAAAAATGAAAAATTTTAAAAAAAATTCTTATATTTTAATATAAACTTTAAAAAACTTCATTAATAATTATATATTTTATAGTTTTTATCATTTTTATAACAAATTAAAACAAAAAAATATAAAAAAAAAAGTAAAATTTACCACGCTGCAAAATCCAAAACTTATATATGATGATGGTACCTTTTTAAATATCGATGTGTGTAGTTGACTTAAACATTATGAACGGTTCGGTCAAAGTATATATAGCTATTATGTATGTTTGTAAGAGCATTACATTAATAGTTTTATTTTGACTAAGTTCTGTTCTTTTGAAAATATTATTTTTTGTTAAGTTGATATTTTCAAATAATTTTTATTTACTACAGTAACATCGTAAAGGTACTTCATCGAAAAATTATGAAAATATATAAAGTAAGTGTTTTGGTATTAAAAAAAATATGTGTTTTTATTTATTAAAAATTTTTATGATTTTTATTAATAATTCACATATATTTTTATTAACCCAAAACCATTTATATATAATTTTTATAATTTTTTAATATTATCCTTTATTATGTCAAAGCAAGTCCATGGGCTATAGGTGTTAAGCCTTAGGCTCTTATGTGGACAAACAATTTTATAAAATAAATTTTTTAATAAATTTATAATGCAGAAACTCACTACATACCAAGCGCGAATGAAGTGTGTTATTCGAACGTTAAATAAATATATATTTTATATATTTAAAAATTGTCGCATACAATCTAGCGAAGAGTTATGAGCAAATGTTTGAATTATTTCAATAAAACTATATTACTTAAAATATATGGTAATAGTTTTTATTCAAATATGAATATTTTCAAAAAAGAATTTTTTTTATTTTTTTAAATATTAAAAATTTTAGAAAATATTTTTTATATAAAAAGTAACAAAAGAAATAAATTTATTTTTATTTCAATTTTTGTTATAATTTTTATATGTTTATATCAGTTTATGAAGAAATTTCATACTGATTAATAAATGAAAAACTTTTTAAAATATTTCTTTTTTTTTTAAATTGGAATAATTTTATTAAGTTTGGAACATACAGTTCCCTGGTTGATCCTGCCAGTAGTCATATGCTTGTCTCAAAGATTAAGCCATGCATGTCTCAGTACAAGCCATATTAAGGTGAAACCGCGAAAGGCTCATTATATCAGTTATGGTTCCTTAGATCGTACATACATTTACTTGGATAACTGTGGTAATTCTAGAGCTAATACATGCAAACAGAGTTCCGACCAGAGATGGAAGGAATGCTTTTATTAGATCAAAACCAATCGATGTTAACATATTTTTATAATATATTTTATGTTTTTTTATAATTTCATATATATATTTAATATATGTGCATCGTAATAATTTGGTGACTCTGAATAACTTTTAGCTGATCGCACGGTCTTTATAGTACCGGCAACGCATCTTTCAAATGTCTGCCTTATCAACTGTCGATGGTAGGTTCTGCGCCTACCATGGTTGTAACGGGTAACGGGGAATCAGGGTTCGATTCCGGAGAGGGAGCCTGAGAAACGGCTACCACATCCAAGGAAGGCAGCAGGCGCGCAAATTACCCACTCCCGGCACGGGGAGGTAGTGACGAAAAATAACGATACGGGACTCATCCGAGGCCCCGTAATCGGAATGAGTACACTTTAAATCCTTTAACGAGGATCCATTGGAGGGCAAGTCTGGTGCCAGCAGCCGCGGTAATTCCAGCTCCAATAGCGTATATTAAAGTTGTTGCGGTTAAAAAGCTCGTAGTCGAATTTGTGTCCTACACTGTCGGTTCACCGCTCGCGGTGTTTAACTGGCATGTTTTGTGGGACGTCCTACCGGTGGTGAGGTATAAATTATATATTGTATAATATGGTTATAAATACTTGTATTTTTATTTAAATTTTTATTTTTATGGTAAGTTATTATTTATATTTTTACTTGCTTGAAAAGTTTAAAGTATACTAGTTAAATTTTATATACTAATATGTACATTAAAGTATAATTTATCGTAAGTGTTAAAGTTATTTATTTTTTATAATTTAAATAATGGAGACAGCCTCCCAATTATAATCCTATCGCGGTGCTCTTAATTGAGTGTCGAGATGGGCCGGTACGTTTACTTTGAACAAATTAGAGTGCTTAAAGCAGGCTTTAAAATTTAAATAGTGCCTGAATATTGTGTGCATGGAATAATGGAATAGGACCTCGGTTCTATTTTGTTGGTTTTCGGAAGTTTTTCCGAGGTAATGATTAATACGGACAGATGGGGGCATTCGTATTGCGACGTTAGAGGTGAAATTCTTGGATCGTCGCAAGACGGACAGAAGCGAAAGCATTTGCCAAAAATGTTTTGATTGATCAAGAACGAAAGTTAGAGGTTCGAAGGCGATCAGATACCGCCCTAGTTCTAACCATAAACGATGCCAGCTAGCGATCCGCCAAAGTTCCTCCGATGACTTGGCGGGCAGCTTCCGGGAAACCAAAGCTTTTGGGTTCCGGGGGAAGTATGGTTGCAAAGCTGAAACTTAAAGGAATTGACGGAAGGGCACCACCAGGAGTGGAGCCTGCGGCTTAATTTGACTCAACACGGGAAACCTCACCAGGCCCGGACACCGGAAGGATTGACAGATTGAGAGCTCTTTCTTGATTCGGTGGGTGGTGGTGCATGGCCGTTCTTAGTTGGTGGAGCGATTTGTCTGGTTAATTCCGATAACGAACGAGACTCTAGCCTACTAAATAGACGTACTTTATTACCGGCATCTCAAGGCCCATCGGCTGTATTGTTACTGAATGTTATTTGTATATTTTGTTTTAATATATTTATAATATGTATGATTGATAATATTCATTTATGTTTTTTATTTCTTTGGGGATAAATTTCTATGTGTAATTACTTAATCTGCATTAATGATATATTTAACATGATACATTAACTAAAGTGACATCAGTTTTTTGATGTGGTTTTTACTGCCGGCGTACAAATAATTCTTCTTAGAGGGACAGGCGGCTTCTAGCCGCACGAGATTGAGCAATAACAGGTCTGTGATGCCCTTAGATGTTCTGGGCCGCACGCGCGCTACACTGAAGGAATCAGCGTGTTTTCCTCTGGCCGAAAGGTCCGGGTAACCCGCTGAACCTCCTTCGTGCTAGGGATTGGGGCTTGCAATTATTCCCCATGAACGAGGAATTCCCAGTAAGCGCGAGTCATAAGCTCGCGTTGATTACGTCCCTGCCCTTTGTACACACCGCCCGTCGCTACTACCGATTGAATGATTTAGTGAGGTCTTCAGACTGGTGCGCGGCAATGTTTTTAAAAGACATTGCCGATGATGCTGGAAAGATGACCAAACTTGATCATTTAGAGGAAGTAAAAGTCGTAACAAGGTTTCCGTAGGTGAACCTGCGGAAGGATCATTAACGAAATATAACAAAACTTGATTTTTGTGATTTTTTATATATATTAATGTTTTGTTAAAATATTTTGTTTATAAATTCCTTATATTTTTATGTAAGTAAAAGAAAAATTTACTTTTTTTCTATAACTTACTTTATAAAATATATAATTTTTATAATATAAAAATTATAATATTGTAATAAATAAACACGTATTTGGATACCAATTTTTAATATATTAAATATATTATTGGTTATAAAGTTTTACATCCAAATGTTAATTTGATTTTTTAATTTTTTTTTGATATGTGTTTATTTTTATATATCAATATATAAATTTTTTTTTTTTATATTAACAATATTAAAAATTTATTGAATCTATATAAAATAAATAGCATATTCGTAAAATAACAAAACAAGTTATTTTCAATATGTCTTATTTATAATATAGTTATTTAATAAATGAGTTTTCTTTAAAAAAAATTTTTTTTTTTTTAATGTTTTGTCAAATAAACAAGCAAGCACTGTATCTAATAAAATTTTATTAAATATTATTATTTATTCATTTATACAAATGTAAGTCAATATAAAACAAACAAAAAAATTGTTTTTTTATTGCAGTCTTTTTATTATTATTTTATAATAATAAAAAAAGTATAAATTTTTATTTAATATAAATATTTTTTAAAATTTTATAATATAAAGATTACCCTGAACGGTGGATCACTTGGCTCGTGGGTCGATGAAGAACGCAGCTAATTTCGCGTCAACTTGTGAACTGCAGGACACATGAACATCGACATTTCGAACGCACATTGCGGTCCTTGGATACTGTTCCCGGACCACACCTGGCTGAGGGTCGTATACAATAATATATTAAAAGATTATTTTTAATAAAAGATAATATATTTTTTAAAATATATATCTTATAAATAATAAAATGAATGTTCGTATATTTTTTTAATTTATACGTCATTCTAAATTATATGATGTTTTTAATGTATGTATTTTTAATATTATTTTTCTATATCTTACTTATTATAAATGTGTAAGAATAAGAAAATCAAATAATACATCACATCATTTTAATTTAATAAAAATGAAACAATATTTTCTAAAAAAATATAAAAATAAATTTAAACACATATAGTAATGAAAACCAAAAATTATTCATGTATATATGTGTTTTAAATATCTAATTATTTTTATTTTATGAAAATATGAAATAACGAAATAATTTATTTCTTATTAATTTTCATATAAATATAAAATAATAATATTTAAAAATTTAACATAATAACATAAGATAAAATTTTTTGGTTTAAGTAATTACTAATAGTGTTTTTATTTTTCCAAAATAAAATTTTTATTATATTTATAAAGAAAATATCAAAAATTTTTTTTTTATTTTATTTATTTATAATTGCGACCTCAGAGTAGGTGAGATTACCCGCTGAATTTAAGCATATTATTAAGCGGAGGAAAAGAAACTAACTAGGATTCCCTTAGTAGCGGCGAGCGAACAGGGAAAAGCCCATCACTGAACCCCATGGCTAAATAAAAATGGTCATTCGGGGAATGTAGTGTTTGGGAGGATCCATAATTTTTTATATAACCTGTTATTTTATGTAATAAGTCCAAGTCCATCTTGAATGGGGCCATATACCCAGAGAGGGTGCCAGGCCCGTAGTGACTATATACTGAATAACAGGTGGATCTCTCCTTAGAGTCGGGTTGCTTGAGAGTGCAGCTCTAAGTGGGTGGTAAACTCCATCTAAGGCTAAATATAACCACGAGACCGATAGCGAACAAGTACCGTGAGGGAAAGTTGAAAAGAACTTTGAAGAGAGAGTTCAAGAGTACGTAAAACCGTTCAGGGGTAAACCTGAAAAACCCGAAAGGTCGAAAGATGAGATTCATTTACTTTTTATCGTATATTAACCAACTTGTATTTGTTAGTGACAAAATTTATTATTATTATATATTATAATTTTTTATGGTATATTTATAATTTATAAAATTATTGCACTACTATATGTTGTGTATAATAACGAGGTATGCACTTCTCATCTTGTAGGACGTCGCGACCCGTTAAATATTGATTTATGAAATATTTTTGTGCATTGTATATTATATTATAAATTTTTATTTATTTGTGTAATATATGCCTATATTATCTAATTAATTGTTTGACGGTATAAATATTCATAATATAAGATTAAGTGTAAAAATTTTTTTTTTTACACGTTCATTACCTAAAACGAGTATATATGGGTTTTATTAGGTTTTTTATATTTCTTAATAAAACATATGATTTTATTTGGTTTTTATACCAATAAATCATACCATATTACTGTCAGTTTTTAGGTATTAATTTGAACAATAATCTTTTTGTCAGCGACGCTATAGCTTTGGGTACTTTCAGGACCCGTCTTGAAACACGGACCAAGGAGTCTAGCATGTGCGCAAGTCATTGGGAATAAAATATTTTTTCATCGAAATATTAATAAATTTTATGAAACCCAAAGGCGAAATGAAAGTAAAATAATTTTTTTAAAAAAGATTTTTATTTTTTTTATTATAAATTTGAGGGAGGATATATTTTTATTATGTATTAAATATCGCACTCCCAGGGCATCTTATATTATTCTTATAATTTTTTTATAATTTTTATTATGAATAAAGGTGCACCTAGAGCGTACACGCTGGGACCCGAAAGATGGTGAACTATGCCTGGTCAGGACGAAGTCAGGGGAAACCCTGATGGAGGTCCGTAGCGATTCTGACGTGCAAATCGATCGTCGGAACTGGGTATAGGGGCGAAAGACTAATCGAACCATCTAGTAGCTGGTTCCCTCCGAAGTTTCCCTCAGGATAGCTGGCGTTCATCATTCAACGAGTCTCATCCGGTAAAGCGAATGATTAGAGGCCTTGGGGCCGAAACGACCTCAACCTATTCTCAAACTTTAAATGGGTGAGATCTCTAGCTTGCTTAAAATCATATATTGATTTTATTTTTAATTTTATATATATGTGAAGCTATGAGAATAATATTTTTAATTAAGATAATATTTATGGATCAGAATGCCAAGTGGGCCACTTTTGGTAAGCAGAACTGGCGCTGTGGGATGAACCAAACATAGAGTTAAAGCGCCAAAATCGACGCTTATGGGATACCATGAAAGGCGTTGGTTGCTTAAGACAGCAGGACGGTGGCCATGGAAGTCGGAATCCGCTAAGGAGTGTGTAACAACTCACCTGCCGAAGCAACTAGCCCTGAAAATGGATGGCGCTGAAGCGTCGTGCTTATACTCTATCGTCAATTGTTATTATAGATATTTATTATTTTTATAAAAATTTTTAAATATCATGAAAACTTGACGAGTAGGAGGGTCGCGATGGTGTGCGCGGAAGGATTGGCCGTGAGGCTGTCTGGAGCCGCCATCGGTGCAGATCTTGGTGGTAGTAGCAAATACTCCAGCGAGGCCCTGGAGGACTGACGTGGAGAAGGGTTTCGTGTGAACAGCCGTTGCACACGAGTCAGTCGATCCTAAGCCCTAGGTGAAAACCGATGTTAATGTTGATGTGTTTTAATAAATTATATAATTATTTTTATAAATAATTATTATTTAAAATAATAAAATTTTATAAAATAAATAAATAAATAATAAATAATTACATCCATTGGGCGAAAGGGAAACCGGTTCCTATTCCGGTACCCGGCAGCGGAACCGTATATAAGTCGGGCCCTCATTCACATTATATATGTGTATATGAGTGTTCGTCGGGGTAACCCAAAGAGGCCTGGAGACGCCGTCGGAAGATCCAGGAAGAGTTTTCTTTTCTGCATGAGCGTTCGAGTTCCCTGGAATCCTCTAGCAGGGCGATAGGGTTTGGAACGCGAAGAGCACCGCAGTTGCGGCGGTGTCTGGATCATTCCCTCGGACCTTGAAAATCCAGGTGAGGGCCACGTGGAGGTGTCGCGCCGGTTCGTACCCATATCCGCAGCAGGTCTCCAAGGTGAAGAGCCTCTAGTCGATAGAATAATGTAGGTAAGGGAAGTCGGCAAATTAGATCCGTAACTTCGGGATAAGGATTGGCTCTGAGGACCGGGGCGTGTCGGGCTTGATTGGGATGTAGGTTATGGCTAACGTGCCGGGCCTGGGTGAGGTGATACCATATTACCTACTAAATGTTATACATATGTTTTGTAAATTTTATTTATTAAAATAATAAATAATTATAATGTGTGTATTTATGTATTATATAGAACAATTATTGGAAAAATCGATTTTATTTGTAATTATATTTAATTATTGTATGGTACAGTACTGATATATAAAAATCTGATTTTTTATTTTTGTTATTTTATTAATATGTACTCCATAAGAATAATTTATAAATTACATAATTTTCTAAGTAATTAGTTATTATGTGTATAATAAATGAATATTTGGGGATTTAATATATATTTGATAATAATCATTTATGTAAAATGATGGCTAAAATTTTTATATACCAAGGCTGTATTATTTATATAATAAAACTAAATATGATTTATTTATAATAATTTCATTAAAAGTTTTTTCATTTGTTCGAAAAATACTTTACATATCTATGTAATTATTGAAAATTTTTTAAATTATTATTTACTTGTATGCTATTAATGAATTAGTTTTGGGTATATGTTTTTGTGGATCCGAACTCGGTCCCGTGCCTTGGCCACCTACGGAACTTTCTTGCTGCGAGACTTTACTCAACATATATATCATATAATTTTTATATTTATATTTTTATTTATTTAATTATATTATATTAAAATGAAAAATATATATGCGTAAATGTTCTCTTCGGCCGCCATTTAACGGTTAACTCAGAACTGGCACGAACTAGGAGAATCCGACTGTCTAATTAAAACAAAGCATTGCGATGGCCCCAACGGGTGTTGACGCAATGTGATTTCTGCCCAGTGCTCTGAATGTCAACGTGAAGAAATTCAAGCAAGCGCGGGTAAACGGCGGGAGTAACTATGACTCTCTTAAGTGGGTCTCGGTGCGGAGTCTCTCCTAGGCACCAGCTAATCGTCGTGTGTCTGTGTCGCCAATAAGGGGACACACACACACGGCGATTGGTTCCTTACGCACCTCCTCGTGGTGAGACCCGGGCAACGACATGTGTTCGGCAAGCGTAAGGCAGAGAACAGATGGGGGACTAGCCATCCACCATTCTAGGTCCATATGGCTCCGAAAAATGACGATATGGCCTCGGCCCGCGGAGACCACGTTCCCGGTACCTCGCGGGAAACTCAGGGGAACATTGATGACGGCTCGGACTACCTAATTAAAGTTCCCTTTGTACAAAGAAACTGTTCAATATGCGTCAGCACAAACAAGGGGAACTATATACACCTGAGTCTGGTAGACGAAGAAAGCCATTTAAAACAGCGTCACCCACTGGTGAGGGTGACGTACGTCTGCCAGACCTGCGGCAAGAATTATCTGAGGAGGCATGCCGCGCTGACGCACCTGCCCAAATGCCCTGGTGGGGACATTGGAAACTTGGAGGGCGTCCAATGTCCTAACTGTGAACTTAAATTTGTTAGTAAAAGAGCTGTAAGTACACACCAGAGGCATGCGCACCCTGAGGAAAGAAATATAGCAAGGCAAGAGATACCTCAGGCTGTGCTTGTCCCTGCTCCTCGTCAGAACCGTCGACGAAGCTGGACCGACGAGGAGCTACAATTATTAAATGATTTAGACCAAAGATTTTCGAATGAAAAGAATATAAACGCCAAAATTGGCGAAATTTTAACAACTAAGACGACTCAACAAATTAGGGACAAAAGGGCAGAGATAAAGAGAAAGGACCAGCGCACACTGGGGCGTGCGTCTGGCGAGGATACCCTAGGTCCAGAGGGTCCTCCCCCTGCCGAACCTCAAGGTACCGATCCACCACCAGAGCCTCCAATCGGACCTGCAGGGAAGCAATCACCCGCCGATTTAGGTGTCCCGGCGGTGCTGATTGAGGATGTTGATGAAGGGGCCCAGTCTACTATCAATTGGGCAGTGGAACTACTAGAATCCACCTTGGCGGAATATGATTTTAATACCACCAAGCCTTCATTACATCCCGTGGAACGCCAGCTTCTACAGCTAATTGATTTTACCACTGTTAACCATGGAATTTTATCACAACGACTAATCGATGACACGTATGAATTAATACACGAGATTTTAATTAATCATCCTGACAATAAAGAGAAGCGGCGTCCAAGAAAAAGGGGAACGGGCAAAAGGGCGCAACGAAAGTTTATCTATGCCCGTACACAGGACATCTACAACAAAAGCCCAGGCCAACTCGCGAAACTGGTGCGCGAGAATGTGTCCGTGTGGGAGAGACCAGTTTGTCCCCTCACTGGCCTCGAGGTGGAACAGCATTACAACGAAATCTGGGGTAAGACTTCCGACCCCGTTGTTCCAGCCTCTTATAAGCTGCAGGAGCATACGCCGAAGCAGCTTGACGACGTTTGCCCCCGTATTACTTTAAAACAGGTGCGCAAACGTGTCGCCCGCACGAAGAAAGACACAGCCGCCGGGCCAGATAATATCTCGGTGAGAGCGCTCAATAGCCCGGTGGTTTTAAGACTCCTCCATCTCTTCTTCAACATACTCCTTTCTACCGGAAAGACACCAGTGAGATGGACCGGGAACCGAACGACACTCCTCCTTAAAGAAGGCAAAGACCCCACGAAAGTGGGGACTTATAGGCCAATTACAATATCATCTATCGTATCACGAATTTACTGGGGAATTATTGATGAATCCCTGAGGAGGGTCGTTCGTTTCTCTCCCCGCCAGAAGGGCTTTGTCCCGGAAGGCGGGTGTTTTAACAATGTGCACATCCTTGCGGAGTTACTACAATCCGCAAAACGCGAACAAAAGAGCCTGGTCGTAGTGCAACTAGACATAGCAAAAGCGTTCGACACAGTTCCTCACCAGGTGATCGAACCCGCACTACGTAGGGTGGGAATTCCATCACACATAACCAAAATGATCGTGAATTCCTACCAGGGTGTGTACACGGACTTCGATAGTCTTAAGGTTTCGGTGCCAATTCTAAGAGGAGTGAAACAGGGGGACCCATTGTCCCCCTTTTTATTTAACTGCGTTACAGAACCACTCCTCTTAGAATTGGAAAACAGTCCAGGATACACCATATCTGGGGAGACAAAAATATCAAGCATTGCGTTTGCCGATGATCTTGTCTTATTTGCAAACAATGTTAACGATGCAAGGCATCTATTAAATAAAACTAATGAGTTCTTCGGCAATCTCCAGATGGCATTATCACCAACCAAATGCCGGGCGTTTCATATTACACCGGTGAAACGCTCTTGGTGTATAAAGGACCCTGGACTGGATATCAATGGAGAGTTGATCCCGTATGCAGGGCCGGGATCAACGCTAGACTACCTTGGTGCAAAGATCTCCCCATGGTCGGGAAAAAATATGGAAAGCGTAAAAGATAATATATATGAAACTGTACAAAGAGTGAAAAGACTGAATTTAAAACCACACCAAAAGGTAGATCTTATATCCACCTATCTCATACCCCATTATCTCTTCCCCCTAGTCCTGGGGGTTGCCCCCGCAACCACTTTAAGACAAATTGATCAAGATCTGCGGGTGGCAATAAAAGATATTATGCACTTGCCATCGTCCACATGCGATGGTATTATTTATAGTGCGAAGAGAGATGGAGGTATGGGATTCCCCAAGCTAGAAACAGTGGCCGCGTTATCTAGTTTGGCGGCGGGTTATAAATTTCTCAATAACCCGGACCCTGCTATCGTAGCTCTTGGGGCCAGCTCGGGACTCTCGGGCAGATTAACGAG